>JAOPSE010001929.1:0-107123 GCA_029449295.1 Zea luxurians
CGGGGACTTGCCGCGGTGAAGAATTAGAAGTGCAGGGAGGTTTCTATAAAGCGTCAGTGACTTAGTTGAATAGTGCTGCGACCCCACTTTAGGTTATTCAAAAGGACAGGGTCTACGGTGCAAAGTCTACGCGGGCGAGCGCGCGGACGCGCTTCTGCCCTGGCTGGGCCGGTTCGGGCCGGTTTCAGCCCAGAACTGTTCATCCTTTTCCTTTTTTCTTTTTCTATTAGAATTTAGAAATCTATAAGAAATTGTAGAAAAATCCTAAAAATACCAGACCAATTTTGCTAGGCTCCTAATTTCCTATAGAATTTAATAAAAATAGTTTCTTGATTTTTAGTCCAAATAGGAAATTATAGAGTATTTAAAATAGCCAAAAACATTGTTTCTGGATTTTATGGAATATATAATAAATCCAAAATCGCTAAATTTTTAGCATAAACCCTAAATAATATTTAGAAGCCTTGGGTAAAATTTGGTATGATTTGGACCATGTTTGATACTTAGAACCCAAAACCCTAGCCCCTGCTCTATGAACTTCACTATTGACTCCGAAAACCCTAAGTTCTCGGAGAACCGTGAAGGAAAGTTGTATTCAAGACTTTAGATAATAAACTTTTATTATCTTTGCACTCTCATGAGCATTACATGGGCATTCATTATTATGTTTGGTTATATTTAGAAAACGAAGAAGAAGTAGAAGTCGAAGAAGCGAAGGCTTCACCACCACCACCTGAGGAACATCAGGCAGGCAACTATTTTTATTTTGATATCTGCGGAATAGAGCCTGATTCACCAGTAACACAAGGCAAGCCCCGGTGCATTTGCTACCTCCTTGTTCTTTTTAAAATCTTTCTCCCTTGCTTGATGCACTAGGTAATAGGAGTTGTGTGCTAAACCAATTCCTGCATTTCCTCCCTTGGATTGGTTACTTCTCCTTAAATCCCTGTTTTACAAAAGGTTTTTCTTATGCTTAGCTTTGCTTTAGAAATACAAAATCTTTTGTTTTCTCAAAAGATGATGTTGTAAAGTGGGAGGATGTTTTCAAAAACAAAACTTGATGGTGAATCCATCATGGCCATGATGGGTTCAACATCAGAAAAGATGTACCTCTGCGAGGTACCAAACTTTGGGTTTGAAATGATAAAGCTGAGACCGGGCGGGTGACTTGCACGAGAAGAGAGTCTCGGTGTAGTGTCTCTGTCTAAGTCGATTAAGGACTGTCTCGATGTAGGCCTGCTGACTGAGGACCCTTTAACTGGTCACATGCCTCGTCATGGGTAAGCTTTGCCATGGACAGACTAATACCAGAATAAGATAACATGCAATGGGAGTGGAGAGATGGTGAGAGTAGCATGTACACTCCGTGGCAAGAGGCTGGACGGTGGTGTATCTTTGCTCTCGGTTGGTGTGAACCTGATCTGGTCTTAAGAACCCCGGTGGCGAGTTGACATATGCAAGGGTTAAGTGCTACATATGTCGTGTGATTGGAGATCCTCAGCTGAGTATAATTGATTCAGATCACCGTAACTTCGCGGACATGAAGACTTGGTCACTGACTTACACGTAGCATTCCAGTAAATAAGATGGGTTGTGAAGAAATTGGCTAGTATAGGTCAAGTGATTGAACTAGGGTAGAGAGAACTCTAGATGCAGGTAATCTTACTTAACCTGACAATTAAAATTGGATTTTAAAGATCCACTATTAGTAAGCATTTCTGCAAACAGAGTCATTGATTACTGATAAGCCTTACCTTGACTCCTTAAAGCTAGCATATCCTTGAGAGTCTTTTACTTTGTAGGGTAAGTCTTGCGAAAGTACACTTCGTACTCAGGGCTTTGTCCCATGTGGTTTTAGGTGAAGAAGTGGCAAACTTTTATTGCTTTTGTTCAAAGGTGGTGCCCAAGGAGGAAGACCAGGAGTAAAGCTTCGGGAGGAAAGGATCCTCCGTTAAAAACTTTTTACTGCTTATTCAGGAGGAATTTTTGCCTCCTAGTTTTGTAATAATAATAATACTCATCACTCTTATATTTGTTTCTGGTCTGTAATATTATAACTCTTCCTTACTTAATATAAGGTAAGTTATTGTAATTGCTTCAGCATTTTCGTACCTCCGATGTATTGTAATGTCTGCATGATGGGTAAACACTCTTGGGAAAGGTAAGGAATTCAGGTACCGAACTTGTCAAGTAATCAGGTGCACCTGCAGGGTTGTCTGAGGTCCGTTGGACAAGGACAACTGTAGGTGGGCCTAATGTCTTGGAGGTTCCGTCACAGCTGGTATCGGAGCGAAGCCCATCTCTGCATAGGTTATGAGGCATTTTCAAAAGAATTTTCAAAGACTTATCTAGAAAATTTCTTTCTTTCTTATCTAACCACCTACAGTAGCAGTGGTAGCAACGATCCAATCGAGGATCTGGAAGCTCAAGTTGAACAGCTTCGATCAAAACTCCGTCGCTAGGAATGATATATGGGTCGCGGATGGTGAAAGAATAAACGAATTGAGAACGGACATCCGTCACCTGCAAGCCAACTTGCGGAACGAGATTCTAGTGCTCGACTGGGCTGTGAAATCTCGTTCACTTGCTTGGGCAAAGGAAGCTAGAGCTCGAGCCCACGTGGAGGAGCTTAGCTCAGCTGTGGATAACTTGCAGGTTTATTGTAATACACTACATGAAGAAGTTTCATGTATTGTATTCCCAACTGCACTCTAACGTACCTGCGGATCCTGTCGGGATGGAAGCCGGACCTTCTGGAGTAGCGGGAGAAGCACTTGGTGGTGAACTGGACCTTTTCAGGCCCCCTCCCTATATGAAGTTGGTTGATGAATGGTCTCCTACACCCGATAGTGAGGCTACAAAAGTGACAAGAAGCAAGAGTAGTGTAGTGTAGAAGTAGTAGTAATGTATAATAGGTAATGTTATCCTGTTGTAAATTCGAGTCTGTATCATTACCCTTTTCAGTAATGTAAATGGATGGTTTTTCTTTGGCATATTATATTTTCCAAATGCTCTTTGCCTCAGATGCCTTCCAAGACTCGTGCACAGGATGGAGCAGAGACCTCCCATGGGAGGGAAACAACTCTGAACCCACCCCAGTACCTCCAACATTAGCTGAGGCCATCGCTGCCTTGGTTAACATTACAGCTGATAACACCCGCTTTCTGCGGGAAATGGTAGGACAACAAATGCAACAACAAGGCGGGCGAGCGTATCAGCAAGGACCCGCGAAACGTCATATCTGGATTTCTCAGAGACACATCCCCCATTGTTTGTCAAGGCCGAAGATCCTCTGGAAGCAGATGAGTGGATCCACGTTATTGAACAGAAGTTCGGGCTTCTCCGATGCATGGAGATTCAAAAGCCCTTATTTGCAGCACAACAATTGTGTGGCCCTACCAGTACCTGGTGGGGAAATTATGTAGCCGTTCAACGGCTGGTCATCAAATTACTTGGGACAAATTCAAGTTGGCTTTCCGGGAGCACTATATACCTGAAGGGTTGCTCCATATGAAACAGGAGGAGTTTATGAAGCTAAAACAGGGTGGAGATACTATCACTCAGTATCTCAACAAATTCAACCACTTGTCCCAATACGCTATCGATCAAATCAACACAGATCTAAAGAAGAGAAATTGCTTCATGAGAGGCCTAAATGACCGAATGCAACGGAAGATGGCCACCTGCATTGATCTTTCTTACGAAAGGGCTGTCAGCACGGTGCCGGCAGTTGAGGCTAAATATGCAGGCTCCGGAAAATCCAAGGGTTATGGAGGCGACAGGCCCCAATCAGGGGTCTGAGAAAAGACAAAGGTTGGTAATCTGACCTTTTAATCCATATCGCTCTTCACCACGTCCACCCTCCTACCCTTTCAAACAACCGGTCTTCATTTGCCCCGCCACTACCCCCACTCCAACAAATCAGCCAAGTGCCCCTGGTACTCGTTTCCCTGCTCTCCCAAGCTCTTCAACCGGTTGCTTTAACTGTGGAAAGTCCAGACACTTTATCAAGGACTGTCCATACCCGAAGCAGAATCGATCAAGTAATCAGCAGAGTTCTGGGAATTCCGCTCAAGTCAAGGGAAATGCGGCAAACAATACCGCGGGCAAAATATGAGGAAAACAGGGCTGAATGGGACTTTCCTAATATGATTATCTGAAAGGCCAAGATATAGATGTAATTCTGGGCATGAATTGGTTGGCCCAATATAAAGCTATTCTCAACACTAATTTGAGAACTGTCAGATTGAGTCATGGCCAAGAAGAGGTTCTCTTGACCATCCCCGTAGCCATTCCAGCTAAACCATTTGGCAGAGTATATGAAGCTATCATACCGGAGATCCAAGATATTCTGGTAGTATGTGAGTTTCTAGACGTCTTTCCCTAAGATTTGCCTGGATTGCCTCCAGAAAGAGATGTAGAATTTGTGATTGAGTTGAAGCCCGGTACGGCTCCTATTTCTAGAAGGTCGTATCGAATGCCTCCTAATGAATTGGCAGAGCTCAAGACCCAATTACAAGATCTACTGGAGAAGGGATTCATCCGGCCAAGCTCATCGCCATGGGGTTGTCCAGCCATCTTTGTTAAGAAGAAGGACCAAACATTACAGATGGGCGTGGATTATAGACCCCTTAATGAGGTTACCATCAAAAATAAGTATCCTCTTCCCCGGATTGACATTTTATTTGATCAACTAACTGGAGTGAGGGTATTCTCTAAGATTGACCTCAGATCAGGATATCATCAGATCCGTATCCGACCCGAAGATATACCGAAGACCGCATTCACTACGCGGTATGGTTTGTTTGAATATCTGGTTATGTCTTTCAGACTAACAAATGCTCCTGCCCACTTCATATATCTGATGAACTCGGTATTTATGCCCGAGTTGGACAAATTTGTGGTGGTATTTATTAACGATATCTTAATATATTCCAAGAATGAAGAGGAGCATGCTCGGCATTTATGGATCGTGTTAACGCGCTTGAGAGAGCATCAGTTATATGCTAAGTTCAGTAAATGTGTGTTCTGGCTGGAGGAGATCCAATTTTTGTTACATGTATTATCTGCCAAGGGGATTGCGGTGGATCCCAGCAAAGTCAAGGATATTTTGGAGTGGAAACCCCCAACCACTGTATATCAAGTCCGAAGTTTCCTTGGACTGGCTGGTTATTACCGCTGATTCATTCCAGATTTTTCTAAGCTTGTGAAACCAATCACAAGTTTATTGAAGAATGATACTAAATTTATTTGGTCATCGAAGTGTAATGAAGCCTTTGAACAGTTGAAGGTATTTTTAACAACTGCTCCGGTATTAGCTCAACCGGATATTGAAAAACCCTTTGATGTGTATTGTGACACATCAGGCAGTGGTCTCGGCTATGTTCTAATGCAAGAAGGCCAAGTGATAGCTTATGCTTCAAGGCAGTTGCACCGGCATGAGGAACATTATCCAACTCATGATCTGGAGTTAGCTGCTGTGGTTCATGCTCTAAAAATCTGGCGTCATTATCTGCTGGGGAACATCTGTCACATTTATACAGATCATAAAAGTTTGAAGTACATCTTCACCTAGTCAGAGCTTAATATGAGACAGAGGCGATGTCTTGAGCTTATTAAGGACTATGAATTGGAAATTCATTATCGCCCAGGCAAGGCCAATGTAGTGGCAGATGCACTTAGCCGTAAGGCTTCCTGTCACTATCTTACGGTGAAACCCTCTGACAATACACTATGCCAGGAGATGGAGAAGTTAAACTTGGGAATGATCCAACATGGAACCTTAAATCAACTAAAGCTTGAGTCAGTCCTTTTACAAAGGATAATTGATGCTCAAAAGGATGATGAGGGTATGAAGCACATCCATGAGAAAATAGAGGCCAGAAGAGCCAACTACTTCAGAAAGGATAATCAAGGTGTTGTATGGTTTAACAACCGCATAGTTGTGCCCAAGAATAAAGAAATCTGCCAGCAAATATTAGATGAAGCACATCTTAGTCGCTATTCTATTCATCCCGGAAGTACTAAGATGTATCATGATCTAAAACAACATTATTGGTGGACAAAGATGAAGATTGAAATCGCATGCTATGTGGCAAGATGTGACACTTGCAGACGTGTCAAAGCCATACATATGAAGACTACTGGTCCATTGCAATCTTTGCCTATCCCAACATGGAAGTGGGAAGATATTAGTATGGACTTTATTGTGGGATTGCCCAGGACAGCGAAAGGGTATGATTCTATTTGGGTTATAGTTGATCGACTTACCAAGATAGCCCATTTTCTACCAGTCAAGACAGATCACCCGGTTGCTGTTTATGCCCAATTGTACATTGCTCACATTCTCAGTTTGCACGGTATTCCGAAGACTATAATGTCGGATCGTGGACCTATATTTGTATCCAAATTCTGGGAAGAACTTCACAAATCCTTGGGTACTAAGTTGTTCCACAGTTTGGCCTATCATCCCCAAACTAGTGGACAGACTGAGAGAGTAAATTAGATACTTGAAGATATGTTACGGGCATGTGTTCTGGAATTCCAACAGAAATGGAATGATTGTTTACCATTAGCGGAGTTCTCATACAATAATAGCTATCAAGAAAGCATTAAGATGGCACCCTTCGAAGCTTTGTATGGCCGACGGTGTCGTACTCCGTTAAACTGGTCTGAACCAGGTGAAAGGAGTTTCTTCAGGCCAGATATGGTAAAGGAGACCAAAGAGAAAGTTCAGCGAATAATTCATAATTTGAAGAAAGGTCAAGCTCATCAGAAGAGTTATGCAGACAAACGACGACAAGCCCTGTATTTTCTAGTTGGAGATTATGTCTATTTAAAGTTTCACCAATGAAGGGTGTATCACGTTTCGGGGTTAAAGGGAAGCTTGCACCTCGATACATTGGTCCTTTTCTTATCCTTAAAAGATATGGACCAGTGGCGTACCAACTCCAGTTACCTGAAACATTATCTGCTGTACATAATGTGTTCCACGTATCTCAACTAAAGAAGTGTCTTCTGGTTCCCAATCGAACCATTGAATTAACGGATGTTGCCTTAGAAGCAAACTTGACATATTCAGAACACCCTATTCGAGTCTTGGATCAAAAGGACAGGATTACCCGGAGAAGAACTCTCAAGTTTTACAAGATACAGTGGAACCAACATTCAGAAGATGAGGCTACATGGGAAACTCAAGACTTTTTAGAAAAGACTTTCCCAGGCTTTTTAGCCTCATGTAATTTGTAAAGTGTATACAATTGTTGTAATAAAGGAATAAGCCCCAAACCACCCCTGCCCTGTACCAAGAATAAGGAAATAAAAGAGTGAAGCATTTCCTTTTCCATTACTTGCCTCAGGACTTTTAATCTCGGGATGAGATTCTTTTATGGGGGAAGGATGTAACACCCCTGGTGTTACTACCACTAAAACTTGAGCATAACATCATAAGCATTGGCATTTCATGTGTTTGTCACATCTAGAGTGCATTCACTAGGTAAAAATTTCAAACAAGTTGTATTGAAGTGACATGTTACTAGTGAAACCCTAGGGTACAATATTTAACCCTAGATTGGGCATAATAGAATAAACAAGTCTTAAGGAGGGAAAACTTTAAAACTCAATTGAAGTAGTCATGAAATGTCACTAGGAATGGACCTAAGTAACATCCAAACCCTAGAAGTGTCAAAAATCCTAAAAAGAACCCAGAAAGCCTAGCCTTAAACCCTAGGGGGCTAAGTGCAAAGTTAGTGCAGTTTTGGACTAAAGTGCAAAAACTATGAAATTAGGGCATCTTGAATCATATGGTTCACAAGTTTGTGGATTTGCAACTTAAACCCTAAGTTTTGGACTAATTTACAAAATTGCCACACTTGTACTCCAATGGCTAGGTCTGAATTTCATTGTAATTAGCTCAACTTTGGAGCCCTATATCTGCCAAGTTATAAAGTTTTTGCCCTAGCTCACCACATCAATTTTGTAGATCTATGGAAGGAGAATAACTTTACTACAGAGATCATGCCCTGGTACCATGAAGAATTCTGAGATAAATGTGCCCCAAGTTGGGCTGTCAGTCTGTCTGAAATCTGAAATTTGAAATTCAGTGACATGTGATAAACTTTAGGGGCCATTTGAAGATGATCCCGTGGATGTTTGAGCATGATGACTACAGTTGGGTTATAGATGGATCATTGGACAACAACTTTGATACTAGCCGATCAGCAAGTTGCCATGTGAATTTAGGAGAAAATCGAGCCCAAATTTGGTCTGTCAGATCACCTGAATGCACTGCGCCATGGTATAGTGCACCAAATATCTCAGGCTTCAGTCGCTCGCCGCCGACGATCTGCACGTCCGGATTCGCGCCACCGGTCATTGCAATTCATATCCTGAGCTAGTGGATTGTGCTTGATGTAAAAAGATCTTGTTTGGATAAACACAAGCCACCGCGGTCACTCGGCCTTTTGCCCACTTGCGCCGGCGACGTGGCCACGCGGCCATTACCGCAGGCACCGCCATTTTCCCTGATCACGCCACGCTATGACCCTTCTTACCACATCGCAGTAGCTCGGTTTGCGGTGTCTATTCATCGCCGGTGAGTTCGCCACGATGGAAGACACTAATCACGCACGCCAGTAACTTCCTGTTTCTCCGGCCACTGCGCGTCTTCGTCCAATTCACTGGCCACCGCTCTTGCCTACTATAAATTGAGCCCACAGTAAGCTCCATAAGGTAGTCAAGCACCAAGCCACCCGAACCGTGCCCTCAATTGATCACCGGAGCTTGATAATTTCTCATTTCCCCTAATCTGTGTTTCCGCCACCATAGAAGCACCTCACCGTGGTCAGCCTGTTCCAGGTATGCTCATACCCCATGCTCCCTTGTTTTAGTTTCCTTAGGCTCCCTGGGTGCCTCTCGGCTTGTTCAATTGAGCTGTGCTACCATAGATCGCTGGGAACGCGATTGGCCGTCCACCTTACCCGCTGTCACCGTGGCCAGAGCGAATTAGGTAGCCATTCGTGAAATTGAGTGAGGGGAAACGGTCCTTAGGTCTTGAATTTGGTCTTGGCCAAAGTAGGGCGCCGGTCATTGCGTGAATCGGCCAGTGAGAGTTCGCTGGAGCGCGGCCCAGCGTCGTTCGTCGTCGGGGACTTGGCGCGGTGAAGAATTAGAAGTGCAGGGAGGTTTCTGTAAAGCGTCAGTGACTTAGTTGAATAGTGCTACGACCCCACTTTAGGTTATTCAAAAGGACAGGGACTACGGTGCAAAGTCTACGCGGGCGCGCGTGCGGGCGCGCTTCTGCCCTAGCTGGGTCGGTTCGGGCCGGTTTCAGCCCAGAACCGTTCATCCTTTTCCTTTTTTTCTTTCTCTATTAGACTTTAGAAATCTATAAGAAATTGTAGAAAAATTCTAAAAATACCAGACCAATTTTGCTAGGCTCCTAATTTCCTATAGAATTTAATAAAAATAGTTTCTTGATTTTTAGTCCAAATAGGAAATTATAGAGTATTAAAAATAGCCAAAAACCTTGTTTCTGGATTTTTAGGGAATATATAATAAATCCAAAATTCACTAAATTTTTAGGATAAACCCTAAATAATATTTAGAAGACTTGGATAAAATTTGGTATGATTTGAACCATGTTTGATACTTAGAACCAAAAACCCTAGCCCCTGCTCTATGAACTTCACTATTGACTCCGGAAACCCTAAGTTCTCGAAGAACCGTGAAGGAAAGTTGTATTCAAGACTTTAAATAATAAGCTTTTATTATCTTTGCACTCTCATGAGCATTACATGGGCATTCATTATTATGTTTGGTTATATTTAGAAAACGAAGAAGTAGAAGTCGAAGAAGCGAAGACTTCACCACCACCACCTGAGGAACATTAGGTAGGCAACTGTTTTTATTTTGATATCTGCGGAACAGAGCCTAATTCACCAGTAACACAAGGCAAGCCCCGGTGCATTTGCCACCTCCTTGTTCTTTTTAAAATCTTTCTCACTTGCTTGATGCACTAGGTAATAGGAGTTGTGTGCTAAACCAATTCCTGCATTTCCTCCCTTGGATTGATTACTTCTCCTTAAATCCCTGTTTTACAAAAGGTTTTTCTTATGCTTAGCTTTGCTTTAGAAAAACAAAATCTTTTGTTTTCTCAAAAGATGATGTTGCAAAGTGGGAGGGATGTTTTCAAAAACAAAACTTGATGGTGAATCCATCATGTTCATGATGGGTTCAACATCAGAAAAGATGTACCTCTGCCAGGTACCAAACTTTGGGTTTGAAATGATAAAGCTGAGAACGGGCGGGTGACTTGCACGAGAAGAGAGTCTCGGTGTAGTGTCTCTGTCTGAGTCGATTAAGGACTGTCTCGATGTAGGCCTACTGACCGAGGACCCTTTAACTGGTCACATGCCTCATCATGGGTAAGCTTTGCCTCGGGCAGACTAATACCAGAATAAGATAACACACAATGGGAGTGGAGAGATGGTGAGAGTAGCATGTACCCTCCGTGGCAAGAGGCTGGACGGTGGTGTATCTGTGCTCTCGGTTGGCGTGAACCTGATCTGGTCTTAAGAACCCCGGTGGCGAGTTGACATATGCAAGGGTTAAGTGCTACATATGTCGTGTGATTGGAGATCCTCAGCTAAGTATAATCGATTCGGATCACCGTAACTTCGCAGACATGAAGACTTGGTCACTGACTTACACGTAGCATTCCAGTAAATAAGATGGGTTGTGAAGAAATTGGCTAGTATAGGTCAAGTGATTGAACTAGGGTAGAGAGAACTCTAGATGCAGGCAATCTTACTTAACCTGGCAATTAAAATTGGATTTTTAAGGATCCACTATTAGTAAGCATTTCTGCAAACAGAGTCATTGATTACTGATAAGCCTTACCTTGACTCCCTTAAAGCCAACATATCCTTGAGAGTCTTTTACTTTGTCGGGTAAGTCTTGTGAAAGTACACTTCGTACTTAGGGCTTTGTCCCATGTGGTTTTAGGTGAAGAAGCGGCAAACTTTTGTTGCTTTTGTTCAAAGGTGGTGCCCAAGGAGGAAGACCAGGAGTAAAGCTTCGGGAGGAAAGGATCCTTCGTTAAAAACTTTTTACTACTTATTCAGGAGGAATTTTTGCCTCCCTGGTTTTGTAATAATAATAATACTCAACACTCTTATATTTGTTTCTGGTCTATAATATTATAACTCTTCCTTACTTTAATATAAGGTAAGTTATTATAATTGCTTCCGCATTTTCGTACCTCTGATGTATTGTAATGTCTGCGTGACGGGTAAAACGCTCTTAGGAAAGGTAAGGAATTTAGATACCGAACTTGTCAAGTAATCAGGTGCACCTGTAGGGTTGTCTGAGGTCCGTTGGACAAGGACAACTGTAGGTGGGCCTAATGACTTGGGAGGTTCCGTCACAGCTTCCGACCCATAAACCATGAAGAACGGGGTATTTCCATGCATAGCTCGACTGGGCTAAGTTTGCAGGCTCCAGACCACGTATGGCAGCTCTCTGATCCACTTTCCTGCAAGCTTTTTGCTCTTGTCGAATACCTTTTTCTGAGTGCATCCAATTTCATTCCGTTGGCTCTTTCCACCTGGCTGTTGGCTCTTGAATGTGCCACTGATGCATATTTAATCTGGATGCTCCTTTGCTCACAGAAATCGAAGAACTCAGAGCTGGTAAAGTTGGATCCCAGATCGGTGATGATGTTATTTGGTATCCCGAACCTGAATATTATATCCTGGATAAACCCACTGCTTTTGCTGAGGTCAAGGAAGCAATTTGCTTGTACTCTATCCATTTTGTGAATTTGTCAATAGCGACTAGTACATGAGTATAACCTCCTTGAGCCTTCTTGAAAGGCCCGATCATGTCCAGCCCCCAGCATGCAAACGACCAGGTTACAGGAATGGTCTGCAGCTGCTGCGCGGGCAAGTGTTATTGCTTTGATAAGAATTGGCACACTTCACACTTTTGGACTAACTTGGCAGCATCGCTCTTCAGTTGTCTAGTAGAAATCGAATATGAAAGTCTTTCCCACCAGAGTTCTTGATGCAGCATGCACGCCACACTGCCTAGCTTGAATTTCATCTAATAGTTGTCTCTCGGTGGCCGAGTGGATGCATTTCATGAAGACTCCTCCGACGCCTCTTCTATACAGCAAGCCCCCTATGATGGTGTAGTGGGCTGACTGCCTTGCAATGCGTTCTGCTGTGGCCTTGTCATCCGGCTCTTCTTCATTCTTTATGTATCTGATGATAGGCTCTCTCCAGTCGTTGGGATCTGCCTCTGGCTGACACAAGGCGTTGCATTCTTCCAACTGGTCCGTGAGGATGCTCGACTGTGATATTTCTTGGACGAAGATCCCAGGCAGAGCCTGGGCCTAACTAGATCCTAGCTTCGACAACACATCTGCTACTGCATTGTGATCCCTTTCCACGTGATGGAACTCCAATCCTTCAAACTTGTCTTCCAGTTTTTGCACAGCTGCACAGTATTTGTCCATTGAATTGGTCGAGCAGTCCCAATCCTTGTTTATCTACCTTATGACCACCAGCGAGTCGCCATATACCATCAGCTTCTTGATGCCAAGTGATACTGCGATGCTCAGCCCATGGACCAGTGCTTCATACTCTACCACATTATTTGATGCTGGGAACAGCAGCTAGAGTGCGTACTTGAGTTGTTCACCTCCAGGAGCAATAGAGAGGATCCCTGCACCTACTCCTTGTAGCTTTAGTGAGCCATCAAAGTACATTCTCCACACTTCAGTAACTTCTAGGCTATCCGGGACCTGGTGCTCAGTCCATTCTGATACGAAGTCAACCAGCGCCTGAGTTTTTATCGCAGTGCAGGGTCGAAACTCTATGTCGTGAGCCCTGAGCTTGCATGCCCACTTGGCTATCCTTCCAATAGCTTTTTTGTTGTGGAGAATATCACCTATTGGAAATCCTGTAACTACTATGACTTTGTGGTCGTCAAAGTACTGTCGGAGCTTGCGAGCGGTTAGAAGTACCAAGTACATCATCTTCTAGACTTGGGGATACCTTATTTTTGAGGGCCCAAGGACTTCACTGATGAAGTAGACTAGATGCTGCACACGGTATGCATGTCCCTCCTCCGCCCGCTCGACTACTAACGCGGTGCTTACCACGTGAGTCGTGCAGGAGATATACAGGAGCAGGCCTCTGTGGTCCACTGAAACTTGTCCACCTTCTTGAGCAATTTGTAAAATGGCATTCCCTTCTTGCCTAGCCTTAATATAAACCTGCTTAGAGCTGCCATGCATCTAGTAAGCCTTTGCACCTTTTCTGCGACCGTGGCGCTTCCATTCTCATGATGGCTTCGATCTTTTCCGGATTCGCTTCAATTCCTTGGTGGCTGACAATGAATCTAAGTAGCTTTCCGGCTGGTACTCCGAAGACACACTTTTCTGGGTTCAGCTTCCATCGGTAACGCCTTAGGCTGTGGAGGACCAGCTACAAATCTTCGATGAAGTTTTCTGAGTTTTCTGTCTTGATAACTACATCATCGACGTAGGCTTCCACCCGCTTGCCCCATTGATTGGCTAAGCATGTTTGGATGGCTCTCTGGTAAGTTGCTCCAGTGTTATTGAGGCCAAATGACATGGAGGTATAGCAGAAAGCTCCAAATGGGGTGATGAAAGTAGCCTTCTCCTCATCTTCTTCTACCAAGCTGATCTGATGATATCTAGAGTAGCAGTCTAGGAAGGAGAGCATAGAATAGCCAGTAGTCGAGTCAACTACCTGATCTATTCTCTAAGGAGCCCGAAGGGATCCTTTGGACAATGTTTGTTGAGATTAGTATAGTCGACGCACATACACTAGTCAACTTTATTCCTTTTTAGTACAAGAACAGGACTCGCTAGCCACTTGGGGTGCAGCACTTCCCTAATGAACCCTGCTGGCACTAAGCGAGCTTACTCGGTGCGAATAGCCTCCCTTTTGTCAAGCGTGATACGACGCAACTTCTGTCAAATCGGCTTTGCTTGAAGATACACCATCAATTTGTGCTCGGCCAGTTGTCTCGGGACTCCCGGCATATCCGCAGGTTGCCATGCGAATACGTCTTGGTTATCTTGCAGGAACCGGACGAGCGCATTTTCCTATTTGTCATCGAGGCTGGAACTGATGATGGTGGTCTTGCGCTCATCAGCGAATCCCAGATTGATCCTCTTAGTTTCTTCAGTTAGCCGTATAGAGGTCACGACTTGAGCTTCATTGGCGGGTATAGTGAGACCCTCCTCTTTTAGCTTGGTTTTCGCTTGTGTGAGGGGTGCTGTTGAGGGCCCAGCACCAAGAGCTGCCTGAATGGCTCCCCGAAAGCACTCTACGGCGCCTTGGAAGTCAGCACGCAAAGTGATGATTCCTTGAGGTCCCGGCACTTTCAGTATCATATACGAGTAATGCGGAATAGCCATGAACTTTGCTAGTCCCGGCCTTCCGATGATGGCGTTGTACCTGCAGTCGAAACGTGCCACCTCGAACCTCAGGAACTCGGTTCTATAGTTCTATGGGGTTCCGAAGGTGATGGGCATGTAGATGTGCCCGAGTGGGTACTCCCCTTCAGTCGGCACGATGCCGAAGAAAGGAGTATCTGACTCGGTGAGGTCTTTGAGTGCGACTCCCAGGGCCAGGAGCGTCCAGAGGAAGGTGACGTTGATGCTGCTCCCCCCGTCCACTAATACTTTATTCACCCAGCTCTCTCGAATCACTAGATAGAAGAGGAGAGGGTACTTGCTGGGGTGAACGAAGTTGAGCCATTGATCAACTCGGCTGAAGGTTATTGCATGCTCTAACCACTAGTAAGGAGCTGGGGCACTAGTGGTTGCCGTCAGGACCTGCCGGCCGTTGAGCTTTTGCTGCCTCCTGTTCTCCTGTGCTTCGTGTCCTCTGAAGATGACGTTGACCTCCCTATCAATGTGTGGGAAAGCTCTACCCCTCCCCCTTCTTGCTGCTGAGGCTGCCTGGGCTCGCTAGGCCCTCCTCACGGTGGGGGAGGTGGTAGAGGCTGGAACGGTCGGTCATGCCCGACGGAGTGCTTGAAGTCCTTGTCGTTCCATAGGGTATGGCGCATGTCCTTGTGGTACGGGCACTGGGCGTCGAGGATTTCATCCAGTGTCCGTACACATCCGGGGGGCGTGCCACGGGATCGAGCAACGGGTGGTTCGGCAGCGTGTACCTCCTCATGAGGCCTCTTCTCCCAATGCCTGTCAGGTTGCTGGTTTGTGTCGCGCCATGGCATGGGTGGTGCAGGTTTTGTACCTCCGATGAGGTCATGGGCCCACTCATCTGCGGTGATGTAGAGGTCTGCTTCTCGGAACAGTTGTTCGGAGGTAGCGGGCGCTTTCTGTAGTATGGCTCGGACGAAGGCCGAGTCATTGGATCCCTGGTAGAAATCTTCAATCATCACTGCCTCAGCAACTTCGAGGATGCAGTTCCTCATGGTCTAAAACCTTTTGAGGTATGACCGGAGTGTTTCATCGCCCTGGCGCCTGATGGATTTGAGGTCCCATGGCTGCGTCGGCTTGTTAGAGAGAGACTGGAAGTTGGCGATGAAGCGCCGACTAATATCGCTCCAATCGTCGATGCAGTGTCGTGGCAGATGTCGGAGCCACTGCAGTGCGTCTTGCCTTAGGACGATGGGCAAATATGCTGTCATTATGTCTTCCGTCACCCTAGCGGCCTGGCCAGCGGTTGTGTAGATAGCCAACCAGCCCCTCGGGTCCTGCTTGGGCTCGTACTTGTTGACGTTGGAGACCTTGACGTTGGGGGCCACTAGATGGCCCGGAGACATGGAGTAAGCGGAGACCCCACATGTGCCTTCTTGTTAGCGTTCATGAGGTCGGTCCCAGGGAGGGGAGCCGGCAGTGTGTCGTCTCGATCGTCGCCAAATCAGGCCACTAGTCGAGGCTGTAGTTGACTCAACTCGGGTGGCGCGACTTCGGTCCGAGACGACGTGATCCTAGTCATACTCCTCCCGGTGCCTTATCTCACTTTCGTGCCATCGGTCGCACGAAGCACTGATGGAGCTTCACGCGTCTCATCGGCTGTTGATGGCATGGCATAGGTCGCTCGTAGAATGAGCGATGGGTATAAGGTGATTAGCTGCTAGAGTAAACAGCCGCTGGTAGCCTTCTGCATCTGGAGTTCATGGGAGGCCATCTGCTATCTGGGCCAGCACCCCTCTGACATCACTCGGCATGTTCATTGCACGAGCAAAGTCAGGGTACAGGTTCCGAGCAAAGAGAGGATTCTCTCAGCGCAGCCTTGCACCTTGCTCGGCTTGCTCCTGTTCTTGGTCTTGAGCTTGTCGGCAATCACAGCAGTGAGAGTTCTGCCTTTCTCGGAGTACTCACTCGTTGGGAGTTTCTCCTACTTCTAAGGCTTCGTCCTGGGATATGAGCTGCGCCAGATCCCGTTCCCCAGCCTCGTGATGTCGCCGTATGTTCCGGTTTCTGTTCCTCTGTCACTGTGCCTCATGGTGGGTAGGTTCCTCCCCTTGCATGGTTGGCTCATCATCGAAGACATGTACCGACTCCAATCTCCCTCCGATGAAGAGGATGTCAGGGAAGAAAGGAGCTGGTGCGGTGGCGGTCTTCTTTCCATCCTCCTTTGAGGGTGGAGGCATCAAAAAGATGGCTCAGCATGTTCCTGTCCCTCGATTCGGGACGTTTGCTTCCTTCTTTCGAGTGATCCGTGTCCACTCCTTTGTGGGCGAAGTGGACAGTGGAGTTTTTCGAGTAGGTGAGCTCCTGACTTTTGGTTTGTAAGAGGTCATCTTTGCTCAGGACGCGGGCGACGACGCCATCCGCTGCTCTGCTCTGGCTCCCCTCAGGATTTTCAAGGAAAGCTTTTTCTCCGGTGGATCTACTATGCGGTGCAGAGTTCCCTTTTCATCCGCTACAGACAAGATGGTTCTAAAGCAGAACATGGTCCTGGGGTGAAGAGTGATTTGTCACTTGGAGGTGATGGCCATTGAGCTAGCTTGGATCAACGACACACCCCCTACCTGGCACGCTAGCTGTCGGTGTTTAGAGTCTGACCGCACACCCAGGGTTACCACTTGTAGTGCTTTTGGGTAGGACGGTGCCATTGACTGTAGCTCAATGGTTCGCACGAGATGCGCGAGAGAGGGACATGCAATTTTCTGCAGGTTCGAGCCGCTTGGAGAGGCATAATACCCTACTTCCTAGGGTGGATCTTTATGTGGTGGGTTACAGGTGAAGTCTCCTGAGTGGAGAAAAGCTAATGAGGTAGGTAGATGGTTGATGGAAATGATGGGGTACCCCCTAGGCCTTATATACTTGACCGTGGGGCACCCCATGCGTACATGAGGATCACGTGTCTCCTAAATAATAGTGAACCAACTAAACTAATCTTCCTACAATCTTGCCGACTTATCCCTACTTCGCCCTGATATTCAAGGACGCCATGCATGGGAAAGTCGAGTGGTTGCTATGGATAGCACATGAGTTAACGGATTGCCTGGGCTTGAGTCCGTTACCTTCTCAGGTCAGCCCATTCCGTCAGTAGCTCTAGCCTAGCCCACGAAGGGATGGCCTTGAGGTGTAACTGGCCTGAGGCCCCGCGTGAGGCCTTCTTGCCTTCTAGTGGACCCGGGGGATATCTGTCCCCCATAGGTGCACATCAGACAGAAAAACTCGAGGGTGGCCAGTTCGTGGAGTGCTCGACCTGGGCACCGGACAGTGTCCGGTGCGCCACTAGTAGCACTTCTACTAGTCTTTGCTCCAATCTTTGTAGAGTTCCCCAACTTATTTTCTTTCTTGGTTTATGTTGAACCTTATGCACCTGAGTTAAATGACAACTAGGCAAACTAGTTAGTCCACGTGGTTTGTGATGGACGTCAAACACCAAAATCGATTATAGGAAATAGTTTAAGCCCATTTCCCTTTCAATCTCCCCCTTTTTGGTGATTGATGCCAACACAAATCAAAGAAAATATAAAGTGTAGAAATGTAACTAGTTTGCAATTATGACAGATATGCATA
Source organism: Zea luxurians (assembly GCA_029449295.1). NCBI lineage: Eukaryota > Viridiplantae > Streptophyta > Magnoliopsida > Poales > Poaceae > Zea > Zea luxurians. The sequence continues at coordinate 18,044 of JAOPSE010001929.1, forward strand.
GGTTACTTAGATTTAAACCAATTGAAAGAATTTCTACATGTGTATGGTTGCTTTCTAGTTTGACATTTTGGACCACATTTGCACCACTTAGCTTGTTTTTGCAAATCTTTTGTAAAAGTCCTTTCAAATTCTTTTGCAAATATCCAATGGTATAAGAATATGATTTCAAGAAGCATTTTCAAGATTTTGAAAGCTCTCCCCCCTGTTTCAAATGCTTTTCCTTTGGCTAAATAAAAGCTCCCCTAAAAAAGTTCTCCCCTTAGCTGTCAAGAGGATTTTTGTAATTGAAATAATCTCTTCCCTTTTTTGAAATAGTTTTTGAAAAACAGGGTGGTGGTGCGGTCCTTTTGCTTTGGGCCTAATAATTTCTCCCCCTTTGGCATTAAGCGCCAAAAACTAAGAAACTTGAGAGGCCTATTAATTCTCCCCTTTGGTAAAAAGATATGAGTGAAAGTTTATACCGATTGGAAGTTTATGAGTAAGGCAAAGGATAAATGATACCAACAGAGTTGGAGTGGAAGCCTTGCCTTTGCCAAATACTTCATTGCCCTTTCAATCTAAGACTAATAATAGAGATACTCATGAAATTATATTAGTCTTAGCCTTGGCACAAGAAGAATAAGAAATATGTATGTGTACCAAATGAAAGAGACATGATCAAACATATATAAATGAGAAATGTGTGCAATGTTTCAATCAAAGTTTCGAGAATCAAGAATATTGAGCTCATTCCTAAGTTTGCTAAAAGACTTTTCATCTAGTGGCTTAGTAAAGATATCGGCTAGTTGGTTGTGGGTACTAACATAAGAAATTTCGATATCCCCCTTTTGTTGGTTATCTCTCAAAAAGTGATACCAGATGTCTATGTGCTTAGTGCGGCTGTGTTCAACGGGATTATCCGCCATGTGGATTGCACTCTCATTATCACATAGGAGGGGGACTTTGCTCAACTTATAGATATAGTCCCTGAGGGTTTGCCTCATCCAGAGTAATTACGCACAACAGTGTCCTGTAGCAATATACTCGGCTTTGGCGGTGGAAAGAGCTACTGAGTTTTGTTTCTTTGAAGCCCAAGACACCAGGGATCTTCCCAAAAATTGACAAGTCCCTGATGTGCTCTTCCTGTCAATTTTACATCCGGCATAATCTGTAACACCCTAGGTGTTACCTAGGGTGTCCACCTAGGGCTACCCCATTTAACCTATTATCACCTGTCATTGGTTTGGGCAAAGTACATCAAACTTGGAATTCAAGGTCCTAAACAAGTGCCAACCATCTTGGATATCATGCCCTAGTTTGTCATGCACATCTGAGAGGGGAGTTTTTCCAAAACCCTAAAGCAAACCCCTCTTGAGCCATAGGAACCCTAATTGAAGCTAGGATCAAAAGGTCATGTAAACCTTATGATCATGGCTTGGGCCAAATATAAAAGTTGTAGTATGCTTCATAACCTACAAATAATAGTAAGGAAGTACACCCAAAAAGATTTCAGAAAAGCCCCAAAAAGTTCACTAGGGGTTGAGCACAAGGGAAAATTCAGAATTTGCCAAAGTCTAAAAACTAACCCTTGAACAAAGATCCCACATGTTCACCTTAATCCAAAATTCAAAACACTTCGACCCAATTGACAAAGTGGCGCCAAATTAACCCTAGAATGCCCTGGAAAGAGGTGACACCTACCCTAGGGCGTTTGACACGACTTGGCACCATTTTTGTCTCGGTTTGGACATGTCTGACACAGCCAACTTCTCACCCCTCTATCTCCCTACCCCGACCATATCTTGACTTGGAACTCACAGCAAAAAGGTAGGATATGGTGCAGAGAAGAGATTGTGTATGGAACGTTGGCCAAGATCTGCATGCTAAGGCGCCCAAACAGGCCGTTGAACACGGGCAGAAGCAACGAGCCACGTGTTCGACGCGCTCTGAGCTCGCCAGAGCACGCCCGCGCGCGCCCCCGCGTGCCCCGCGTCTCGCCAAACGGCCAGCCGACGCCCTGGCCCGCGCCCGCGCCTATAAAGCCTGCTCGGGCCTCGACTGCACTCTTCCGCGCACACTCAAACCTCACGGGAGCTCAGCTCACCGCCGTTTGCCCGTGCGCGGCGTGTCCGCGGCCACCCGAGCCACTGCCGCCGTAGACCGGCTAGGTCTGCTTTCCCCAACCCTGTCCAACCCTCGGAGACGAGTGTGCATAACTTAGTGTAGCTCCCCGAGTGAGGAATCGAAGCTTGCTTCGCCGGATAGGCCAGTCCACGGTCGCCGGAGCTCATAACCCCGCCGGAGTACGTGGACCGGGTAAACCGCTCAACCACTTTTCGATTCCTCGTGCACACGGTCACTACGTTACCCTGTGAAGCTCACCGTGCCCTTGGATTGAACCAGATCGCCGTGGTTTGGCCGGTACACTCGCCACTGACGAGAACACCCGCCTGCGCGCGTGGACCGAGCGATTCCGGCCATCCCCGACGTCGAGCCGCACCTCGCTGTGACCGACAGAGCCACCCCGAGCCAACCCTGCCCTTCGCCAGACCTATCTCGCCGCCGGTAAGCCGCGCCATCCTTTTCTTTCCCGCGGATACTGTTTACATTGGGGGAAGGACCTCGGGGAAGAAGAAGGAAAGGTTAGGGGGCTTTTTGAACTGTCAGCGACCCAGGGGAATAGTGGCGCAGGGGTAGATCTGCGCGGGTTGATTTAGTTTAAACCCAGGGACCTCGGTGTAAACTGTTTTTTTCAGGAAACTCTTATTAAATCTGTTTTTAAATTGAGCAGAAACTTTGAAAATCCATAACTTCTGTTTAATTCATCCAAATTTGTCAAACAAATTTTGTCAGACTCTAACTAATGTAACCTACTTAAGAAAAATATAAACCCCCTATGTACTATGGAAAACTTTAAGGTTCTGATTTAATTATAGTTTTGGCCAAAAGCTCAATAATAGAAAGAAAAATAGTTGTGCTATTTGGCTGGGGTTAGAAAAATTTGGAGAAGTCTATGTCCACCTACTGACCTAATTAAAAATGTTGAATCTCTGTGTCCACCCCATTAAGTTAGTGTTTACCACTTATTTTACAATAGGCTTAAGGTTAAGAAAAATAGAAAATGTGATTTAAATAATGAACCAGAGGGCACCTCTATTTTTGTTAGGGTACTTATTCAATATAGTTCACTGGAAAAATCTATCGTACCCTGTTTAGTATAAAATAAGTAGGGTCCCTTGTATTTTAAGAAAACAAGGAAAGCTTAGAAAAACCCTACCAAAATAACCCTAAGATGAAAACACCCCAACCCTTGGGATAACTAATGTTTTGTTATTATAAACATAAGAAAAATACAAAATCTGTTGTTTGATATTTTTCAAATGACAAGTTAGTTATAAGCACCTTTTGGACCTAAAACTTTAGAAAATCACAACTAAATAATCACCAATTAACTTTCTGTGAATTTTGGCACAGAGGTTTATTATTACTGTTAGATCCCAACAAAAATAACCCTTAGGAAGGAACTCAACTCTAATAAAGAGGTGTAGTGTAAAGTGGCCCATTTTGCACAACTCTTGTTAATTTTGTCTAAAACATAGTCTTTATATTTTAAGCCTCAAATTCTTAAAACAGGCTGGAATAGCAGATAGCAACCCACTGTAATTTTTACAGAATTTTTGGAAAAATATTAAACCACTGTCGTAGTTCAAACCTACACTAGAAACCATGAATAGAGAATAAAGAAAGGGAAATATGAATAATAGAAAATTAGTGTCATCCTAAACTCTTTATGACTTGTCCACTGAGATATATATAAAGGCAATACCAATTACCTATGCCTATCCCTAGCAAAACCTAGACCTAGAAGTGATAAGCATAAACCATTAAAAGCCACATATGACCCGGAAACCCTAAGTTACTCATTAACTTAGTTTTTCTTCTCTTATCATAATGTTATTAAATCCTGCATAATCATGACATACATGTTCATTGCATTTCGATAGACTGTAACCTTGCTGACGGAGAGTACGTCCTCGTGCCGGAGCAAGAAGCTGCTCAGGAGGTAGCCCCGGATCCCGCACCCGAGTCTGCACCAGAGGATCTGCCTACCACAGCTTTGGAAGGCAAGCCCTGGTTTATGCATAACCTGTTATTTATGCTATTTTACTATACTTAATGATTGTAGGACTGAATGTGCACTTAGGTGTAGGAGTTGTTTGAAACCCTAGTTGCATGATCTCAGGAATCCTTTGAAATGAATACTAGTATGACAGGTCGAGTAGTTGCTTTATGTAATTAGGATCTCGGTAGAAGACGAGTGATTTTTCCAGCACTCGCGCGAGATCAGGAATTGGTTGTACCCACCTTCATGCCATTATGATACTAGTTGTGGACAACAATCCATGGGGATTGGTTGTTTACGAGATGGAAAATGGAATAAGGATTAACGTGCGGATACCTGTGTCAAGCGTTTGAACGTACTAAACACATACCGAGAAATATGGTAAATCGGTAAGCCTAGTACCTGAGTGAACCTGCCCGCAGACTTTGCCCCTCACGTGACCTGAGACGTGGTCTCCCATTCCAGTTATGGTGGGTACAAGTGCGGTCACTGCACGACGGCAGTCGGGGTCAGTGAGGTATTGTACGCCAAGGCGGTGAGCCCTGCTCTGTTGCCAGGGAATCGATGGGGACGGTTGATGTGTGTGGGGACGGAGTGCCTCGCCACGTCGTGTGTTTAGGTTTACCTTGCATGGATAAAAACTCGATTCGAATCGTCTGCTTCTCGCAGCTAATGAGACTGCTTGATCCATTGTACTGCATTGAGTAACAAGTGGAAATGTGATGAGTTGATACAAGATATTGATTGCTAAAAATGTTTGCTACTATGTATGAGTAGATAATACATATTTAGCCTTAAGAGAGTCACACTTAAATTTGACAAAGTTAAAACTTGATTTAGAAACTCAGCTAGTGCTTTTGGCAACCAAACCCCACAGCCAAACAGCTGCATGTCTAGAGGTAGAGGAGTAGACTCCTCACATCGGGTAAGTCTAGCTGAGTATTAGTATACTCAGCCTTGCTTGTGGCATAATTTTACAGGTTCTCTAGAGGACATGGTTGCTGGAGTGACTTGGCCGTCCGCCTTACCACCGGGTTGGACTGTCGAGTGGGACCCTACCTCGGCTGAGGAGGAGCATGAGGAGTGATGGGACAGGCTTCCCCATCTCTCTATTTATTTATCGTTAGTTTCATTCCGCTGCACTTCGAACAATGATGACTACTTTTGCAAAACTTCGATGGTGATGTAATAATTTTAATACTCTTACATGCATGGTTTTATGCTTTATTGTATTTGCTCTGTGACTCACCTTCGAGTGAGATTGTGGTACTTGATCCTGTCAGTGGCCTCGTCGGACTAGATCCGAGGGATTGACGGGTTATTCCCATTTAAGTGTGGTCTAGCCTTTAAGGTGGGACTTAGGCACTTAAGATGGAATAATTCGGGCAGTTCCGCCACAGTTGGTATCGGAGCTTGTACCACCATAGAGGAATCAATAAAATGTGAATACCATCATTTTCCAAAATAAAACTTGATAGCAACAATGTTGGATAGATAGTAGGACAAGCAGGATAGACCTAGGACATGAAGCCTCAGGGTGATAGAAGGGTAGCTAGGTGGCTACGTAATTAGGCCCTACAGGCCACCTTAAGGGATGGGAGTCCTTCCCTATCCCCTTATGTTGGTGAGGTCGTTCAGGACGAGCATGCATGCATTGTTAAATTAAACAAATGGATAATTGAGTAAAGACTTAAAAAAATAAGATGATAACCAACTAAGTCTCCAGTACCTTTTTATTTAACTAAAGAAAGGTTGAGTTTTATTTTTCTTGTTCTTTTTATAATTATTTTTCTTTTACTTACGCTTAACCATACACAGATGACTTCCCACGGATCCTCAGAGGACGGAAATGCACTAACCCACACTGACGGGCTTGCACGAGAGGGCTTTCCCCGCATTTTGTGGGAGGTACTTCAGGGGGCCGGGTACCTAACACCCCCTCAGTACGCGATGCAGCAGTTTGAGAAGCACCGGGTGCCCCGCTGTAGGGTGAGGATGACCTTGGAGCCTCATCCCCTGCAGCCAGGTTGGCGTTCACTGGACTCCGAGTCTTTTAGATACCGGGCGGAGGACACGATCGAGGCGATCGCTCTGCACGGGTTGACTACTTTTTGCAGATTCCATCCCTTGGAGCTCTCTACCCACCCCATTGGCTTGTTCCCCGCGGAAAAGGAGGATGACCCGATGTGGAAGGATCGGGTGGAGCATGCCAAGGACATCTGGGCTCTCTACCCAGGTCACACTGCTCACTTGTCGGTACGATGCATGAACGCCTTGTATCGTCTGCAAGTGATGCGTGGAGAGGCAATGTCTCATCTGATGGCATTATTGGAGGCAACCAAGATCACCCTGGACGACAGGGAGGAGCTCGTGGTTGACTTGTCCCAGGAGCTGGTGGAAAAAGATTTACAAGTGGAGCAGTTGTCTGATGAGATCCATGAGCTGGAGGAATTGGTAGGGATGAGGGAGAACACCATCGAGGTTCTCGAAGATCAGCTCCTCAACACCCAGCAGCAGCTCGCAGAGGCTAATGAGCACCTGGATATGCATCATCAGGAGATCCATGATGGGGAGGCTGACGAGGACGTCGACATTGAGGGAGGGGAGGAGCCTGCTTCTAGCGTAGACACTGCTCGCTCAGGGAGGCCACCTTCCCCCGAGTCGAGTGTCGCCTCATTCGCTCATTAGGTGCCGGAGTAGGAATAGAGATTGGTAATGTAGGACTCCTCACAGCTAGCTTAGCTTTTGCACCCTTGGGGTACTAGGCTAGATAGAGTTGAGTCTTTTGGGGACACTGATGTAACCATGATAAACTCTTTTGGAAGCATGATTGATGGATGCTTTTAGTTCTTAACTTGGAAGAAAAAGTTATGTCTTTTCAGAATCCTTTTTAGTTATGTCGAAATCTATCAATTCGCCCTTGACTCTTTCGCTGTGATTAAACCTTAAACTTGAAGATGTGTTATTGAGAATATATGTGGTTTTTCAGATGGCTAGGAGAGCGCGCCGTGGCCAGAATGAGCGCATTCCTCCACCGCCGCCACCGCCTCCCACTCTGCAGGAGCTAATGGCTTAGCAGAATGAGATCTTGAGGCAGCTGGCTCAGCGTCAGCCACCACCTCAGCACTATGGTGGTGGTGACCATCAGCGTCACCCCGCGGCAGCTACCTACCAGGAGTTCCTCAGTACCCAGCCACCGTTGTTCACCAGGGCGGAGGATCCACTTGATGCTGATGTATGGCTGAGGGTAGTGGAATCTAAATTCCCACTACTCAATGGAGCTTGTTCTGAGGTGACAAAGGTCCGGTTCGCCACCCAGCAGCTTCGCGGACCCGCGCGGACATGGTGGCACCACTATCTCGCTATGCAACCGGCGGACCATGAAGTGGATTGGAGAGAGTTCAAGGCAGCTTTCAGAGGACACCATATCCCAGCTGGCATCATGGACCGTAAACTCAACGAGTTTCTGGCACTCACTCAGGGCAACAGGACAGTGTTGCAGTATGCTCAGGATTTTAATGACCTGTGCCAGTATGCTGGATATCATGCAGATACGGACGAGAAGAAGCGAGACAGGTTCAGACAGGGGCTCAGCACTAAGCTTCGTGATCGTCTCAACACCGTCAGGGCCAACAGTTACAATGAGTTGGTCAACATGGCTATATCCCAGGAGGACTACATTACGGCTCGACAGGCAGAAAAGAAGAGGAAGACCCCTGTGGCAGGACCCTCAGCTCAGCCACAGCGCTTCAGGATTGTGTCCGACACACAGAACAGGTGACCCTAGCAGCAGCAAGGAAGATGGGTGATCCGACCACCGCAGCAGCAGCAGCAGGCACCCAACCGCACCCAGTTTCCAGCTCAGAGGAACAATCAGCAGCAGCAGTACCGCCAGGCGAATGACAACAGGTGTTTCACGTGTGGCAACACCGGGCACTACACCAAGAATTGCCCCCGGAACCAGCAGAGGCAGGGGCAGAATGTCAATCAGAACCAGAGCAAGAGGCAGAAGGTGCAAGTGAGGCAGGGCAGGCTAAACTTCACCACCATGGCTGATATTCTAGAGGGAGCACCCGTCTTGACTGGTATCTTTACAGTTTTGAATTATCCTGCTATTGTTCTTTTTTATTCTGGTGCATCGCACAGTTTTATCAGTACCAAATTTAGTGCCAAGTGTCAATTGCCTTTTCACCACACCAATGGGGGCATTACAATCTCAACACCAGGAGGCAGGGTTGCCACCTATCAGATCAATAGGCACGTACCAATTAAGCTGGGTAGTTTCATTTTCAAAACCACTCTCCTGATAATGGGGTTGGATAGTGTGGATATCATCCTAGGGACTGATTGGTTATCACTGCACCACGCGGTGATTGATGTCGCAGCCAGAGCCATAGAGATTCACTCTCCTTTGGATGGCGAGATTACCTTGTATCTACCCGACCAGGGTTGTACCCGTTCTTGTGCCTTCGTTATGATAGAGTCCCCAGTGGAAAAGATCCCAGTGGTCTGTGACTACCCGGATGTGTTTCCGGATGAGTTGCCAGGGATGCCGCCTGACAGAGACATTGAGTTCGCAATCGAGCTACAACCCGGGACTGCTCCTATCTCCAAGAGACCCTATAGGATGCCTCCCGCGGAATTGGCAGAACTGAAAAAGCAATTGCAAGAGTTGTTAGACAAGGGGTTTATTCGCCCAAGTACTTCACCATGGGGATGTCCAGCGTTATTTGTGAAGAAAAAGGATGAAAGTTTGAGAATGTGTGTTGACTACCGTCCTCTCAATGCGGTGACCGTCAAGAACAAATACCCACTGCCCCGCATTGATGTTCTGTTTGATCAGTTGGTAGGAGCCAAGGTATTTTCCAAGATAGATCTTCGTTCAGGGTACCATCAGATCAAGATTCGTGCCAACGATATCCCCAAGACGGCCTTCTCAACCAGATATGGGCTGTATGAGTTTTTGGTGATGTCTTTTGGGCTAACCAATGCCCCGGCTTATTTCATGTACCTGATGAACTCAGTGTTTATGCCAGAGTTAGACAAATTTGTGGTCGTTTTCATTGATGATATTCTGGTCTATTCCAAGAATGAAGCCGAGCACACCAAACATTTGCATACTGTGCTTCAGAGACTGCGTGACCATCGATTGTATGCCAAGTTGTCTAAATGTGAATTCTAGCTAAAGGAGATTAAATTCTTGGGACACACCATTTCCCAGGATGGGATATCAGTTGATCCTGAGAAGGTACAAGAGGTGATGGATTGGAAACCTCCAACTACAGTGAAGCAAATTCGAAGTTTTCTGGGTTTGGCCGGGTATTATCGACGATTTATTCCGGATTTCTCCAGGATTGCCAAACTAATGACTGAACTGTTGAAAAAGGGAGTCAAGTATGATTGGAGCCAAAGGTGTGAAGATGCCTTTCATACTTTGAGGCAGCATTTGACAACAGCCCCAGTGCTGGCTCAACCTGACAACACCAAGCCATTTGAAGTTTATTGTGATGCTTCTGGTACAGGTTTGGGATGTGTCTTGATGCAAGAGAACCGAGTCATTGCTTATGCTTCCCGAGCACTCAGACCCCATGAGCAGAACTACCCTACGCATGATCTGGAATTGGCAGCAGTGGTTCATGCTCTTAAGATATGGAGACACTACCTGATGGGAGCTCACTATAACATCTACACGGATCACAAGAGTCTCAAATACATCTTCACTCAGGTAGATCTGAACATGAGACAGAGGAGATGGTTGGAGTTAATCAAGGACTATGATTTGGAAGTGCATTACCATCCTGGCAAAGCAAATGTTGTGGCCGATGCCTTGAGCAGAAAGGCCCAATGCAATTGTATGAGCATGGATGCAAGAGTTACCACCCTGTGCGATGAGCTGTGCAAGCTGAACCTGGAAGTTGTTTCTTCCGGTGACCTAAGCTACATCTTAGTGGAGCCCACATTGCAAGAGCAAATAGTCAGGGCACAGATTGAAGATAAAGGTGTTCAGTTAATCAAGGAAATGGTCAAGCAAAAGGCAGAAAAATACAAGTGCTTCCGTCAGGACAGCAAGGGAATTCTATGGTTTGGAGATCGATTAGTTGTTCCCAAGGACCCTGAGCTCAAAAAGAAGATATTGGATGAAGCTCACCTTTCCAAATTCTCCATGCACCCTGGTAGCAACAAGATGTACCATGATCTCAGATCTTTGTATTGGTGGACCAGAATGAAGAGGGAAATTGCCAAGTACATATCCGAGTGTGATACCTGTCAGAGAATCAAAGCTAGTCATTTGAAGGCAGCAGGCCCCTTGCAACCCCTTCCCATACCATCTTGGAAATGGGAGGACATTTGCATGGACTTTATAGTGGGATTGCCCAATACCTCCAGGCACCATGATTCTATCTGGGTTATCGTGGACAGGTTGACCAAGACCGCTCATTTCTTGCCAGTGCACACCACCCACAAGACAGAGAAGTATGCAGAAATATATGTTGATCAAATAATGCGATTGCATGGTATTCCAAAGACCATCATATCTGACAGAGGAGCACTGTTTGTGGCACGCTTTTGGGAACAGCTGCAAGAATCACTTGGGACCCAAGTAATACGAAGCTTAGCATACCATCCTCAAACAGATGGCCAGACAGAAAGGGTGAACCAGATTTTGGAGGACATGTTGCGAGCATGTGCACTGCACTACGGAAAGGATTGGGACAAGTGTCTTTCCTTGGCAGAATTTTCTTACAATAACAGCTATCAGTCCAGTCTGAAGATGGCACCTTTTGAAGCCTTATATGGGAGAAGGTGTAGGACCCCGCTGAATTGGTCTCAAGTAGGAGAAAGGGAAATATTTGGCCCAGATTTGGTACTTGAGGCAGAGGAAAAGGTCAGAGTTATTACAAAGAACTTAGAAGCTGCTCAGGCCAGACAAAAGAGCTATCATGACAGTTTGAGGTGGGAGATCATGTTTACCTTAGGGTGTCACCCACCAAGGGTATCCAGAGATTTGGGATCAAGGGCAAGTTAGCTCCTCGCTACATTGGACCCTATGAAATCAAAGCAAGTTGTGGACCCGTAGCCTATCAGTTGGAATTGCCACCTCACATGTCAGCAGTTCACAATGTGTTCCATGTATCTCAGCTGCGGAAATGTGTTCGCCTACCCACTGAAGTGCTGCCGGAACCAGACATTGAGATAGAACCAGACTTGTCCTATCAAGAGTACCCCGTCAAGGTATTAGATCAAAAGGAGAGATCAACACGAGCAAGGTCAATCAGGGTGTATAAAGTTCAGTGGAGTCACCATTCAGCAGAAGAAGCTACATGGGAGATGGAGGATTTTCTACGCTCTCGCTTCCCCGACTTTCTACCCAAAGGAGTCGGTACGTAACCACAAAACCCCACCCCCACTTGCCCTTTGAAAATAATTATAAGAAAAACTTAGATAACAAGGATAGTCTAAGTTGTGGATTTGACTTAAAAAGGGCTTCCTTCTGAAGTTGCAAAGAGGATGACATTCGAAGAACAGTTAACAAGAGAAACTCAGATATAAGAAAGAATAGCACTAGCACACCTTCAAGCACCCCTCCAAGGAACTCTACCTAAAATCTCGGGACGAGATTCCTTTAAGGGGGGAGGGCTATAACACCCTAGGTGTTACCTAGGGTGTCCACCCAGGGCTACCCCATTTAACCTATTATCACCTGTCATTGGTTTGGGCAAAGTACATCAAACTTGGAATTCAAGGTCCTAAACAAGTGCCAACCATCTTGGATATCATGCCCTAGTTTGTCATGCACATCTGAGAGGGGAGTTTTTCCAAAACCCTAAAGCAAACCCCTCTTGAGCCATAGGAACCCTAATTGAAGCTAGGATCAAAAGGTCGTGTAAACCTTATGATCATGGCTTGGGCCAAATATAAAAGTTGTAGTATGCTTCATAACCTACAAATAATAGTAAGGAAGTACCCCCAAAAAGATTACAGAAAAGCCCCAAAAAGTTCACTAAGCGTTGAGCACAAGGGAAAATTCAGAATTTGCCTAAGTCTAAAAACTAACCCTTGAACAAAGATCCCACATGTTCACCTTAATCCAAAATTCAAAACACTTCGACCCAATTGACAAAGTGGCGCCAAATTAACCCTAGAATGCCCTGGAAAGAGGTGACACCTACCCTAGGGCGTTTGACACGACTTGGCACCATTTTTGTCTCGGTTTGGACATGTCTGACACAGCCAACTTCTCACCCCTCTATCTCCCTACCCCGACCATATCTTGACTTGGAACTCATAGCAAAAAGGTAGGATATGGTGCAGAGAAGAGATTGTGTACGGGACGTTGGCCAAGGTCTGCACGCTAAGGCGCCCAAACAGGCCGTTGAACACGGGCAGAAGCAACGAGCCACGTGTTCAACGCGCTCTGAGATCGCCAGAGCACGCCCGCGCGCGCCCCCGCGTGCCCCGCATCGCGCCAAATGGCCAGCCGACGCCCCGGCCCACGCCCGCGCCTATAAAGCCCGCTCGGGCGTCGACTGCACTCTTCCGCGCACACTCGAACCTCACAGGAGCTCAGCTCACCGCCGTTTGCCCGTGCGCGGCGTGTCCGCGGCCACCCGAGCCACTGCCGACGTAGACCGGCCAGCTCAGCTTTCCCCAACCCTGTCCAACCCTCGGAAACGAGTGTGCACAACTCAGTGTAGCTCCCCGAGCGAGGAATCGAAGCTTGCTTCGCCGGAGAGGCCAGTCCACGGTTGCCGGAGCTCACAACCCCGCCGGAGTACGTGGACCGGGTAAACCGCTCAACCACTTTCCGATTCCTCGTGCACACGGTCACTACGTTACCCCGTGAAGCTCACCGTGCCCTTGGATTGAACCAGATCGCCGTGGTTTGGCCGGTACACTCGCCACCGACGAGAACACCCGCCGGCGTGCGTGGACCGAGCGATTCTAGCCATCCCCGACATCGAGCCGCACCTCGTTGTGACCGCTAGAGCCACCCCGAGCCAACCCTGCCCTTCGCCGGACCTATCTCGCCGCCGGTAAGCCGCGCCATCCTTTTCTTTCCCGTGGATACTGTTTACATTGGGGGAAGGACCTCGGGGAAGAAGAAGGAAAGGTCAGGGGGCTTTTTGAACTGTCAGCGACCCAGGGGAATAGTGGCGCAGGGGTAGATCTGCGCGGATTGATTTATTTTAAACCCAGGGACCTCGGTGTAAACTGTTTTTTTTCAGGAAACTCTTATTAAATCTGTTTTTAAATTGAGTAGAAACTTTGAAAATCCATAACTTCTGTTTAGTTCATCCAAATTTGGTCAAACAAATTTTGTCAGACTCTAACTAATGTAACCTACTTAAGAAAAATATAAACCCCCTATGTACTATGGAAAACTTTAAGGTTCTGATTTAATTATAGTTTTGGCCAAAAGCTCAATAATAGAAAGAAAAATAGTTGTGCTATTTGACTGGGGTTAGAAAAATTTGGAGAAGTCTATGTCCACCTACTGACCTAATTAAAAATGTTGAATCTCTCTGTCCACCCCATTAAGTTAGTGTTTACCACTTATTTTACAATAGGCTTAAGGTTAAGAAAAATAGAAAATGTGATTTAAATAATGAACTAGAGGGCACCTCTATTTTTGTTAGGGTACTTATTCAATATAGTTCACTGGAAAAATCTATCATACCCTGTTTAGTATAAAATAAGTAGGGTCCCTTGTATTTTAAGAAAACAAGGAAAGCTTAGAAAAACCCTACAAAAATAACCCTAAGATGAAAACACCCCAACCCTTGGGATAACTAATGTTTTGTTATTATAAACATAAGAAAAATACAAAATCTGTTGTTTGATATTTTTCAAATGACAAGTTAGTTATAAGCACCTTTTGGACCTAAAACTTTAGAAAATCACAACTAAATAATCACCAATTAACTTTCTGTGAATTTTGGCACAGAGGTTTATTATTACTGTTAGATCCCAACAAAAATAACCCTTAGGAAGGAACTCAACTCTAATAAAGAGGTGTAGTGTAAAGTGGCCCATTTTGCACAACTCTTGTTAATTTTGTCTAAAACATAGTCTTTATATTTTAAGCCTCAAATTCTTAAAACAGGCTGGAATAGCAGATAGCAACCCACTGTAATTTTTACAGAATTTTTGGAAAAATATTAAACCACTGTCGTAGTTCAAACCTACACTAGAAACCAGGAATAGAGAATAAAGAAAGGGAAATATGAATAATAGAAAATTAGTGTCATCCTAAAACTCTTTATGACTTGTCCACTGAGATATATATAAAGGCAATACCAATTACCTATGCCTATCCCTAGCAAAACCTAGACCTAGAAGTGATAAGCATAAACCATTAAAAGCCACATATGACCCGGAAACCCTAAGTTACTCATTAACTTAGTTTTTCTTCTCTTAGCATAATGTTATTAAATCCTGCATAATCATGACATACATGTTCATTGCATTTCGATAGACTGTAACCTTGCTGACGGAGAGTATGTCCTCGTGCCAGAGCAAGGAGCTGCTCAGGAGGTAGCCCCGGATCCCGCACCCGAGTCTGCACCAGAGGATCTGCCTGCCACAGCTTTGGAAGGCAAGCCCCGGTTTATACATAACCTGTTATTTATGCTATTTTACTATACTTAATGATTGTAGGACTGAATGTGCACTTAGGTGTAGGAGTTGTTTGAAACCCTAGTTGCATGATCTCAGGAATCCTTTGAAATGAATACTAGTATGATAGGTCGAGTAGTTGCTTTATGTAATTAGGATCTCGGTAGAAGACGAGTGATTTTTCCAGCACTCGCGCGAGATCAGGAATTGGTTGTACCCACCTTCATGCCATTATGATACTAGATGTGGGCAACAATCCATGGGGATTGGTTGTTTACGAGATGGAAAATGGAATAATGATTAACGTGCGGATACCTGTGTCAAGCGTTTGAACGTACTAAACACATACCGAGAAATATGGTAAATCGGTAAGCCTAGTACCTGAGTGAACCTGCCCGCAGACTTTGCCCCTCACGCGACCTGAGACGTGGTCTCCCATTCCGGTTATGGTGGGTACAAGTGCGGTCACTGCACGACGGCAGTCGTGGTCAGTGAGGCATTGTACGCCAAGGCGGTGAGCCCTGCTCTGTTGCCAGGGAATCGATGGGGACGGTTGATGTGTGTGGGGACGGAGTGCCTCGCCACATCGTGTGTTTAGGTTTACCTTGCAAGGATAAAAACTCGATTCGAATCGTCTGCTTCTCGTAGCTAATGAGACTGCTTGATCCATTGTACTGCATTGAGTAACAAGTGGAAATGTGATGAGTTGATACAAGATGTTGATTGCTAAAAATGTTTGCTACTATGTATGAGTAGATAGTACATATTTAGCCTTAAGAGAGTCACACTTAAATTTGACAAAGTTAAAACTTGATTTAGAAACTCAGCTAGTGCTTTTGGCAACCAAACCCCACAGCCAAACAGCTGCATGTCTAGAGGTAGAGGAGTAGACTCCTCACACCGGGTAAGTCTAGCTGAGTATTAGTATACTTAGCCTTGCTTGTGGCATAATTTTACAGGTTCTCTGGAGGACATGGTTGCTGGAGTGACTTGGCCGTCCGCCTTACCACCGGGTTGGACTGTCGAGTGGGACCCTACCTCGGCTGAGGAGGAGCATGAGGAGTGATGGGACAGACTTCCCCATCTCTCTGTTTATTTATCGTTAGTTTCATTCCGCTGCACTTCGAACAATGATGACTACTTTTGCAAAACTCCGATGGTGATGTAATAATTTTAATACTCTTACATGCATGGTTTTATGCTTTATTGTATTTGCTCTGTGACTCACCTTCGAGTGAGATTGTGGTACTTGATCCTGTCAGTGGCCTCGTCGGACTAGATCCGAGGGATTGACGGGTTATTCCCATTTAAGTGTGGTCTAGCCTTTAAGGTGGGACTTAGGCACTTAAGTTGGAATAATTCGAATGGTTCCGCCACATAATCGGCATTGGAATACCCAATTAAATCAAAGGTAGATCCTCCGAGGTACCATAGCCCAAACTTAGGAGTGTAAACTAAATATCTCATGACTATTTTCATGGCCCTAAGGTGAACTTCCTTAGAATTTGCCTGGAACCTTGCACACATGCATACTAAAAGCATAATATCCGGTCGTGAAGCACATAAATAGAGTAAGGATCCTATCATCGACCGGTATACCTTTTGATCTACGGATTTACCTCCCGTGTCGAGGTCGAGATGCCCATTTGTTCCCATGGGTGTCTTGATGGGTTTGGCATTCTTCATTCCAAACTTCTTAAGTATGTCTTGAATATACTTAGTTTGGCTGATGAAGGTGCCCTCTTGGAGTTGCTTGATTTGAAATCCAAGGAAATACTTCAACTCCCCCATCATAAACATCTTGAATTTATGTATCATGATCCTACTAAACTCTTCACAAGATGACTTGTTAGTAGACCCAGATATAATATCATCAACATAAATTTGGCATATAAACAAGTCTTTAGCAATAGTTTTAGTGAAGAGAGTAGGGTTAGCTTTTCCAACTTTGAAGCCATTAGTGATAAGAAAGTCTCTTAGGTATTCATACCATGCTCTTGGGGCTTGCTTGAGCCCATAAAGTGTAACACCCGGATTTTAGGGGTCCAAAACCCGGGGTTAACGTAAACACCAGGTATGCTGGGACCAAGTCTCAAACATATGATGTATAGTGGCACAGGATCGAATGTCACATCTTTATATATTTAACAGGAGTTCTATACAAAATAAATGATTACATTATAAGGAGACAACGGTCCAGCAACCCAAAGTTGACTGGGAGACGACGGCCTAGACCTCTCACGAACTCATCACAGCATCCTCCATGAGCATCATCCTGCAGTACCTGTTCTTGACCTGTGGTGTATGTGAGACAGCAAGAGTGAGCTCACATACGTTCATCGCTCAACAAGTTGTGGGGAATAATGTGCATGAACTCGCCAAAGGTGGGAGCCCACGTGAAGTGTAAGGCTTACCAAAGAAGATGGTTAGAGCTGAGCATTGCTTTCAAAGTTGGTCAAAATTTTATTAGCAGTTACTAAGTATAAGTAAATACCAAACCCAATTAAGTAATAGAACAAAAGTAAATAACAACTTCACCCGCGATGCAATGCATATGACAAATTGAATTTAGTTCCATAATTTAATCATGTGAGGGTCCGAGCTGCTCTTGACCGTGAGCACGGCTAGTATACCAGTTTTACACTCTGCAGAGGTTGCGCATCTTTACCCACAAGTCGTGTTACCCATCTGCCAAGGGGTCATGAATCCCATACACCTCTACCAAGGAAGTGAGGCAGGGTAGCACTACGAGGCCTTTACAAAGTTCCACTAGCTTCCGAAAACCCGCTACAGTTTATAGGAAGATCCAGTGCAGGAATCCCTTGCAGGACCGCCATCGCAGCAAAATCCTCCCGAGGGCCTCCCCGCACTGACCTCTCCCCTACTGCCCTTGCCCCTTTCGGGTAAGGTAGTCTTCCACTAGCTTTCCTAATTAATCAGCCAAGGGCATCCCATACTACCCTTGTGGTAGCACTGTTTTCCCGGGTGGTCGCTCCATGTTCCAATTAACATAATGATCTCAACATGAACCATAAATAACAACTGATAACGAAAGTATAATCATGAATAGTAATGTGTATCTTTATACCCAAAGCCACATATAGCACTAGCAAGTACTACCCAAAGATTCAGTGGTGAACAAGGTATAAAGATAATCAAAACTAGGGTAACCTATTGGGTCCCATCAAAATTAACCTATGCAGATCATTATGATTAATTAGAACATGAGTAGGTAAAAAGAAGTGATCAAGGGCACAACTTGCCTGGGCCTTGAGATTCCAGGTACCAGGATGATTCTTCAGATCCTCGTGACCTCACTGCTAGTCGTAGTAATACAAACATACATAGTATAGGCAAATTTAACATTACACCAAACATAAGAACAAAATATACAGTAATAATCTACACAGTAAAATAAAACCACAGGAACTGGAATCACTAAATTTGGAGTTGTAGATTTTAAGTTATGATTTTCCTAAGGTTTAATGTGATTAAAATATGATTAAATGATAAATAAATTTTCTGACAGAGTTTATGTCAAAGCAAAAACACTAAATGATGAAGAATATTATTACAAAATTTTAGAAACTGGAATGGTTCAATTTGGAGCTAAAATGGATTTTCTATGAATTATCTAAGTTTTAGCAATTATTTTCATATTAAAAATTCATTTTCTATTTATTTTCTCTGGTTTTCATGTTGACTGGACTGGGCGTCAAATACTGGAAACTACAGGGGGCTCGGCGTAAGAATCCCGAGACACAGGGAACAGGGTCCCTGGACGGCGGGTTGATTTAAGTAAAACCGAGGGGCTCTTTTACAAAATAGGCTCGACGAAGGGGTACGGGCCGATCTCGGCCACACGATCTGAACCGAGCGGCCCAGATTAAATCCTGACCTAAGTGAACCGGTACGCGCTGATAGCCGCAGGATCTGAGATCGACGGCCCACGAATGCCCACGATCCAAACTACCTCGAACCACACGATTGAAGTTCGACGGCTCGGATTTAAAATGACGAAGGGGTACGCCCCGATCTAATCGTGGCCGTTGAATAAGATCCAACGGTCACAAGTGATCGTCTATCCTTCGCTTCCCCCCGACGGCACACCGCGCCTTGCCGCGGCGAGCCATCACCGGAGCGGCCCCGAATCCGCCCACCCGAGAGCCGATTCGCCAAATCAGTCGGTGCAAAATGGAATTGGGAAGGTGACAAATACAGAGGTGGGATTCTTACCGAGGGTTAGGTCACCGGGAGGCTTGTCCACGGCGCACGGCGGAGGTCTTCACAACGGCGACGAATTGAGCTTGCACAGTACGCCGGCGGGGGAAATTGACGGCGGCCGAAGCTTCGTCACGCCAAACAGGTGCCCAGGCTCTAGCGCAGAGGACTAATCGCGGTGTGAGTGAGGGCAATCGCGGCGGCGGGCTGGGTTCTACTACTGCGGCGGCGTGTTTTGCGTCCCAGAGAACGGAAAGCGGTCAAGGGTGTCGGTGCCAGCGGATGAGGAGGAAAGGGGAAGATCGTGGCACCTTATATAGGCGCGACATGGCCGGCTTCTCCGAGAAAAAGGGGCGAAGTCCGCCGTCGGACACGCCGCGCCGGTCGCGATCCGTTGGTAGGGGTAGAGCTGACGTTAGGGGCCCATGCGACAGAGACAGACGGCGAGCGAGTAGCGCGAAGGGATGGAGCGGCTGACAGCGGGGGCCCGCGAATCAGAGAGAGGTAGAGCAGGCGAGCGCGCGAGGAGCAGCCGACGCACCGGTCCCACCCCGCAGTGACTGAGCACCGGAGCGCAGCAGCAGAGGGAACGGCTGACGGGGCGGGCCCACCTGTCGGCGCCGCGGGGAGGTTTGGGCTGCGCGGAGGCTGTTTCGTTAGGTGGGCCAAAAGCGACGAAATCGGCCCAGGTAAGTTCCTTTTTCCTTTTCTTTTTATATTTTCTGTTTTCTTTTTCATTTCTCTTTTCAAATTCAAACTTAAATCCAAATTCAAACTTTGTGGCAAGTTTATTCTCAGTTTATATATTCAATTTGAACTTACCAATATAGGATCTATTCATTTATGAATTTATCTTGTATTTTATAATATTTCTTTCTCTTTTCTCCCTTTCCCATTTATTTTCTATTTTCTATTTTTCCTTTCCATTTGAATTTTAAATCAACACAAGTTTAAAGTTCAAACACTTAGTTTGGATACACATATAGAACTTTTAGCATAATGTGCAAAAACATATTTTATATATTTCTTTATTTATTTTAGTTCTTTTAGACAAGCTTTTAATCATATAGTAGAATAATCCCTACCTTATTACTTCTAGGGAAATCCAATTTATATTGTAGACTTATATGTGTTAAGAAATAGTTTAACCATAATTCTTTTATATATCCTAACCCAAAGGCAATTTAGATTATCTAAGTATCTTTAATTATGTATTTTTTAACATACTCATGAGTGGAAACTCCTAAATTATGATTATCTCTAAGGAAAGGTGTTTTGATTTAAAATCTTTGAGAATTTTTTTCCTTGTCTTCACAAGTTTGAACTTTAGGGTGTTACAAATCCTACCCCCCTTAAAAATAATCTCGTCCTCGAGATTTGTAAGGAAAAAGGATGCATACTCATATGCACAAACAAAGAGATCTCAGCATGAGGTATAATTCTTTAACAAAACATTGGGTCAATAGACCTTTATTATTTCTTCTAAAATATTATCATATTACTAAAGTAACACCTAGATCTTACAAATCATCATAATTTATATCTATGTAGCTTGGTGAAGCTGGTGGTGGTGGGGGTTGTTGTTGTTGTTGTCTCTCCAGCCGTGCTTGCCTTATTTCTTGACGGGCCTGACGTATTTCCTCGCGTTGTTGTCTTATCTGATTCTGCATCTCGGTCACCATGTCTGTTAACTGTTGTATTACCAGTCTTTGGGTAGCAACCACTTGATTGAGGTCAACAGGTGGAGGATTTGGAGGATTCATTTTCTGTTTGTTGTTATGTGATAATCTTTCCTTTCCTGGTATTGACCATGAAAGTTAGAAGCATGTGGTAATAGTTTTGCAAAGGAAATTACTAAGCGGAATGGATAAGCTAGTAGTTGGTTATAATCTATAGATTCTTTGGTAGGGCTTAATTTATGTCCAGATTGGGGTAACCAATCATATAAGGTGAACATCCAAGGGTAAGATAGAATCTGTCAAGATGAGAGATATACATGGGTGAGATAGGCTACAAGATGTAGGTTAAAAGTTTGTTTGTTATTAGGTGGGAATAGAAAGGTCATACTATTCATTATGGCACTATGGGTTGGGTTAGCTCATGGTTGAATTGATCCAATGTGCTAAGATAAGTTAATACATGGCTAGTGGGGTCTAATCTCTTCTACTAGTGTCATTAATCTGTTTAAGTGGACCACATTAAGTTAGATAGCATTAGACCACAATAGATCAGGTCACATTAGGTAGGATAAGAATTGGATATGACTAGATTAGACTAGTTTAGGCTTAGATAGGTCCAACTGGGTAGAATATGTATTATTAAGATATGTTAGGATGTTTTAAGATTAATTTGATATGTTATGATGAGATAGAATCTCTTGCTAGTTTAAAATTGAGGGGTTATGCAACTATCAGATGGTTAAAGTAGTTGCATATGGCCAAGTCGATCTGTCATTCTTAATTTAGTGCAGGGTGAACTAAGTTAAGTCCTGTTTTATAGGGGCAGAGTCTAAACTATTTTATCAGTATTATCTAACATGTTTGATAAGTCACTTTAGATTTGATCGGGTCCAGGTTAGATTGGTGTGACTAGTTTGACTAGATAAGATCTAATTAATTTGCATTAGATCATGGTTGTTAAACTAGGGTGGATAAATATGCCAATTAGGATAAGATGGATCCATGGAGATAAGATAAAATCTTTTGAGGTCAGTTAGATCTTATTAGGATGAGATGAAATCTTTTCAAGATAAGACGAGTATCTTTTAAGATGAGATGGATCTATTAAGATAAGGGAGAATCTTTTAAGATAAGATGGATTAGTTAGAATGAGATCTTTTAGGATAAGATAAATTTCTTAAGCTAGATAGGTTCCAATGGGGATAATCTAGGCTGTCTAGTTATTTTATAAATATATTTTTATCCCTATGTGTATATGCAGATGCAATTGTGGACATCATTCCACAACTCATCACACTCAAACAAAGATCCAAATCAAACATGTATCATAAGAGCAAACATTCAAATACATAGACACTTATAAAAATAGTTTTGTTTTTAGTTCCTAAGAGTAGGTCTCCTATTCCTAAAGTCACTTTAGGCACAGGATTTCAAAGTGTGAAATCCAAGTTTGTCTTTTAGAATGAAAAGGTAAGAATAATCAGAGTAAAGCGGAATTAGATGAGAAAAGATTAAGAAAAGTTTAGAAAAGAACCAGAGTAAGGTAAGTAAAGAATGGTTGTCCAGTTCTATCTAGGTTTCGTCCTACAGTCAACATTCCTCTGATACCACTTCTGTAACACCCGGATTTTAGGGGTCCAAAACCCGGGGTTAACGTAAACACCAGGTATGCTGGGACCAAGTCTCAAACATATGATGTATAGTGGCACAGGATCGAATGTCACATCTTTATATATTTAACAGGAGTTCTATACAAAATAAATGATTACATTATAAGGAGACAACGGTCCAGCAACCCAAAGTTGACTGGGAGACGACGGCCTAGACCTCTCACGAACTCATCACAGCATCCTCCATGAGCATCATCCTGCAGTACCTGTTCTTGACCTGTGGTGTATGTGAGACAGCAAGAGTGAGCTCACATACGTTCATCGCTCAACAAGTTGTGGGGAATAATGTGCATGAACTCGCCAAAGGTGGGAGCTCACGTGAAGTGTAAGGCTTACCAAAGAAGATGGTTAGAGCTGAGCATTGCTTTTAAAGTTGGTCAAAATTTTATTAGCAGTTACTAAGTATAAGTAAATACCAAACCCAATTAAGTAATAGAACAAAAGTAAATAACAACTTCACCCGCGATGCAATGCATATGACAAATTGAATTTAGTTCCATAATTTAATCATGTGAGGGTCCGAGCTGCTCTTGACCGTGAGCACGGCTAGTATACCAGTTTTACACTCTGCAGAGGTTGCGCATCTTTACCCACAAGTCGTGTTACCCATCTGCCAAGGGGTCATGAATCCCATACACCTCTACCAAGGAAGTGAGGCAGGGTAGCACTACGAGGCCTTTACAAAGTTCCACTAGCTTCCGAAAACCCGCTACAGTTTATAGGAAGATCCAGTGCAGGAATCCCTTGCAGGACCGCCATCGCAGCAAAATCCTCCCGAGGGCCTCCCCGCACTGACCTCTCCTCTACTGCCCTTGCCCCTTTCGGGTAAGGTAGTCTTCCACTAGCTTTCCTAATTAATCAGCCAAGGGCATCCCATACTACCCTTGTGGTAGCACTGTTTTCCCGGGTGGTCGCTCCATGTTCCAATTAACATAATGATCTCAACATGAACCATAAATAACAACTGATAACGAAAGTATAATCATGAATAGTAATGTGTATCTTTATACCCAAAGCCACATATAGCACTAGCAAGTACTACCCAAAGATTCAGTGGTGAACAAGGTATAAAGATAATCAAAACTAGGGTAACCTATTGGGTCCCATCAAAATTAACCTATGCAGATCATTATGATTAATTAGAACATGAGTAGGTAAAAAGAAGTGATCAAGGGCACAACTTGCCTGGGCCTTGAGATTCCAGGTACCAGGATGATTCTTCAGATCCTCGTGACCTCACTGCTAGTCGTAGTAATACAAACATACATAGTATAGGCAAATTTAACATTACACCAAACATAAGAACAAAATATACAGTAATAATCTACACAGTAAAATAAAACCACAGGAACTGGAATCACTAAATTTGGAGTTGTAGATTTTAAGTTATGATTTTCCTAAGGTTTAATGTGATTAAAATATGATTAAATGATAAATAAATTTTCTGACAGAGTTTATGTCAAAGCAAAAACACTAAATGATGAAGAATATTATTACAAAATTTTAGAAACTGGAATGGTTCAATTTGGAGCTAAAATGGATTTTCTATGAATTATCTAAGTTTTAGCAATTATTTTCATATTAAAAATTCATTTTCTATTTATTTTCTCTGGTTTTCATGTTGACTGGACTGGGCGTCAAATACTGGAAACTACAGGGGGCTCGGCGTAAGAATCCCGAGACACAGGGAACAGGGTCCCTGGACGGCGGGTTGATTTAAGTAAAACCGAGGGGCTCTTTTACAAAATAGGCTCGACGAAGGGGTACGGGCCGATCTCGGCCACACGATCTGAACCGAGCGGCCCAGATTAAATCCTGACCTAAGTGAACCGGTACGCGCTGATAGCCGCAGGATCTGAGATCGACGGCCCACGAATGCCCACGATCCAAACTACCTCGAACCACACGATTGAAGTTCGACGGCTCGGATTTAAAATGACGAAGGGGTACGCCCCGATCTAATCGTGGCCGTTGAATAAGATCCAACGGTCACAAGTGATCGTCTATCCTTCGCTTCCCCCCGACGGCACACCGCGCCTTGCCGCGGCGAGCCATCACCGGAGCGGCCCCGAATCCGCCCACCCGAGAGCCGATTCGCCAAATCAGTCGGTGCAAAATGGAATTGGGAAGGTGACAAATACAGAGGTGGGATTCTTACCGAGGGTTAGGTCACCGGGAGGCTTGTCCACGGCGCACGGCGGAGGTCTTCACAACGGCGACGAATTGAGCTTGCACAGTACGCCGGCGGGGGAAATTGACGGCGGCCGAAGCTTCGTCACGCCAAACAAGTGCCCAGGCTCTAGCGCAGAGGACTAATCGCGGTGTGAGTGAGGGCAATCGCGGCGGCGGGCTGGGTTCTACTACTGCGGCGGCGTGTTTTGCGTCCCAGAGAACGGAAAGCGGTCAAGGGTGTCGGTGCCAGCGGATGAGGAGGAAAGGGGAAGATCGTGGCACCTTATATAGGCGCGACATGGCCGGCTTCTCCGAGAAAAAGGGGCGAAGTCCGCCGTCGGACACGCCGCGCCGGTCGCGATCCGTTGGTAGGGGTAGAGCTGACGTTAGGGGCCCATGCGACAGAGACAGACGGCGAGCGAGTAGCGCGAAGGGATGGAGCGGCTGACAGCGGGGGCCCGCGAATCAGAGAGAGGTAGAGCAGGCGAGCGCGCGAGGAGCAGCCGACGCACCGGTCCCACCCCGCAGTGACTGAGCACCGGAGCGCAGCAGCAGAGGGAACGGCTGACGGGGCGGGCCCACCTGTCGGCGCCGCGGGGAGGTTTGGGCTGCGCGGAGGCTGTTTCGTTAGGTGGGCCAAAAGCGACGAAATCGGCCCAGGTAAGTTCCTTTTTCCTTTTCTTTTTATATTTTCTGTTTTCTTTTTCATTTCTCTTTTCAAATTCAAACTTAAATCCAAATTCAAACTTTGTGGCAAGTTTATTCTCAGTTTATATATTCAATTTGAACTTACCAATATAGGATCTATTCATTTATGAATTTATCTTGTATTTTATAATATTTCTTTCTCTTTTCTCCCTTTCCCATTTATTTTCTATTTTCTATTTTTCCTTTCCATTTGAATTTTAAATCAACACAAGTTTAAAGTTCAAACACTTAGTTTGGATACACATATAGAACTTTTAGCATAATGTGCAAAAACATATTTTATATATTTCTTTATTTATTTTAGTTCTTTTAGACAAGCTTTTAATCATATAGTAGAATAATCCCTACCTTATTACTTCTAGGGAAATCCAATTTATATTGTAGACTTATATGTGTTAAGAAATAGTTTAACCATAATTCTTTTATATATCCTAACCCAAAGGCAATTTAGATTATCTAAGTATCTTTAATTATGTATTTTTTAACATACTCATGAGTGGAAACTCCTAAATTATGATTATCTCTAAGGAAAGGTGTTTTGATTTAAAATCTTTGAGAATTTTTTTCCTTGTCTTCACAAGTTTGAACTTTAGGGTGTTACATAAAGCGCCTTTGAGAGCTTATAAACATGGTTAGGATACTCACTATTTTCAAAGCCAGGAGGTTGATCAACATATACCTCTTCATTGATAGGGTCATTGAGGAAGGCATTCTTTATGTCCATTTGATATAACTTAAAGCCATGGTAAGTAGCATAGGCAAGTAATATACGAATTGACTCAAGCCTAGATATAGGTGCATAGGTTTCATCAAAATCCAAACCTTCGACTTGTGAATAACCTTTGGCAACAAGTCGGGCTTTGTTCCTAGTCACCACACCATGCTTGTCTTGTTTGTTATGGAATACCCAATTGGTACCTACAACATTTTGGTTAGGACGTGGAATTAAATGCCATATCTCATTCCTCGTGTAATGTTGAGCTCCTCTTGCATTGCCACCACCCAATCCAGATCTCTTAGTGCATCCTCTATCCTGTATGGCTCAATAGAAGACATAAAAGAGTAATGTTCACAAAAATGAGCAACTCAAGATCTAGTGGTTACCCCCTTGTGAATGTCACCATGTATGGAGTTGATGGGATGATCTCTTTGAATTGCTTGGTGGACTCTTGGGTGTGGCGATCTTTGACTTTGAATTTCTTGATCATCTTACTTGTCTTGATCATACCCTTGATCAATGTCTTCCTCCTAAGGTGGCTCATCATCTTGGTCTTCGTCCTCTTCCTCTTGAGCCATTTCCTCATCTTGAGTTGGTGGAGATGCTTGTATGGAAGATGATGGTTGATCTTGTGCTTGTGGAGGCTCTTCGGATTCTTTTGGACACACATCCCCAATGGACATTGTCACACCCGGGTTTTAGGGGTCCGAAGCCCGGGCGCGAACATAATCACCAGGTATGCTGGGACCAAGTCTCACACATATGATGAATCATGGCACAGGATCGAATGTCACATATTTACTGTATAATAGGAGTTTTGTACAAAATAAATAAATAATTACATTATAAGGAGACAACGGTCCAGCAACCCAAAGTTGACTGGGAGACGACGGCCTAGACCTCTCACGAACACATCATAGCATCCTTCATGCACCTCATCCTGGGGTACCTGTTCTTGACCTGTGGGGGGGTGTGAGACAGCAAGAGTGAGCTCACATACGTTCATAGCTCAACAAGTTGTGGGGAATAATGTGCATGAACTCGCCAAAGGTGAGAGCTCACGTGAAGTGTAAGGCTTACCAAAGAGGATGGTTGAAGCTGAGCATTGCTTTTAAGGTTGGTCAAAATTTTATTAGCAATTACTAAGTATAAGTAAATACCAACCCAATTAAGTAGTAGAACAAAAGTAACAACATCACCTACGATGCAATGCATATGACAAATTGAATTTAGTTCCATAAATTAATCATGTGAGGGTCCGAGCTGCTCTTGACCGTGAGCACGGCTAGTATACCAGTTTTACACTCTGCAGAGGTTGCGCATCTTTACCCACAAGTCATGTTACCCATCTGCCAAGGGATCGCGACTTCCCATACACCTCTACCGAGGAGGCGAGGCAGGGTAACACTACGAGGCCTTTACAAAGTTCCACTAGCTTCAGAAAACCCGCTACAGTTTATAGGAAGCTCCAATGCAGGGTTCTTGCCTGACCGCCATCGCAGCAAAATCAACCAAGGACCTCCCTACACTGACCACTCCCCTACTGCCCTTGCCCCTTTCGGGTAAGGTAGTCTTCCACTAGCTTTCCTAATTAATCAGCCAAGGGCGTCCCATTAAACCCTTGTGGTAGCACTGTTTTCCCGGGTGGTCGCTCCATGTTCCAATTAACATAATGATCTTATCATGAACAGTAATAATAAATAGATAATAAAAGTGTGATCATGAATAATGTATCTTCATACCCAAAACCACATAAAGCACAAGCAAGTACTACCCAAAAAGTTCAGTGGTAAACAAGGCATAAAGATAGACAAACTAGGGTAACCTATTAGGTCCCATCAAAATTAACCTATGCAGATCATTATGATTCATTAGAACATGAGTGGGTAAAAGAAGTGATCAAGGGCACAACTTGCCTGGCACTTGAGATTCCAGGTACCAACTTGCTCTTCAGATGACTCGTGGCCTCGCGCTAGTCGTAGCATTACAAACAAACAGTGTATAGGCAAAATAAACATTACACCAAACATATATGCAAAATATATATTAATAATCTACATATTGAAATAAGATCACAGGAACAGGAATTATTAATTTTGGATTTATAGATTTTAAGTTATGGATTTCTTAAGATTTTATGTGCTTTGTACAAGATTACTTAAGATAACAATTTTAACATGGCTTTTATGTCAAAACAGAGGCACAAAATTATAAACAATAATATTACAAAGTTATAAGAACTGGAATGGACTAATTTGGACTTAATATGGATTTTCTATGAATTAAACCAATTCTACCATTTATTTCTACATTAAAAATTCATTTCTATATTTATTTTCTAATTTTTCCAACTCATTGGACTGGGCGCCTAATTATCAAAAACTATAGGGGCTATTTCGCAAAAGATCATCAGACTCAGGATTCCCCCGCACTGGACGGCGGGTTAATTATTAAAATGTCCAAGGTCTCTTTAGCAAAAGTTCTCGGGCGAAGGGGTACGGTTATATCGTGGCGGTTGGATCACTGATCTACGGATCAGATTAGATCCAAACCATTTTGAACCGATACACGATCTCGTTCATCCGATCAGATTCTAACGGTGCAGATTTTAAATTTCAGAGATTCCCCAGAGCCACTCGATCGAGATCAAACGGCCCATAACCACACTGGGCGAACCGGCATCCATATCTAATCGTGGCCACACGCCCACGATCCAACGGCTCACACACTATTTCCCAAACGATACGCTACGACGCTCACCGGATCAAAGATCGACGGCTACTGAGCTTCTTCTCCAACCAGCGACAGGCCACGGCGGCGCAGTCCTGCCCACGACGCGTCCTCACCGGCGAGGTACCCGACAAGCGGACAGGAGCGCAAAACCCCTAATCCGAAAGCCCCTACACGATGAAGAGAGGATGGCGAGCACAACGGAAGTGGTCTTACCGGCGCTGGTGCGTTGGTGAGGCCGGTCGACAGATCTGGCGGAGGGGTGATTACCAGCGCTTGATTCCGGCAGCGCAGGGCGCAATTTCGGACAGACGAAGCTACAATAGTATTCCCTGTGGCATGGCGAGCTTCACCGGCCCGATTCCGACTACTCGACATCGCCGTAGGCTTCGAATCCACCACGGCAGCACCCGCTCTCTCTCTCTTTGCTTTCTCTCTCCCTCGGTCTCTTCTTCTGCTTCCCAGCTATAAGGATGGCGAGGGGGGGTAGCGACTCACGTTTTTATAGCGCCCAGAAATCCAACGGAGGTTGTTGCGCGAACAGCGAGAATCGCGGCGGAAGAATGGCACCCGGTTCTGTTGCGTTTCGGATGAAGACGATGCTCCTGACGCCACGGACCCACGTTGTCAGCGGCCCAGAAGACGAGTCCGTGCCCACGGTGCGTATGAGGAGGAAATCAGGCCAGAGGGCCCACGCGGCAGTGAATGCGCGCGCCACACGCAGAATGGGCCGCGCGAAGATGGTTGGCGCGGTGAGGAGGAAATGAAGATGGGCCGAAACAGGTGACCACGGCCCAAGATGAGGTTTCTATCTTTTTATTATCATTTTCTTTTTGTTTGCTTTTCAAATTCCAATTAGATTTTAAATTCAAACCTAATTCAACTTTGAATTTCAAGCACAGTTCTTCTGTCGACAAAAATCCCATCATCATATTTATTATTATTATTTTTATTAGTTATCTTCTTCCTCACCATTTAGTTCTAAAAAGGAATAGATTTTTATCATAATTACCGTTCTCACTCTTTTCAAATCCATGTTTGATCTTCAGATTTCCAAGTGTCCAAATTATTACTAATGTGAATATAAATTTTATTGTTTACAATGTCATCATTTATTCTTCTTCTTGTTATTTATTTCATGGGAGGTATAAATGGTTTCCTTTAAAAGAAAATTTTCTTTCTCATCATTTTTTTTATTTTCTAATTTCCAAAGCATTATAATACTTTATTTGTTTATTTTTTTCATAATTATATTATTATTATTATTATTTTCTCTACTAATTTTAGGTCTTACAAATCCTACCCCCCTTAACAGAAATCTCGCCCTCGAGATTTGTAAGAGAAGGGACACAACAAGATTAGCTTGTAGTCTAGATTTCAGTTCCTAATTAGTTCTAGTACCAAAAGATGTTTTTTTAGCCTATATCAAATTATAAGGTGTGTCCTAGAAGTATGAATAGGTTTGGATAAGAAAGAGTAGGGTAAAGAAAGACTCTATCCCAGTTTGTGGATCTTGATTCCTTTGGAGGTATGGCTTGACTCTTATCATTCCTCAACGAGTTTGATCTCCTTCTTCTCGAGTCTTGATGTCTTCATCTGGGTTTGGGACAAGAGGTTAAGATAGATCTATAGGCAACAGATGGATAGAGGGTTTAGTAGGTAGCTATATGCTAGATGGGATTAGTTATGTAACCTGTTTTGTAGGTCAAGTTGTTGGGTGTGGCCGAATTGATCTAAGTCACCAATTTAGGCTTATGTGAATTAGGAGTATGTCCTTATATTTTGTAACAGCATTAAGTAACTCAATCTAGCTTAGATCATTATAGATTAGATAGAATCCAGATTAGGTTGGTATGACTAGATTAAACTAGTTAAGATTAGATAGATCTACCAGGGTGGGATAAATATTATTAGGATATGCTAGAATCTTTTAAGAAGGATGGACATTGTTTAGACTAGATATTTTAATGAGTGATAATCTAAGTTGATTAGTTATCTTATGATTTTTTTATTTATGCCTGTATGTATATGCAGATGTAATTGCGGACATTACTCCACAACTAATCACACTCAATCAAAGATCCAAATCAGACAAGTATCATAAGAACAAACACTCAAGCGTATAGATACCTATAAAAATAGTTTTGTTTTTGTTCCTAAGAGTAGGTATCCTATTCCTAAAGGTCACTTTAGGCACAGGATTTCAAAGTGTGAAATCCACATTTATCTTAGAGTAGAAAAGGTAAGAATGATCAGAGTACAGCGGAAATAGATGAGAAAAGATTAAGATAAGTTTAGAAAAGAATCAGAGTAGCAAAGGTAAGTAAATAAGGGTTATCCATTTCTGTCTAGGTTTCGTCCTACAGTCAACATTCCTCTGATACCACTTCTGTCACACCCGGGTTTTAGGGGTCCGAAGCCCGGGCGCGAACATAATCACCAGGTATGCTGGGACCAAGTCTCACACATATGATGAATCATGGCACAGGATCGAATGTCACATATTTACTGTATAATAGGAGTTCTGTACAAAATAAATAAATAATTACATTATAAGGAGACAACGGTCCAGCAACCCAAAGTTGACTGGGAGACGACGGCCTAGACCTCTCACGAACACATCATAGCATCCTTCATGCGCCTCATCCTGGGGTACCTGTTCTTGACCTGTGGGGGGGTGTGAGACAGCAAGAGTGAGCTCACATATGTTCATAGCTCAACAAGTTGTGGGGAATAATGTGCATGAACTCGCCAAAGGTGAGAGCTCACGTGAAGTGTAAGGCTTACCAAAGAGGATGGTTGAAGCTGAGCATTGCTTTTAAGGTTGGTCAAAATTTTATTAGCAATTACTAAGTATAAGTAAATACCAACCCAATTAACTAGTAGAACAAAAGTAACAACATCACCTGCGATGCAATGCATATGACAAATTGAATTTAGTTCCATAAATTAATCATGTGAGGGTCCGAGCTGCTCTTGACCGTGAGCACGGCTAGTATACCAGTTTTACACTCTGCAGAGGTTGCGCATCTTTACCCACAAGTCATGTTACCCATCTGCCAAGGGATCGCGACTTCCCATACACCTCTACCGAGGAGGCGAGGCAGGGTAACACTACGAGGCCTTTACAAAGTTCCACTAGCTTCAGAAAACCCGCTACAGTTTATAGGAAGCTCCAATGCAGGGTTCTTGTCTGACCGCCATCGCAGCAAAATCAACCAAGGACCTCCCTACACTGACCACTCCCCTACTGCCCTTGCCCCTTTCGGGTAAGTTAGTCCTCCACTAGCTTTCCTAATTAATCAGCCAAGGGCGTCCCATTAAACCCTTGTGGTAGCACTGTTTTCCTAGGTGGTCGCTCCATGTTCCAATTAACATAATGATCTTATCATGAACAGTAATAATAAATAGATAATAAAAGTGTGATCATGAATAATGTATCTTCATACCCAAAACCACATAAAGCACTAGCAAGTACTACCCAAAAAGTTCAGTGGTAAACAAGGCATAAAGATAGACAAACTAGGGTAACCTATTAGGTCCCATCAAAATTAACCTATGCAGATCATTATGATTAATTAGAACATGAGTGGGTAAAAGAAGTGATCAAGGGCACAACTTGCCTGGCACTTGAGATTCCAGGTACCAACTTGCTCTTCAGATGACTCGTGGCCTCGCGCTAGTCGTAGCATTACAAACAAACAGTGTATAGGCAAAATAAACATTACACCAAACATATATGCAAAATATATATTAATAATCTACATATTGAAATAAGATCACAGGAACAGGAATTATTAATTTTGGATTTATAGATTTTAAGTTATGGATTTCTTAAGATTTTATGTGCTTTGTACAAGATTACTTAAGATAACAATTTTAACATGGCTTTTATGTCAAAACAGAGGCACAAAATTATAAACAATAATATTACAAAGTTATAAGAACTGGAATGGACTAATTTGGACTTAATATGGATTTTCTATGAATTAAACCAATTCTACCATTTATTTCTACATTAAAAATTCATTTCTATATTTATTTTCTAATTTTTCCAACTCATTGGACTGGGCGCCTAATTATCAAAAACTACAGGGGCTATTTCGCAAAAGATCATCAGACCCAGGATTCCCCCGCACTGGACGGCGGGTTAATTATTAAAATGTCCAAGGTCTCTTTAGCAAAAGTTCTCGGGCGAAGGGGTACGGTTATATCGTGGCGGTTGGATCACTGATCTACGGATCAGATTAGATCCAAACCATTTTGAACCGATACATGATCTCGTTCCTCCGATCAGATTCTAACGGTGCAGATTTTAAATTTCAGAGATTCCCCAGAGCCACTCGATCGAGATCAAACGGCCCATAACCACACTGGGCGAACCGGCATCCATATCTAATCGTGGCCACACGCCCACAATCCAACGGCTTACACACTATTTCCCAAACGATACGCTACGACGCTCACCGGATCAAAGATCGACGGCTACCGAGCTTCTTCTCCAACCAGCGACAGGCCACGGCGGCGCAGTCCTGCCCACGACGCGTCCTCACCGGCGAGGTACCCGACAAGCGGACAGGAGCGCAAAACCCCCAATCCGAAAGCCCCTACACGATGAAGAGAGGATGGCGAGCACAACGGAAGTGGTCTTACCGGCGCTGGTGCGTTGGTGAGGCCGGTCGACGGATCTGGCGGAGGGGTGATTACCAGCGCATGATTCCGGCAGCGCAGGGCGCAATTTCGGAGAGACGAAGCTACAATAGTATTCCCTGTGGCATGGCGAGCTTCACCGGCCCAATTCCGACTACTTGACATCGCCGTAGGCTTCGAATCCACCACGGCGGCACCCGCTCTCTCTCTCTTTGCTTTCTCTCTCCCTCGGTCTCTTCTTCTGCTTCCCAGCTATAAGGATGGCGAGGGGGGGTAGCGGCTCACGTTTTTATAGCGCCCAGAAATCAAACGGAGGTCGTTGCGCGAACAGCGAGAATCGCGGCGGAAGAACGGCGCCCGGTTCTGTTGCGTTTCGGATGAAGACGATGCTCCTGACGCCACGGACCCACGTTGTCAGCGGCCCAGAAGATGAGTCCGTGCCCACGGTGCGTATGAGGAGGAAATCAGGCCAGAGGGCCCACGCGGCAGTGAGTGCGTGCGCCACACGCAGAATGGGCTGCGTGAAGATGGTTGGCGCGGTGAGGAGGAAATGAAGATGGGCCGAAACAGGTGACCACGGCCTAAGATGAGGTTTCTATCTTTTTATTATCATTTTCTTTTTGTTTGCTTTTCAAATTCCAATTAGATTTTAAATTCAAACCTAATTCAACTTTGAATTTCAAGCACAGTTCTTCTGTCGACAAAAATCCCATCATCATATTTATTATTATTATTTTTATTAGTTATCTTCTTCCTCACCATTTAGTTCCAAAAAGGAATAGATTTTTATCATAATTACCGTTCTCACTCTTTTCAAATCCATGTTTGATCTTCAGATTTCCAAGTGTCCAAATTATTACTAATGTGAATATAAATTTTATTTTTTACAATGTCATCATTTATTCTTCTTCTTGTTATTTATTTCATGGGAGGTATAAATGGTTTCCTTTAAGAGAAAAATTTCTTTCTCATCATTTTTTTATTCTCTAATTTCCAAAGCATTATAATACTTTATTTGTTTATTTTTTTCATAATTATATTATTATTATTATTATTATTTTCTCTACTAATTTTAGGTCTTACAGACATGTTCCTTAGCGTGACGCACGAAGCCTTTTCATCATCTAATTCATCAAGATCAATTTGCTCCACTTGGGAGCCATTAGTCTCATCAAACACAATGTCACAAGAAACTTCAACTAATCCAGTGGACTTGTTGAAGACTCTATATGCCATTGTGTTTGAGTCATAACCAAGTAAAAAGCCTTCTACTTCTTTAGGAGCAAATTTAGAATTTATACCTCTGTTAATAAGAATAAAGCATTTGCTCCCAAAAACTCTAAAGTAAGAAACATTGGGCTTTTTATCGGTGAGGATTTAATATGATGTCTTCTTGAGGATTCAGTGTAGATAGAGTCGGTTGATGGAGTAGCAAGCGGTGTTAATCGCCTCTGCCCAAAACTGATCCAGTGTCTTGTACTCATCAAACATGGTTCTTGCCATATCCAAAAGAGTTCTATTCTTCGTCTCCACTACACCATTTTGTTGAGGCGTGTAGGGAGAAGAGAACTCATGCTTGATGCCCTCCTCCTCAAGAAATCCTTCGATTTGAGAGTTCTTGAACTCTGTTCCATTTTCGCTTCTAATCTTTTTGATTCTCAATCCGAACTCATTTTGAGCCTGTCTTAAGAATCTCTTCAACGTCTCTTGGGTTTGTGATTTTTCCTGCAAAAAGAATACCCAAGTGAATCAAGAATAATCATCCACAATAACAAGACAATACTTACTCTCGCCGATGCTTATGTAAGCGATTGGGCCGAATAGATCCATGTGGAGTAGCTCAAGTGGCCTGTCGGTCATCATGTTCTTGTGTGGATGATGAGCTCCAACTTGCTTCCTTGCTTGACATGCGCTACAAATCCTGTCTTTCTCAAAATGAACATTTGTTAGTCCTAAAATGTGCTCTCCCTTTAGAAGCTTGTGAAGATTCTTCATCCCAACATGAGCAAGTCGGTGATGCTAGAGTCAGCCCATATTAGTCTTAGCAATTAAGCAAGTGTCAAGTTCAGCATTGTATCCATTAAAATCAACTAAGTATAGCTGACCATCTAACACTCCCTTAAATGCTATTGAATCATCACTTCTTCTAAAGACAGTAACACCAACATCAGTAAACAGACAGTTGTAGCCCATTTTACATAATTGAGAAACAAAAAGCAAGTTGTAATTTAGAGAATCTACAAGAAAAACATTGGAAATGGAATGGTCAGGAGATATAGCAATTTTACCCAAACCTTTGACCAAACCTAGATTTCCATCCCCGATTGTAATCGCTCTTTGGGGATCTTTATTTTTCTCATATGAGGAGAACATCCTTTTCTCCCGTGTCATGTGATTTGTGCACCCGCTATCGATTGTCCAACTTGACCCGCTGGATGCATAAACCTACAAAACAAATTTAGGCCTTGTTCTTTGGTACCCAAACGGTCTTGGGTCCTTTTACATTAGAAACAAGCACCTTGGGTACCCAAACACAAGTCTTGGGACTCTTGTGTTTGCCCCCAACATATTTGAAACTACTTTGCCTGATTTGTTAGTTAGTACATAAGAAGCATCAAAAGTCTTAAATGAAATATTATGCTCATTTGATGCATTTGCAATTTTCTTTTTAGGCATTTTGATATGATTTGAATGCCTAGAACTAGATGCCTCATTACTATACATAAAAGCATGATGAGAAACAGAATGAGGTTTTCTAGCATGAATCCTCCTAATCTTATGCTCAAGATAGTTTTTGTTGGGGTGAAGGCGAACACGCTACCCTTCGCTCGATGCCTTCGTTGCCTCGTCAATCCGACGAAGACTACATCCATAGAACACGCCCGAGCAAGCCAAAGGCGTCGATTGGATGAAGACAGGCACGGTCCCCCTTTGTTGTCGCCATCGCAAGACGAAGGCCCTGTCGAAGTCTATGGGTCTCACGTCGTCACTGAGCCGGCAGGCCCATGTGGGATTCGACCCATTGTAACGGGCCCCGCACAGAGAAGCGTATTACGGACCACGTTTGTAATAGCCTTTGTTGTAATGACCGTCTATAACCTCCCCTCATGGGAATATTCTCGGGATAAACTGGGTATTCGAGGGCACAAACGTCTTTGGCAAGGGACAAGTGGTCGCTCGAGTGCCTATAAATACCCCCATACAGTGCCCTCACAGGGCTAGATTAACAAAGCTTTTGCCATCCCACGACAAACTCTGCCAATACTCTTTCTACATTCCCGTTGGATTTACTCACCCAGGAGAGCGAGTGCCAACATTTGGCGCCCATAGTTCGTGCTACGAAAAACAACCCACGATGGCCCCCAAGCGAGCTAGCTCGAAGGCAGCCCCATCCATCGACAAAGCAGCGAAGGCAGCACTACTGGCGGAGAAAAAAGGCAAGGCCCCCATGGACAACATCCCTCAAGTGGCCTTCGAAGATGAAGCCGTCAGCAAAAGACAGCGCTAAGACCACCCCACCCCTGAAGGCACCCTTGAAAGGGAAATGTGCCCTTGGGCCATTTCTAAGTATTTTGGTGATTGAGTGCCAACACATGTGCTTAATTGTGAATTTATGTCCCCGGATGAACAAGGTGCAAATCATGAAGTAAAGGTATGTTTCTAAGCCTTAGTACATTGGTTTTGTATACTAATATACTTGTCTAAGTGTTAGAAACAGAAAGAAGAAGAAAAGAAAAGAGGGAAAAAGACTTGGCTGTGTGCAGCCAAGACCCAGCTCGGTCTGGAGCACCGGACTGTCCGGTGTGCACCGGACAGTGTCCGGTGCGCCAGGCTGACTCGGCGCGAAGTGGCCGCTCTCGGGAATTTGCCGACGGCGTACGGCTAAAATTCATCGGACTGTCCGGTGTGCACCGGACTGTCCGGTGAGCCAACGGTCGGCCGGGCCAACGGTCGGCCGGGCCAACGGTCGGCCGCGCAATCTGCGCGGGACACGTGGCCGAGCCAACGGTCGGAAGACGGCACCGGACTGTCCGGTGTGCACCGGACATGTCCGGTGCGCCAACGGCTCCAGATCTTCCACCGGTCTGCAACGGTCGACTTTGCCATTTAAGGAAACAAATCGGGCACCGGACAGTGTCCGGTGTGCACCGGACTGTCCGGTGCCCCCGACGACAGAAGGCAAGGATGGCCTTCCGGATTTGCTCTCAACGGCTCCTAGCTGCCTTGGGGCTATAAAAGGAGCCCCTAGGCGCATGGAGGAGACACACAAGCAACCTTTGAGCATTCTTGATCATCCACACTTAGTCTTTGCGCTTTCATTTGTGATTCTAAGTGATTCGAGCTCCGTTCTAGTGAGAACTTTGAGATAGTCACTCAAGCTCGATTCTTGGCCGTGTGTGTGCGCGTTTCGCTGTGGATTTGTGTGTGTTGCTTCCCTCCCTTACTCTGTGCTTCATTTGTGATCATATACTTGTAAGGGCAAGAGACTCCAATTTGTGGAGATTCCTTGCAAACGGGATAGTGAAAGGCAAAACAAAACACCGTGGTATTCAAGTGGGTCTTTGGACCGCTTGAGAGGGGTTGATTGCAACCCTCGTCCGTTGGGACGCCACAACGTGGAGTAGGCAAGCGTTGGTCTTGGCCGAACCACGGGATAAACCACTGTGTCACCTCTGTGCTTGATCTCTTGTGGTATTGTGTTTTGTTGAGACTTCACCTTAGCCACTTGGCAATAATCGTGCTAACACTTAACAAGTTTTTGTGGCTTAAGTTTGAAGTTTTTTACAGGATCACCTATTCACCCCCCCTCTAGGTGCTCTCAATTGGTATCAGAGCCGTTCTCTTCACAAAGGGACTAACCGCCCGAAGAGATGGATCCTAAGGGGAAGGGTATAGTGATCAACGACAAAGAGAAGGAGACCTTCGTCAACGAGCGGAAGGACGACAAGCCTACCGACTCCGGCTCGGGCCATAGACGGAAGGAAGGGAAGAAGAAGAAGACAAGGCGCATCAAGGAGATCGTCTACTACGACGACAGCGATGAATCTACTTCTTCCCAAAAGGACGAGGACCACAACGACTACGAGAGAAGGAAACCGGTTAATTCGAATTTTTCTTTTGATTACTCTCGTATTCCGCAAAGTTCACATTCACATTTGCTCTCCATTCCACTCGGCAAGCCCCCACACTTTGATGGAGAGGACTACGGATTTTGGAGCCACAAAATGCGTAGTCACCTATTCTCTCTCCATCCTAGTATATGGGAGATTGTAGAGAGTGGAATGCACTTTGATAGTTCGGATAGTCCCATGTTCATTAATGAACAAATTCATAAGAATGCACAAGCTACTACTGTTCTTCTAGCTTCCTTGTGCAGGGATGAATACCATAAAGTGAGCGGCTTGGATAACGCCAAGCAAATCTGGGACACCCTCAAGATTTCTCATGAGGGGAACGACGTCACCTTGCTCACCAAGATGGAGTTGGTGGAGGGTGAGCTTGGACGGTTTGCAATGATAAGGGGCGAGGAGCCGACGCAAACATACAACCGGCTCAAGACCCTTATCAACAAGATAAGGAGCTACGGAAGCACACGATGGACGGACCACGACGTCGTCCGCCTAATGCTAAGGTCATTTACCGTTCTTGATCCTCATTTGGTAAACAATATACGTGAAAATCCCAGGTACACCAAGATGTCGCCCGAAGAAGTTCTTGGGAAATTCGTTAGCGGGCGAATGATGATCAAGGAGGCGAGGTATGTGGATGACGCCTTGAATGGTCCGATCAACGAGCCGCAACCCCTTGCTCTCAAGGCAACACGAAGCAAGGAGGCGCTACCTAGCAAGGTGGCACAAATTGAGGCGGCCGGACTCAATGATGAAGAAATGGCTCTCATCATCAAGAGATTCAAGACGGCGCTAAATGGTCGCAAGGGGCAGCCAAGCAAGACCAAGACAAAGGGGAAGCGTTCATGCTTCAAATGCGGTAAGCTTGGTCATTTCATTGCTAACTGTCCCGATAATGAAAGTGACCAGGAAAAGGGGAACAAGAGGGAGAAGAAGAAGGCATACAAGAAGGCAAAGGGCGAGGCACATCTAGGAAAGGAGTGGGATTCGGATTGCTCCTCCTCCGACTCCGACAATGAAGGACTCACTGCCACCGCCTTTAACAAGTCTTCCCTCTTCCCCAACGAGCGTCTCACATGCCTTATGGCAAGGGAGAAGAAAGTGAGTACTCAAGACTTCACTTATGCCTCTTCTAGTGATAATGAGTCTAGTGATGATGATGACATAGATTATTCATGCTTGTTCAAGGGCTTAGATAGATCTAAGATAGATAAAATTAATGAGTTGATTGATGCTTTGAATAATAAGAATAGATTATTAGAAAAACAAGAGGATCTTTTATATGAGGAGCATGATAAATTTGTTAGTGCACAAAATTCTCTTGCTCTAGAAATTAAAAGAAATGAAGTGCTTTCTAGTGAATTATCTTCTTGTCATGAAACCATTGCTACTTTAAAAGGTGTTAATAATGATTTAAATGCTAAACTAGAAGTGGCTAGTAAATCTAACTCTTGTGTAGAACATGTTATGGTTTGCACTAGGTGTAAGGATTTTGATGTTAACGCTTGTAGTGAACACTTGGTTTCAATTTCAAAACTAAATGATGAAGTGGCTAGTCTTAATGCCCAACTTAAGACTAGCAAGAGTGAAGTTGATAAAATAAAATTTGCTAGGGATGCCTACACGATTGGTAGACACCCCTCAATTAAGGATGGTCTTGGCTTCAAGAGAGAGGCCAAGAACTTAACAAGCCATAAGGCTCCCATTCCTGCCAAGGAGAAAGGGAAGGCCCCTATGGCCAGTAGCGCTAAAAGGAACCATGCTTTTATGTACAAGGATAGAAGACATGCTAGAAATGCTTATAATGATTTTGATTCACATGTCTATAATTCTCATGCCATGTTTGCTTCTAGTTCTTCATATAAGCATGATAGAGATATATGTAGGAGAAAGGTTGTGCATATGCCTAGGAGAAATTTTGCTCATGTTCCTAGAAAAGTTGTGAACAAACCTTCTACCATTTATTATGCTTGCAATGCTCCCTTTGCTATTTGTAGAAAGGGTAAGAAGGTAGTTGCTAGGAAGTTAGGGGCAAGATGCAAGGGAGATAAAAATTGCATTTGGGTCCCTAAGGAT
The DNA here is from genome assembly GCA_029449295.1 of Zea luxurians. Lineage (NCBI taxonomy): Eukaryota > Viridiplantae > Streptophyta > Magnoliopsida > Poales > Poaceae > Zea > Zea luxurians. Next base: position 58,516 of record JAOPSE010001929.1, read on the forward strand.
ATTTGTGCTAACCTTGCAGGACCCAACATGAGTTGGGTACCTAAGACCCAAGCCTAAATTTGCCTTGCAGGTTTATGCATCCGGGGGTTCAAGCTGGATTATCGACAGCGGATGCACAAACCATATGACAGGGGAGAAGAAGATGTTCATCTCCTACGTCAAAAATAAGGATTCCCAAGATTCAATTATATTCGGTGATGGGAATCAAGGCAAGGTAAAAGGGTTAGGTAAAATTGCAATTTCTAATGAGCACTCAATCTCTAATGTGTTTTTAGTAGAGTCTCTTGGTTACAATTTGCTATCTGTTAGCCAATTATGCAATATGGGGTACAACTGTTTATTTACAAACGTAGATGTGTCTGTCTTTAGAAGATGTGATGGTTCACTAGCTTTTAAGGGTGTACTAGACGGCAAGCTTTACTTAGTTGATTTTGCAAAAGATGAGGCCGGTCTAGATGCATGCTTAATGGCTAAGACTTGCATGGGCTGGCTGTGGCATCGCCGCTTAGCACATGTGGGGATGAAGAACCTCCACAAGCTTCTAAAGGGAGAACATGTGATAGGTCTAACCAATGTTTATTTCGAAAAAGATAGACCTTGTGCAGCGTGTCAAGCAGGTAAACAAGTGGGAGGAGCGCATCACAGCAAGAATGTGATGACCACGTCAAGACCTCTGGAGTTGCTGCATATGGACCTCTTCGGACCCGTCGCCTATCTAAGCATAGGAGGGAGTAAGTATGGTTTAGTTATTGTTGATGACTTTTCCCGCTTCACTTGGGTGTTCTTTTTGCAGGATAAGTCTGAAACCCAAGGGACCCTCAAGCGCTTCCTCAGGAGAGCTCAAAATGAGTTTGAGCTCAAGGTGAAGAAGATAAGGAGTGACAACGGGTCCGAGTTCAAGAACCTTCAAGTGGAGGAGTTTCTTGAGGAGGAAGGGATCAAGCACGAGTTCTCCGCTCCCTACACACCTCAGCAAAATGGTGTGGTAGAGAGGAAGAACAGGACGCTAATCGATATGGCGAGAACAATGCTTGGTGAATTCAAGACCCCCGAATGCTTTTGGTCGGAAGCTGTGAACACAGCTTGCCACGCCATCAACAGGGTCTATCTTCATCGCCTCCTCAAGAAGACTTCGTACGAGCTACTAACCGGTAACAAACCCAATGTATCTTACTTTCGTGTATTTGGGAGCAAATGCTACATTCTAGTGAAGAAGGGTAGAAATTCTAAGTTTGCTCCCAAAGCTGTAGAAGGGTTTTTATTAGGTTATGATTCAAATACAAAGGCGTATAGGGTCTTCAACAAATCATCGGGTTTGGTTGAAGTCTCTAGCGACGTTGTATTTGATGAGACTAATGGCTCTCCAAGAGAGCAAGTTGTTGATTGTGATGATGTAGATGAAGAAGATGTTCCGACGGCCGCTATACGAACCATGGCGATTGGAGATGTTCGGCCACAGGAACAAGATCAACCTTCTTCCTCAACAATGGTACATCCCCCAACTCAAGACGATGAACAGGTTCATCAAAAGGAGGCGTGTGATCAAGGGGGAGCACAAGATGATCACGTGATGGAGGAAGAAGCGCAACCGGCACCTCCAACCCAAGTTCGAGCGATGATTCAAAGGGATCATCCCGTCGACCAAATTCTGGGTGACATAAGCAAGGGAGTAACTACTCGGTCTCGACTAGTTAATTTTTGTGAACATTACTCTTTTGTCTCCTCTATTGAGCCTTTCAGGGTAGAGGAGGCCTTGCTAGATCCGGATTGGGTGTTGGCCATGCAGGAGGAACTTAACAACTTCAAGCGCAATGAAGTTTGGACGCTGGTGCCTCGTCCCAAGCAAAATGTTGTGGGAACCAAGTGGGTGTTCCGCAACAAACAAGACGAGCACGGAGTGGTGACAAGGAACAAGGCTCGACTTGTGGCAAAAGGTTATGCCCAAGTCGCAGGTTTGGACTTTGAGGAGACTTTTGCTCCTGTGGCTAGGCTAGAGTCCATTCGTATCTTGCTAGCATATGCCGCTCACCATTCTTTCAGGTTGTATCAAATGGATGTGAAGAGCGCTTTCCTCAACAGGCCAATAAAGGAGGAGGTGTACGTAGAGCAACCCCCTGGCTTCGAGGATGAGCGGTACCCCGACCACGTGTGTAAGCTTTCTAAGGCGCTCTATGGACTTAAACAAGCCCCAAGAGCATGGTATGAATGCCTTAGAGATTTCTTAATTGCTAATGCTTTCAAGGTTGGGAAAGCCGATCCAACTCTTTTCACTAAGACTTGTGATGGTGATTTGTTTGTGTGCCAAATTTATGTCGATGACATAATATTTGGTTCTACTAACCAAAAGTCTTGTGAAGAGTTTAGTAGGGTGATGACGCAGAAATTCGAGATGTCGATGATGGGCGAGTTGAACTACTTCCTTGGGTTCCAAGTGAAGCAACTCAAGGATGGCACCTTCATCTCCCAAACGAAGTACACGCAAGATCTGCTAAAGAGGTTTGGGATGAAGGACGCCAAGCCCGCAAAGACTCCGATGGGAACCGACGGACACACCGACCTCAACAAAGGAGGTAAGTCCGTTGATCAAAAAGCATACCGGTCCATGATAGGTTCTTTGCTTTATTTATGTGCTAGTAGACCGGATATTATGCTTAGCGTATGCATGTGTGCTAGATTTCAATCCGATCCTAAGGAGTGTCACTTGGTGGCGGTGAAGCGAATTCTTAGATATTTAGTCGCTACGCCTTGCTTCGGGATCTGGTATCCAAAGGGGTCCAACTTTGACTTGATTGGGTACTCAGATTCCGACTATGCTGGATGTAAGGTCGATAGGAAGAGTACATCGGGGACGTGCCAATTCTTAGGAAGGTCCCTGGTGTCATGGAACTCTAAGAAACAAACCTCCGTTGCCCTATCCACCGCTGAGGCCGAGTACGTTGCCGCAGGACAGTGTTGTGCGCAACTACTTTGGATGAGGCAAACCCTCAGGGACTTTGGCTACAATCTGAGCAAAGTCCCACTCCTATGTGATAATGAGAGTGCTATCCGAATAGCGGAAAATCCTGTTGAGCACAGCCGCACAAAGCACATTGACATCCGGCATCACTTTTTGAGAGACCACCAGCAAAAGGGAGATATCGAAATGTTTTATGTTAGCACCGAGAACCAGCTAGCCGATATCTTTACCAAGCCTTTAGATGAGAAGACCTTTTGCAGGCTGCGTAGTGACCTAAATGTTTTAGATTCGCGGAACCTGGATTGAATTATAGCATACATGTATTTATGCCTTTGATCATTCTGCATTTTGTTGCTTATTATGGTGCTCAAGTTGTACAAACACTCCCTGGACCTCTCAAGTCTGTTGCAAAGTGATGCACATGTTTAGGGGGAGATGTGTTACAACTTGACCCTTTGAGACTAACCATATGCTTGAGTTTGCTTGATTTAGTCTCCAAGCAGAATTGAAAGGGAAAAGGTGGACTTGGACCATGAAAGACTTCCACTGCACTTCGATGAGAGGGTAACTTATTCCAAGTCCATCTCATGAACTCTTGTTGCCTTTTGCTCTTAATTGAAGATTTTGGTGAGGCAATGGGGTTATAGGGCCAAGATTTATCCCGTTTTGGTGCTTGATGCCAAAGGGGGAGAAAATAAAGAAAATAAAGGGCCAAAGCAATAAATGGATCAGCTACCACTTGAGAGATTTTGAAAATAGTAGAATAGAGTTTTTGGTTTGTCAAAATTCTTTTGTTGTCTCTCTTGTCAAAAGTTGGCTTCGTGTGGGGAGAAGTATTGATTATGGGAAAAGGGGGAGTTTTTGAAATCTTTGATCAATCTCTCTTGGAATAACTCTCTTTATGCTTCAACTTGTGTGTTTAACTTAGAGATAGAGATTTGAGGTTGATTTGCAAAAACAAACCAAGTGGTGGCAAAGGATGATCCATATATGCCAAAATTGATTCAAAATAAATTTGAGTTTTATTTGAAGTAAGTTTGCACTTGTTCTAGTTGCTTTATGTTGTGTTGGCATAAATCACCAAAAAGGGGGAGATTGAAAGGGAAATGTGCCCTTGGGCCATTTCTAAGTATTTTGGTGATTGAGTGCCAACACATGTGCTTAATTGTGAATTTATGTCCCCGGATGAACAAGGTGCAAATCATGAAGTAAAGGTATGTTTCCAAGCCTTAGTACATTGGTTTTGTATACTAATATACTTGTCTAAGTGTTAGAAACAGAAAGAAGAAGAAAAGAAAAGAGGGAAAAAGACTTGGCTGTGTGCAGCCAAGACCCAGCTCGGTCTGGAGCACCGGACAGTGTCCGGTGCGCCAGGCTGACTCGGCGCGAAGTGGCCGCTCTCGGGAATTTGCCGACGGCGTACGGCTAAAATTCACCGGACTGTCCGGTGTGCACCGGACTGTCCGGTGAGCCAACGGTCGGCCGGGCCAACGGTCGGCCGCGCAATCTGCGCGGGACACGTGGCCGAGCCAACGGTCGGAAGACAGCACCGGACTGTCCGGTGTGCACCGGACATGTCCGGTGCGCCAACGGCTCCAGATCTTCCACCGGTCTGCAACGGTCGACTTTGCCATTTAAGGAAACAAATCGGACACCGGACAGTGTCCGGTGTGCACCGGACTGTCCGGTGCCCCCTACGACAGAAGGCAAGGATGGCCTTCCGGATTTGCTCTCAACGGCTCCTAGCTGCCTTGGGGCTATAAAAGGAGCCCCTAGGCGCATGGAGGAGACACACAAGCAACCTTTGAGCATTCTTGATCATCCACACTTAGTCTTTGCGCTTTCATTTGTGATTCTAAGTGATTCGAGCTCCGTTCTAGTGAGAACTTTGAGATAGTCACTCAAGCTCGATTCTTGGCCGTGTGTGTGCGCGTTTCGCTGTGGATTTGTGTGTGTTGCTTCCCTCCCTTACTCTGTGCTTCATTTGTGATCATATACTTGTAAGGGCAAGAGACTCCAATTTGTGGAGATTCCTTGCAAACGGGATAGTGAAAGGCAAAACAAAACACCGTGGTATTCAAGTGGGTCTTTGGACCGCTTGAGAGGGGTTGATTGCAACCCTCGTCCGTTGGGACGCCACAACGTGGAGTAGGCAAGCGTTGGTCTTGGCCGAACCACGGGATAAACCACTGTGTCACCTCTGTGCTTGATCTCTTGTGGTATTGTGTTTTGTTGAGACTTCACCTTAGCCACTTGGCAATAATCGTGCTAACACTTAACAAGTTTTTGTGGCTTAAGTTTGAAGTTTTTTACAGGATCACCTATTCACCCCCCCCCCCCTCTAGGTGCTCTCAACCCTCCCCACCTGTAGCTCCGAAGGCGTACCACATGCACCACCGCCAGGCCTCGCCCCACCAGAGGGCAAAGACACAGTAGAAGACGAAGAAGTCATTGGCATCTCAGTCGAAGACCAACTAGATCTGCGGGCCCTGCGCATCAAGAACCACAACCTCCAAAAAATAGAAAGAAGTCCTCGAGGCCAAGCGCCGACGTGTCACCATACAGGCCAAGGTGCGTCAGATGATACAAGATGAGGAGCAGAGAGCTCAGGAGCTAGAGTAAGAGATCGCGCTCATATAGAGCGAAGGCCAGTCCAATCTATAGCATGGACCGCTAACATCGCTACAGCAGCGCGTCCAGGCCGGAGGCCCATTCATACCACAGCGTGGCCCCTTCATTCCACCCACCACAACTTTCCAAGGGATCAACTATCTTGATGAGTGAAGCCCCCTGGCCTCGCAACTCCAAGCATCGCCTTGGCCCGCCAACTTCACGGCTGGCACCTACCCCAAATACAACGGCAGTACTGACCCGACACAATACATCATGAGCTACCAGGTCGCAGTCGCATCGTCTGGAGGGGACGATGCCACAATGGCCAAATCCTTCATCATCGCGCTCGAAGGCCCGACCTTGACTTGGTACACCAGGCTACCACCGCTGTCCATTGACTCCTAGAAAGGACTCTGTGACAAGTTCCTACTAAACTTTCAAGGGTACAGACCCGATACCAACGCCCTGGCTAAGTTATCCCTCTGCAAGCAGCAAGAGAAGGAAACCCTTCATGAGTACTATAGAAAATTCATGACACTTAAGTCGCAACTGCCATTGGTTGACGATCACATCGCGATCCATTACGCAATCAGTGGCCTTCGGGCTAGCATCCTATACAGTCATTGCATCAGGGACCCACCCAGAAACCTGCAAGAGCTATATCAACTGTTCAAGAAGTATGCCAGATCCGAAGAGCTGCATCAACGCAAGGTTGAATCTCAGAGGAAGCCTAAGGACCCTCCACAATCTAGCAGGACCTAGACCAGGCCATCACAGCTAGACACCGCAAGGGACAGCCGCAGTCACCAGCAAGTGCACAACATAACCAATCAGCACTCAGCCGGAGACACTACTCGTCGTCAAGAATACCCCCCAGGGTCGTGGCAACGACACCAGAGGGAGAGGCCGAGGACGAACGCAGCAGCCGCGCAGATTCTACTATCTGTTTCATGGCGAGGACAGCGCACACCCAACAAGGGATTGCCCAGAAACCAAGGCCACCAAGGACAGAATGTCCAGAGCACAACCAGTAGACAACCAGAGCGTCATCGCGCACACATACCACCACCAGCAACCTTACCACAATGAACCAATCCAGCACCCACCCATCCACACATACCAACACCATCCAGAAGTGCAAGTTCTACCACCACCACCTCTGCATCACCCAAATCCGCCACACCACAACCACCCCCCATCAACGCCCAAGCAGGAGGACTTCGCCGAACCACCTTACTGTGGAGTCATCCACATGATCACCGGAGGGTCCAGCGTGGACTTCGAAACAAGGCAACAGAAAAGGATCACTACCGAAGCGTGAACCATGTCGCTCTCACTGGCCTAGTAGTACAAACAAGGTGGTCCCATGTACCGCTCACCTTCGACGCCAGAGATGTTGATTTACGCAGTGCACCTCACGTAGACGTCATGGTAATCAACTGCAGTGTCGCAGGCTGGGACCTACACAAAGTCCTGGTCGACAACAACAGTCAAGCTGATATCATCTTCCTGCATGCCTTCGATTGCATGGGCATAAGCCATAGCCTACTCAAGCCTTCAGACAACCCCCTATATGGCTTCGACAGCAAGGGTACCTTCCCTGTCGGCAAGATAGAGCTACCCCTATCATTTGGTGTAGCACCCAATGCACGAAGTGAGCAGGTCACCTTCGACATCGTTGACATGGTATACCCATACAATGCCATAATGGTCCGGGGCTCCATCAACAAGTTTGAAGCGGCCATTCACGGAATTTACCTCTACATGAAAATCCCGGGTCCACAAGGCGTGATCATAGTTTATGGCAACCAGCAGACTGCGTGCAATATTGAAAGAGACTTCGTCCCAGGGCAATGGAACGTGCATTGCCTCATAGCACAATGCGAAGGTTTTGAAGGAACCTGCCCAGTCGCCGATGAAAAAGTAAAGGCATAGCTACAAAGCAACGACGGAACGAAGGCGGTCCCCCTCGACCCGGCTACGCCTAAGCAAACGGTCATAATAAGATGACCTGACTTCGCGAAATGAGGAAAAGCTCATCTCTTGCCTCTCCTGAAACAAGGACGTCTTCGCTTGGTCTGCCCTTGATCTGGTCGGAGTCAGCCGCACCATCATAGAACACGGCCTAGGCATTGACCCTTCGATGCGCCCAAAAAGCAACGACTGTGCAAAATGTCCGATAAGAAGACTGAAGCCGCCAAGGCCAAAGTGCATCGCCTGTTGGAAGCCAACTTCATCAAGCCAATTGCTTATCCTACATGGCTCGCCAACGTGGTCATGGTGCAAAAGAAAAGCGGCAAGTGGCACATGTGCATAGACTTCACCAGCCTCAACAAGGCCTGTCCCATGGACAATTTCCCCTTGCCATGGATCGACAAAATAGTCGATAGCACTGCAGGATGCGAAGTCATGTCCCTCCTCGATTGCTTTCTCCGGTTACCACCAGATCTACATGAAAGAGGAAGACAAGGCCAGCACAAGCTTTATCACACCCTTCAGTACGTACTGCTTCATCAGGATGCCAGAAGGACTAAAAACGTCGGGTCAACCTTTTCTCGCCTCACCAAGAGGGTGCTCGAAAGTCAAGTAGGTCGCAACATCTTCACCTACGTGGACGACATCGTCGTCGCAGGCAAAAACAAACAGGATCGCCTGGCCGACCTCGCAGAAACATTCGCTAATATGCGCGACGCACGACTTTGGCTCAACCTCGAGAAGTGTGTCTTCAGAGTTTGCCAGGGGAAGATACTTGGCTACCTGGTGTCGCACCGAGGGATCGAGGCCAACTCAACAAAGATCCAGGCGATCATCAACATGTCATCCCCTGCAGTCAGCTAGGGATGTCCAGCGACTGACAGGCAGATTGGCCGCATTGAACAGATTCATCTCCAAATCCGCAGAGCGTAGTCTACCCTTCCTCAAGACATTGCGTGGCGCAAAAAATTCGCTTGGGGACCAGAGCAGGCGACGGCCTTCGAGTCGCTCGAGCAACACCTGTCCGACTTAGCAACCCTTGCTAGCCCCGACCCTTCGCTGCCTCTTCTGCTATACATCGCAGCTTCACCCTTGCTAGCCCCGACCCGGAGGCATCTGTCCGAATCACCAAATGGGCAACCGAACTCTCTGGGTACCACATCACCTTTGAACCCAGAACAACGATTAAATCATAAGTTCTGGCAGACTTCATCGTTGACTGGACAGGACCAACATGTCAACAAGAAGAGTCCCCAAAGAAAGTGTGGATCATCCACTGCGATGGCACGTGGTGCCATGCGGGGGCAGGCGCCACGACAATTATCACATCACCCACAGGCATCAAGTACAGATACGCAACACGCCTCAGCTTCGCCTTGGAGTCCGACAGATGCACTAACAATGTAGCCGAGTATGAAGCCGTCATCCTGGGACTCCGCAAATTGCGAGCACTCGATGTCACCACATGCATAATCAGGACAGATTCCAAAGTAGTCACCGGCCAGGTTGAGAAGGAATACTTAGCAAAAGACCCTGCGCTCATGCAATACCTCATAGCCGTCTGTAGCCTCGAGAGACAATTCAAAGGCTTCACCCTGCAGCATGTCGATCGCGCTAAGAACGAAGAGGCCGACGCGTTGGCCAAAGCAGCGGCCAAGGGCGAAGCGTTGCCCTCCGACGTGTTCTACCACATCATCGGCACGCTAGCCGTCCGCAACCCTGAAGGCCTACAAATAACCCACGACACCGAAAGCCACCACATCATCAACCTCATCATGGCCGAAGACTAGCGGGCCCCACTAACTCTATACCTGCATGGCCACTACCATCCAAGCGATCGCAATGAGGCCAAAAGACTAAAGCACAGGAGCCAAGACTTCGCATTGATCGAGGGTCAGCTGTACAAAAAGGGGATCAGCCAGGCCATGCTGAAGTGCATAACTTAAACCGAAGGTATACAAATCCTCCACGAAGTCCACTTAGGACCCAGGGCCCTCGCCGCTAAGGTGATTCACCAGGGATTTTACTGGCCCACAATAATTTGCACCGCCAATCGAGTCACAAGGTCATGCGAAGCATGCCAAAAGTTCTCCCCTCGCTCAGGCAGCCCCTCGCAATTTACCAAACTCATCGCCCATACATGGCCACTTCAACACTGGGGGCTGGACATCGTTGGACCACTGCCTATAGCTCAAGGGAATCTCAAGTTCACCTTTGTCGCCGTCGAATATTTCACAAAATGGATTGAGGCCAGGGCAGTATCCACAATAACATCGAAGACCACTCAAAAATTCTTCTGGCAAAACATTGTCTGCCACTTTGGAGTCCCGTTCGAGCTCACAGTCGACAACGACAAATAGTTTGATAGCCAAGACTTCAGGGATTTCTACTTTTCTATTGGCACCAAGCCTATCTTCGCCTCGGTGTACCACCCACAGTCCAATGGTGTTGTTGAGCGTGCCAATGGCAAAATTTTTAGAGCCATCAAGAAAAGGCTTCTTGACGACAAAAAGGCAAATGGGCCGACCAATTACCTGAAGTGGTATGGGCCCTAAATACAACAGAGTGCTGGGCAACCGGTTTCACACCTTTCTGCATATTATATGGATCTGAGGCCATGACACTGCAAAAATTAAAGCACGGGTCCCCCCGAACAAACACGTCAGTCGTCCCCGATGCCGACGAACCAACCTCCAAAGACCTCATCGACGGCGACCGCGTCTTCGCCTTGCAGGCCCTCGACAAATATTAGGTTCAAACAAAGGCCTAGCGCGACAACGCAGTCGTCCCAAGAGAATTCAACAAAGGGGACCTCGTACTCATAAGAACCACCCGGACAGAGTCATGAGGCAAACTAGAACCGAAGTGGGAAGGCCCATTCATAGTCAAGACAAAGGCCTCCCCAGTGCCTACAGGCTGGCAACATCATACGACAAAGACTTAGAGCATTCCTGGAACATCGACAACATCAGGAAATTTTTTTGTTTAACGTTCCAAGGCCTACGCGCCTTTGTAACTATACACTGCCGTTCAGGCCCACACTCTTTTCCTCCCGGTGGGTGAGGTTTTTAACGAGGCGGAGCTATGTAATATACCAGCAAAAATCCCCCACAAAAACATTCTCAAGCATCATGTCGAAAGAAGACCGCTCTGACGGCCTTCGGCATTCGACCGATCCGAAGTCACCGCGACAGGTAGCGTAGACTACCCTCTCATGCAACAAACTCCATGCAAAAGTCGCCAAAGAGTGCATCTGAACAAGCACAACAAGTGCACAATGCAAAGTCTTTTACTAAAAGACAAACTTTGAGCAAAAGTCGCCTAAGGGTGCAGCCGGACAAGCACAACAAGTGCACAATGCGAAGTCTTTCACTAAACGACAAACTCCACGCAAAAGTCGTCCAAGGGTGCAGCCGGGAAAAGCACAACAAGTGCATCATATGAAGTCTTTTACATAAGACAAATACGTGCAAAAGTCGCCCAAGGGTGCCGCCGAACAGTCACAACATCACACCAACAATCACAGGGCACCAAGCCACATTACAATACAAGTCACACATTACATTCACACGGCGAAGGGCCACCAGACCCACCGCTCAAATAAATACAATTGCATCCTACCCCTCCCTCTATTGCGAGCCGAGGGAGGGCACCGTCTACATTTACTACTGCACCACAAACGAGGGCATCACACACTACATCGGCTCAGCCTTCGGAATTATGTCTGCCTCCCGATAATTAAACAACATCATTTCTAACTCCTCACCCTCAAAAAGATTCTGCAAATCCCCCTCAACAATACTCGTCCTAGTCGGCGCGGACAACAGACCTCGCAGACTACACCAACCTACTCTAAGGCGGGTTCGCTCTATCCCCATCCTACGGTGCCTACCACTTCACGACATCTCGCCTATGCTATGTTTCGACACCACTTTTCATCACCAACGCTCGATCCTCGCACCAGCCGAGGGGCTAGACGCTTCGCCCACCTCCAGCCGCGGCGAGGACTCCGCTGCGGCCACATCTAACGCAGCAAAATAATCCAAGTCTTCATTCGAAGACTCTTCGGTCTAGGAAAATGGGCTACCAAACTCATCATTAGATGCAAAAAACCTAGATTTAGAGCTAGACATACTATCGTTAGCATGCACTACGGTTGCCGCCGCCACAAAATTAGTATCGTCAGTAGTGGTTGCTTGCGCAGGCCCAGACATCAGAACCTGCGCAGCAACCGATTTTCAGTATCACAAAAACAAAACCCTACATCCAACACCCTAACCCTATCCTGCCACCTACGAAGGGTCGGCCGACGCTGCAGTGTCTTCGGCAGCTAGCGTGGCCATCTCCGAAGCGTCTTCGGGTAGCACGACGGTGGCCACAGGGTCGTCTTCGCCATCACCAGTCGGCGGCGCAGGCTGCTCCTCAGTCCCTGCCCTCGCACCTTCCGGCAGGGCATCGTGCTCTCCAGGCCCGCCAAATCTCCGACCTCCTCATCATTCGCCATCTACAGAAGTAACAAACATAAGTACACAATTCTTAAAAACTAATAAAACAAAATAATAACAATCCGTACCTGCTCCATCGCCCGATCAGACCTTTCTCGGGCAGTGTCACGGCCGTTAGGGCCCCACATCCTATCATAAAGCGCCCTAGTGGATCGCTTTAGCTCCGCATCTTCAACCTGGAAGATCTTGTGGTCGAAATCTTCGTCAGACCGATCAAAGACTTTGAAGTGCCTACATCCCTCACGGGACAAGGCATTCATGGCTCCCTCACAGGTGATGAGCGAGGCGAAGGACATGAGACCCATCACATTCGACAGAAGCACTTCCAGTTCCTCCTGCAACCATCTGAGAAAGCAGAGGCCCACCTCATTACCGGTTGCATCAAAGGGGGCGGTATGCGCACCAAGCTCTCGTTACGCGTCCACGAGCAATGCATGTGCCCGGCCGACCTCCATGCGGGTAGAGGCCTCCGCTTTGTCCAGGTGGTCGTGCAGGCTACTGTGATGCGCCTCTGCCTCCGCAGCACGTTGGGGCACGAGGCTGGCCTCTGTGCGCACGAGGTTGGCCTCTGCACGAGCAGCCTGAGCCTCCGCGCAGGCCCTGTCCGCATCCTCCTTCTCCACCGCCAGTCGGGCCTCCACGGCCACCAGTTTCTCTGCCAAATTGCGGCTCTTGTTCTCTGCGGCCGACTTGTCCCGCACGGCCTCAGTGTGCTGCGTTCGGAGGCGCTCAATCCTCCCTTCGAGTCGTCGCTTTTTAGCAGCGAACTCCGAGGTCAGGGCCCTAGACGCAATATGTTCAGCGAAGGCGGTCACCTGGCGTAAAAACCGTCAAATTTGAAGTCACGCAACAATGACAAATTAACCAAGCCCAAGACTACTTACATGCTTCAGCTGCTACGCAACTGAACCTGCCACGTCCTTAGCGGCAGCGGCCGACGCGATCTCGCCACTTGCACAAAATTTGGGACCATGGGTCCTGCGAAGACCCCTTCGCCCCAGCTGCCACGGCGACCGACCCACCCGGCACCTCAGACCCGTCAAAAACCAGTCAAAAAACTCACCGACGGGTCCCCGCCTAGTATGGGCGTCGAACATCGCGACCCTACCCACAAAATAGTCATCCATGGAAATATCCATGGAGACCGGTGCATGCCCACCCACCTCCGCCTCAACGGCACGCGGTGGGGATGGAGGACTCCGCTCCGGGGCGGGCAGCGCCTTGATGGGGTCGAGGGTGGCGGACTTCGCGCCCGGCGGAGGCTTGCTAGCACTAGGGGCGGCAGACTTCGCGACCCCCCGCGCCTTCTTGACCTCGCGGCTTGGGTCCCTAGCCCTTGTGAACGCCTGGCATTTCCGCGACGCGTCTTGCCGATCATTTTCCATCACTGCCGATACAACAACAGCAACATTCCGTCCGTAAGGAAAAATCTTCATCTCACGAGCTAATCGAGACGTACACATGTCTTCGCCGGCCGCCCGGGGGATCGGAAACATTCCTAGGCCAGCGACCCCTAGTAACCTTCAGCATTCGTGCGGAAGATTCCAGGAGCTCGGGCGAAGACATCCTCTCCCCTGGAGCCACATAGGTTCCCATCAAATCCACAGCAAAACGATCCGAAACCCCCAACCCCTCAGCTGTTGTACCTCGTTTCCTCTTCGCGGTCGCAGCCGGTACTACTCCCCGCGAAGGGCCTTCGTCAACCTCTGCCACCACCCTTTTCCCCAGCGGTCACCACCAACGGCATCGTCGTATCCTGGGTAGCCGACATATGGCAGACGGTTCAGTTCAAAAACATGATTAAACTGAACATTTGACCCGCGGATATCCTAACTCCGCAAGGTATCAGTCTTCGGCACATATTGCCCCACAATCCTTGCGGCCTCGGCCTCCACTTCGCTCACAAATGCGGCCGGGTTCCAGCCCCGTAAATCCACAGCGAAGGCTCGACTTTGCACTAACGGATCGCCCAAGGACAGCATCCGGCGGGGGCACACTTCGCCAAGTACCCATCCGTGTGCCAAGGGCCACACTCCATAGCAATAAACTCCTCAACCAAATCGCGCCCGCTACTCATGCGGGCAGCGTACCGAAGGGCCCCTTCGTTTTCATCATCCTCTGCCACCTCGAATCATGGGAACGCCACATAGCAGTGAGAACACATGATGGCCGCAGGGAGCCCAGGCAGACCTTCGACCTCCCCACAAGAAACATAAAACCAAAACTCCCACCAGTTGCCCCACTTGTTCCTGGCACAAGGGACTATCTCCATGACTTCCATCGAAGTCTTTCCAGTCCTCGGCATAAAGGTGCACGATCCAAATTGTGCAATCTTATCTCCTATTTTCCTTTTTTGCCAGTGCAGTCAATAGTTCTTGATGAAGACCTCCACAGATGGATGCCCACCGTAAGAAGCAACTGCCCAAACATACTTCGCCAGCGTGACCACGGCGTTAGGCATCAACTGGTAGACCTGCATGTCGAACCTCCGCAAAACTTCCGCCACGAAGCGATGCGCCGGGAGACGAAGGCCAGCAATGAAAAACGCCCTCAAACACAACCAATTCGCCCTCAGGCTCAAGGATCTCCTCAGCGCCTAGAACCTGCCTGACACCATCACTAAAGTAGCCGAGCTACTGCATCTCCTGCACGTGGACCAAGGAAATCCTCGATGTGTCGAACTCCACAGTGTGGCCCGGTTGCAGCTCTGTCACCACCAAATCACTCAAGGTGTCCTCGGATGATGGATCGACTAACGACACACTCGCAGCAAATGAGGAAGATGACATTGCTACGTATCGTCGGCAGCGGCGTGCGGTTTGCTTGATGCGGGCCAGATTTCCAAAGCGGGAGAGCAAGGAGGGTAGGCAGGCGGTTTGCAAAAGTTAGGGTTTCTGCGGCGCACGCAAGGATAAGCAACAGTCCCAGCCGCAACCGCCTTTTTATAGACACAAAGCGGCGCTTCGGGAAACACGCAGTCCAAAAGTAACACGTCCATCAACGGTCATTTCAAAAACCCCCGCGGGACCACTTCGAGCTGAGGGCAGCGTCTCCAATATCTAGCGACGTCTTTAGCACCAGATGACTTAGTAGAACTGGTCCCTCGGAGGGCAAATGTTGGGGCGAAGGCGAACACGCTACCCTTCACTCGATGCCTTCGTCACCTCGTCAATCCGACGAAGACTACATCCACAGAACACGCTCGAGCAAGCCGAAGGCGTCGATCGGATGAAGACAGGCGTGGTCCCCCTTCGTCGTTGCTGTCGCAAGACGAAGGTCCTGTCGAAGTCTACGAGTCTCACGTCATCACTGCGCCGGCAGGCTCATGTGGGATTCGGCCCGTTGTAACGGGCCTCGTGCGGAGAAGCGTATTACGGACCACGTTTGTAATAGCCTTTACTGTAATGACTGTCTGTAACCTCCCCTCATGGGAATATTCCGAGGATAAACTGGGTACTCGAGGGCACAAACGTCTTTGGCAAGGGATGGGTGGTCGCTCGAGTGCCTATAAATACCCCCGTATAGTGCCCTCACAGGGCCAGATTAACAAAGCTTTTGCCATCCCACGACAAACTCTACCAATACTCTTTCTACATTCCCGTTGGATTTACTCGCCCAGGAGAGCGAGTGCCAACAGTTTTCAGGATATAAAATGTAACCTTCTCTATCCTAAATCATGGGAGCCTTACCCTTAACAAAATTAGAGAGTTTGTTCTTGGTGGCATTAAGCTTGATGTTGCTTTGGCTCCCTTGTTGGAAGTCAATGCCATCCTTAATGCCACGGCGTCTCCCATTATAAAGCATGCTTCGAGCAAATTTAAATTTTTATTTTCTAATTCATGCTCGGAAATTTTTAGCATTTAACTTAGCTATGTGATCATAGCATCAACATTAACATCTCTACATCTAGTACAAATGGTGACATGCTCAACAGTGGATGTAGAAACATTACAAGCATTCAATTCTTCTATCTTAGCATTTAAACTAGCATTTTTAGTTCTAAGACAGGAAATTGAATCATTGCAAATATCAAGCTCTTTAGATAAATTTTCACATTTTTTCTACCTCTAGAGCATAAGAATTTTTCAACTTAACAATTTTTTTATTTTCCTTAACGAGCAAGTCATCTTGGCATCCAAGAGATCATCCTTCTCGTTAATGGACTCTATCAATTCATTTATCTTTTTCTTTTGGTCATTGGTAAGGTTAGCAAAAAGAGAAGTTAAATCATCATTATCATCACTAGAGCTTCCCTCATCATCAGATGTAGTATATTTAGGGGTATCTCTATAATGTACCTTCTTATTCTTGCTCTCCTTAGCCATGAGGCACTTGTGGCCGATGTTTGGGAAGAGAAGGCCCTTATTGACGGCGATGTTAGCGTCGTCCCTGTCGGAGGAAGAGTCGGTGGAGCTCTCGTCGGAGTCCCATTCCCGCCCCCATATGCGCCTTGCCACCCTTCTTGTAGTATCTCTTCTTCTCCAACTTCTTCTTCCCTTTCTTGTCATCGTCCCTATCACTGTCACTTGTATATGGACATTTTGCAATTAAAGTGACCAGACTTACCACACCTATAGCAAACCCTCTTGGAACAGGGTTTGTAGTCCTTCCCCTTCCTTTGTTTGAGGATTTGTCGAAAGCTCTTAATGATAAGAGCCATCTCCTCGTTGTTAAGCTTGGAGGCGTCAATTGGGAGTATACTTGGTGTAGACTCTTCTTTCTTCTCTTCCGTTGCTTTGAATGAAACTGGTTGCACCTTGGGTGTGGAGGTGGCGCCTTGCTCCAAGTTGACAATATGTTTGGTGTCTTTGATTATTAGTTCAAAGCTCACAAACTTGCCAATTACTTCCTCAGGAGACATCTGTTTATATCAAGGATCTCCATGGATTAGTTGCACTTGAGTGGGATTGCAAAAAACAAGAGATCTAAGAATAACTTTAACCATTTCATGGTCATCTCACTTGGTGCTCCCGAGGTTGCGCACTTGATTGACCATTGCCTTGAGCCGGTTGTAAATTGCTTGTGGCTCCTCTCCTTTGTTGAGGATGAATCGACCGAGCTCTCCCTCGATCGTCTCGCACTTGGTGATCTTGGTCACCTCGTCCCCTTCGTGCGCTGTCTTGAGAACATCCCAAATTTCTTTGGCATTTTTCAACCCTTGCACCTTGTTATACTCCTCTCGACATAAGGAGGCGAGGAGTATAGAAGTTGCTTGGGAATTAAAATGCCTTATTTGGGCGGCCTCATCCGAGTCGTAGTCCTCGTCACCCACCTGTGGTGCTTGCGCTCCAAACTCAACAATATCCCATATGCTTTCGTGGAGTGAGGTTAGATGGTGCCTCATTTTGTCACCCCACATACAGTAATCCTCACCATCAAAATATGGTGGTTGTCTAGGGGTACCGAAAGTAAAGGAGCGCATTTAGGAATGCGAGGATAGCGTAGAGGCATCTTACTATACTTCTTGCACTCTTGGCGCTTCGAAGTAGTAGACTCGATGTCGAATGTGGAAGGTGATGATGAGTCGGTCTCGTAGTAGACCACCTTCTTCATTTTCTTTTTCTTCTTATCACCCTTCCTATATGGCTTGATGGAGGAAGCGGATTCCTTCTTGTGCTTGTCGCCGGTCTCCTTTGACAGAGTCCGTTCGTTGTTCTTCCTTCCCGAGCCTTCGGCCTTTTCGTCGGTGATCATCTCCCTCTTGGCGTGTTCTCTCGACATCAATTCGAGTTGTTAGACTCTTAATGAAGCACCGGGCTTTGATACCAATTGAAAGTTGCCTAGAGGGGGGTGAATAGGCGAAACCTGAAAATTATAAACCTTGAACATGCACTATGCCCGGGGTTAGCGTTAGAATTAAATCATAGTGCGGAAGATAGTTCTCCTTGCTTAGAGTTGCTCAATCAATGCAGATAACTTTGGGAGAAAACTCAAATTACTATGAGCAAGGGAACTTTTAGAGAGTGGAAAGAGGGGAAACAAATCAAGTGAAGATCAACAAATGAACACGGTGATTTGTTTACCGAGGTTTGGTTCCAAAGAACCTAGTCCCTGTTGAGGAGACCACAAAGGTTGGTCTATTCCAACCCTTTCCCTCTCTCAATTGGTCACACAGACTAGTCGAGGCTTCTCCTTAATCACTTGGGTCCCTAAAACCCCGTAAGGATCACCACACACTTAGGTGTCTCTTGCTAGCTTTACAAAGAACTTAGAAGAATAAGAATGAAAAGGAGAAAGAAATCCAAGCGACAAGAGCAACAAAAGAAACACAAATGATCCTCTCTCAAGTCTCTAAGCAATAGAGTTGATTTTGGAGCTTGGAGGGAATTGAATGCTTTGATTGTGTCTTTGGAGTATTGCCTTTGCTCTTGTATTGAATGTGAAGTTCAAAAAAACTTGGATGGCTTGAATGGTGGTGGTTGGGGGATATTTTATAGCCCCAACCACTATTCTAGCTGTTGCTGTTGATGGCACACCGGACAGTCTGGTGGTGCACCGGACAGGGCACTATTCACTGTCCAGTGCCTGCCACGTTAGCAGACCGTTGGGGTTTGGAGCGGTTGACCGTTGAATTCTTTTGTCCTCTTGCTGCACCGGACAGTCGGTGGCACACGGGACATGTCCGATGCGTTCTGACTTCGCTGCTCTGACTTTTGACTTGCACACTGTTCACTGCAGTCAACCGTTGGTGCATCTGATCGTTGCTCCGCTCACCGGACATGTCCGGTGCACACCGGACAGTCTGGTGAATTATAGCAGAGCGTTCTCCCAGAAAAACCCGAGAGTGGCCAGTTCGTGGAGTGCTCGGCCTAGGCACCGAACAGTGTCCAGTGTGCCACTGGCAACACTTCTACTAGTATTTGCTCCAATCTTTGTAGAGTTCCCCAACTTATTTCATTTCTTGGTTTATGTTGAACCTTATGCACCTGAGTTAAATGACAACTAGGCACACTAGTTAGTCCATGTGGTTTGTGATGGATGTAAAACACCAAAATCGATTATAGGAAATGTGTTAAGCCCATTTCCCTTTCACATATAAGTCAAACTCCATAGCCTTTCATGGGTATCTAGAGACCACCCAGATCTCATAAATTGTGACTAGCAGTTAACCCATATAGGTATGTTCTTCTAAAGATGTTCTGTAGGACAACATCTTTGCTTCATAAAGCCACTTGGAACATACTAAGGTGTAAACACCAACCTACCTTACAGTAAGGAAAGATGTGCATCTGAAATGAACCTTAGTAAGGGTCTTTCCTCTCAGTCTACCGCTAGCTTGTTTCACCATTCTAATTCACGGGATCTTCGATCACATAGAATAAGTTACCACTATGATAAACTTTAGGTGGGTCTCAGGCCCATTTCACTCGATGCACTATCTATCACACTACGTGATAGCCCCTTAGTAAATTGATCTACCAGATTTTTAGACGTATGAACATAGTCCAACGCTATTACTCTGGAGTTTCTTAATTTCCTGATAGATTTTAAACGTCTCTTTATGTGCCTTGTCGACTTCAAATTATCCTTAGAACTGTTTATCTTGATTATCAAAGTCTGATTATCACAGTTCATAGAAATAGCCGGCATAGGTTTTTCAACCACTGATAAATCCATAAGGAGTTCACAAAGCCACTCAACCTCAACTAAAGCAGTATCTAATGCTATGAGTTCTGCTTCCATATATAGTCGACCTCGTTAAGATGGTCTACTTGCAAGAGTTCCATGAAACAGTGCCACCTTCAAGTGAAAAACACATATCCATATGTGGCATATATCTCATCAGCATCAGATATCCAATTTGCATCACAATAACCCTCCAGTACTGTTGGGTACTCGGTATAATGGATGCCTAATCTCATAGTACCTTTTAGATAGTGCAGAACTCTCTCAAGAGCATGCCAGTGATCATCTCTGTGATACCCAATTTTCAAAAAAGAAGAGAAATTGAAGTTTATTCTTTTTTCTTTGTTTTCTCTTCAGGGTCCTGTGCTACTGGGGTTTGTAATTTTTTAGAAGGCATTTCACCAGTAAAACAGTAGGATTCTTGTTGGACTGTACACTGGGGTCGGGATCAGACGTGAGAGCGAGTTTGGGCTGTGGATCTCGATCCGGTGGTGGGGAGCCCACTAGTTCCCCCCCTCAACCCAAGCCACCCCCTTTTCCCTTTGGTTTGCAGCCGCCCCCCTTTCCCTTCTCCCTTGTTTGGCCGCCGCCCTCCCCTCTCTCTCTCTCCCTCACCTTCTTTCCGAACTTGCAGCCACCACACAAACCCTAGCCGCCCCCATCTCCTCTCCAAGGTGCAGCCCTCCCCGCGCAGATCTCCGTCGTGTTGGTGCAAGCCTTCAATTAGAGTTTTGAGGGAGGAAGAAGGAAGGAGGAAAGGAAGAACTCAAGGTGATTTGGTGTTTATCTTTTTATTTGTGCTACAATCCAATTGGTCATCCGTTCATCTATGCGATTCGTTAGAGGTGCTGTCCAGATTTTTGTTGGTGGACGAACAGCAGCAGTTCTATTAGTTTTTGGGATTTTTGTGGGTAATTAGTGGTAATCAGTGGGAGAATCATGTAGATCTTTGTCTTATATTTCCAACGAGTACTTACGCACTCGATGCAGAGGTATATTTTAGGAGATATCGTTGTTTGAACCCGGCTAGGTTGCTGTCCAAAAACAGATTGTAGGGTGTATCTTGTGGACTGGTTGGGGCCATTTAGATGTTGGAATTTAATTATAATTTGTATACAAAACTTGTGGAGAATTTTATATATATGCTTCTGGAGTTTTTTGTTTGTTACCACTGCTGTCATAATTTTAAAGATATAAAATTGTCAAGCAGCGCCGCTGCAGTTTGGTGGGTGATGGGGAGAGTTGTCGCTCACGACGGGGTTTGAATTATGCGTAGGTGCGGCATCATTTATGAGCGTTGTTATGTGAAATTTGTGCACTAAGTTGTGTGTCAAAAACAGGTGGTGGACTTCCGGATCGTACTTAGGGCTTTGTCCAAATTTCCCCGGTAAAGGCAAGTAAAATAGTGGTGGTTTATACCGTTGGTTGATTTATGTGTCCTATACTTGATTACATCCATGTCAAATGTATTCATTCTCGTAATCCATTTTGAGAATTGTTTCTTGAAGTTATTCATGTTCCATTATTTACTTATGTTGAAGATGTTGTTTGAGCATGTTACACGTGTTGATTATCATTTTGAAGAAGTGGAAGTTTATGTTTAACACATGTTGGTTGGGGGTCTCATGTTGTTTTCATGCATAGTGCATCCATCATCCTTTGCATGGAAGTTTTGTCGCGATCATATGGTCCGACCGTACCGGTACACTCAACATCATATGTTGCCCGATGAGGGGTATTATGCAGCTTCATATCCTTAGAGGTATGAAGGCAGAAGTCATTACTGCATCTGTAGACATGTGCATTCTTGGGTGGAATATGGAACCTGTTATGGTTATGTGGATATTGTGGATCTTCACTTTGTGTTTCATCTTGGAACTGAGTAATTGGTATCTTGTTTACTTGCTGCATTTTAATATTTAAGAAGGAAGTTGTGAACTACGTGGTTGTTAAAACACGGTTTGTTTACATTGTCAAAATGTTGTTTGTTCATTTTACTTGCTGAGATGTGTCATCTCATTCTTGCATTGTTTGATGTAGGCACTTGATCCTTGCTTGGGGAAAGGAGGGAAGTAGCAGCACGGTCACTACACCCCTAAATAATTATATCACTACTTAGTAATGTTGTTAATCAGGGGTCTCAAGTCAAGGGGGTTGATTGTTATGAAATAGTGTGTGCCAGGGGTTTAATATGTTTCTAGTGTTCGTGGAGGTCGAAATTTTTGGTTGGCTGATTTCATTTTCTTTTGGACTTGAATGTTTATTTCTACCTTTGCATCCTGATTATACACTATGGATTACCTTCTTTTACATCCTGTATAAACTCTGTGGTTCCTCCCGTTATGCTACTTTCAAGGGAGGTGCTGCCGGATTTTTATTTTACTTTCTGTCTCCATTTCTTTTCATATGTTTATAAAATTGTGGGAAGAGTCTTTGGTAACACTCATTGTGTGGGAGAAATGGGGTGTTACAGTTGGTATCAGAGGAATAGGCTGTAGGTCCTAGCAAGTGGAATAATAATAAATTGACACACTACACATGTAGGATGGGTTTCCTGCTTTACTATTGATATATTATGTTATTGTCAGTGCTGGTTTGAAATTATTTGATGAGGTGCTATGCCAATCTTATTTACTTATTTACTTACTCCTGTGGCTGCAGTTATGCCGCCTCGTAGGGCTTGTAGCAGCTCATAAGTTCCTAGTGGGGATTCTATGAGTCCGGCGGCAATGTTAGCCGCGATGAAGGCCATGCAGCAGGAGTTGGCCATTCTAAGGCAAGCTATTCCTGTTGCCCCTGCGGGTGCTGCTCAGGGTGCTGGAGGTGGAGGAGTGCCCGGGGGCCTTGTCCCTGCGATGTGCTGCTCCAGGTGGCGGGGCTGAGGTGCCCCTTCCCATTAGTGGTCTTCTCTGATGCAGTGGATGGGCATGAAGTTGGACACCTTTGATGGCAGTGGTACTCCGGTCGAGGCGGCGGATTGGCTAAATTATGTGGAGGATAAGATGAACGTCTTTGAGATTGTGTATGGTGATCGTGTTCGCTTTGGCACACAGCTGTTGAAGGGAGAGGCTCAAATTTGGTGGAGAGGCATGCAGGTAGCTCACTCCTCTTCACCAGGAGTCCTGTCCTGGGATGTTTTCATCAGGCAGTTTAAGAGGAGGTTCTACCCGGTCACCTTCTTGGAGAAAATGAAGATTGATTTGCAGTCTTTCAAGCAAGAGAAGAAGTCCGTCACCGAGTATGAAGTGGGCTTTAACAAGATGGTCTGCTTTGTTCCTCATGTGGCTTACAATGAGATGGAGAAGGCGAGCCAGTTCCGTCAGGGCCTAAAACCTTCTATCAGGCATGCTCTGGGCACCTTCCATTGGTGGATTTTCGTACTATAGTGGAGCAGGCATTGGGTGTGGAGATGCAACACCAAGTACACCATGGAGTCACAGAAGTCTTCTCGGGTGTTGATCAGCCCCGTGGTCAGGACACGAGGAGGGGCAACACTGGGGGTCTAGCCCACAAGGAGGGGCAAGTCACAACACCAGCGCCCACCACCCCTACCGTGGCAAATCCTCTGAATCGGGTACTTTAGGAGGAAGTACTCAGAGGTATCGGGCTGTTCCTAAGCCCGGGCTGGGGCTGGTGTGTGTTTCCGTTGTTGGTGATGCGCATCGCCATGTCGGTGTTAGTGGGAGTGGCAGGTGCTCTATCTGCAGCCAAGATCACAAGGATGTGGTGTGTAGGAGGAATCCCAATGGGAAGCTCAGATGGGAACCAATGACTTTTCCTCTTCTCAGAGCATTGTCAACATGATGTCAAGGCGCTGAGCAGCAATTTTCAGTACCACCCCCTCCGCAGCAGTTTTATGTGCCCGGGACTCCTCAGTTCGTGCCTATGCAGGGTTTTCCTCAGTATTTGGCCGCGCCTACTCCTGCGACGGCTACTCCTACACCATCTCAGTTTGGAGCTCCGCGTCTGCCTTATCCGACGACTTAGTGGGTCTTTTGTTAACTTCACTCCGGGAGCTTCCTCTTCTGCGGGTATTTCCGGAGCTTATGTGCTACCCTCTGCGGATGGCAGAGAGCAGGGAGAAGTGGTGACATGTATGATCTCAATTGATTCGTTTGTGGCCCATGCTCTTTTTTA
This sequence comes from Zea luxurians, assembly GCA_029449295.1. Taxonomy (NCBI): domain Eukaryota; kingdom Viridiplantae; phylum Streptophyta; class Magnoliopsida; order Poales; family Poaceae; genus Zea; species Zea luxurians. The sequence continues at coordinate 82,327 of JAOPSE010001929.1, forward strand.
CTCTGGCGCTAGCTATTTGTTTGTTTTGGAGGATTTTGTGTCGCAGGCTGGTCTTTCGGTTGTAGAGGTTGAGTCACCCAATTATGGTTAGTTCTGCTAATGGCTCCATTAGTAGCCGTTCAGTTTGTCAAGGTTGTTCCGTCATTCTTGCTGATGAGGTCTTTTCAGCTAATCTTGTTGTGATTTCCATGGGGCATTTGATGTTATCCTGGGTATGGATTGGTTATCTCAGTATCACGCAGTTATATCCTGTTTTTGGAAGACAGTGTTATTGCAGACGTCGTTGGGTAGGGAGGTGGTATTCTTGGGAAGTTCTCCTAAGTTCACGTTATCCTTGTTGTCACAATTACTGATCGTCAGTCAAGGAAAGTCGGGAGTCTTTTCTCCATGGTGGTGGAGGGTGAGGCTGCCTTGCGGGTGCAGGACATCCGGGTGGTGTGTGACTTCGCCGACATGTTTTCCAGCAGAGCTTCCAGGTATTCCTCCGGAGCGCGATGTAGCTTCTAAAATCAAGCTGATTCTGGGTACGCAGCCTATTCATAAGGCCACGTATCGGATGGCTCCAAAGGAGCAGGTTGAATTGAAGCGGTGAAAGGGAAATAGGGTCAAACCATTTCCTAAATGATTTTGGTGGTTGAATGCCCAACACAAATATTGGACTAACTAGTTTGCTCTAGATTATGTATTCTATAGGTGCATAAAGGTTTAAAACAAATCAGTAAAAAGATCAAGTTAGGGTTCAAAAGAAAGGAGAAAATGAAACAAAGCTGAACTTGACACTTGCTTAATTGCCAAGACTAATATGGGTTGGCTCTGGCATCGCCGACTAGCTCATGTTGGAATGAAGAATCTTCACAAGCTTCTAAAGGGAGAACACATTTGGGACTAACATATGTTCATTTTGAGAAAGACAGGGTTTGTAGCGCATGCCAAGCAAGAAAGCAAGTTGGCGCCCACCATCCACACAAGAAACATAATGACAACGGACAGGCTGCTCGAGCTACTCCACATGGATTTATTCGGCCCGATAGCTTACATAAGCATCGTCGGGAGTAAGTACTGTCTAGTAATTGTGGATGACTATTCTCGCTTCACTGGGTGTTCTTTTTGCAGGATAAATCACAAACCCAAGAGACCTTAAAGGGATTCTTGAGACAGGCTCAAAATGAGTTTGGATTAAGGATCAAAAAGATAAGAAGCGACAATGGGATGGAGTTCAAGAACTCTCAAATTGAAGGCTTTCTTGAGGAGGAGGGCATCAAGCATGAGTTCTCTTCTCCCTACACACCTCAACAAAATGGTGTAGTGGAGAGAAAGAATAGAACTCTACTAGACATGGCAAGGACCATGCTTGATGAGTACAAGACATCGGACCGGTTTTGGGCCGAGGCGATTAACACCGCCTGCTACTCCATCAACTAGCTCTACCTTACTGAATCCTCAAGAAGACATCTTATGAACTCCTCATCGGTAAAAGCCCAATGTTTCATATTTTAGAGTCTTTGGTAGCAAATTTTTTATTCTTGTTAAAAGAGGTAGAAAATCTAAATTTGCTCCTAAGGCTATAGAAGGCTTTTACTTGGTTATGACTCAAACACAAGGGCATATAGAGTCTTCAACAAATCCACTGGTATTAGTTGAGGTTTCTTATGATATTGTGTTTTGATGAGACTAATGGCTCCCAAGTGGAGCAAGTTGATCTTGATGAATTAGATGATGAAGAGGCTCCATGCGTAGCGCTAAGGAACATGTCCATTGGGGATGTTGTGTCCTAAGGAATCCGAAGAGCCTCCACAACCACAAGATCAACCGTCATCTTCCAATCAAGCATCTCCACCAAACTCAAGATGAGGAACAGGCTCAAGGTGATGAAGGAGAAGATCAAGAAGATGAGCACCTCAAGAGGAGGACAGGGATCAAGGGGAGATGAAGTTGATCAAGACAAGGAAGATGATCAAGAGACTCAGGGTCAAAGACCGCCACACCCAAGAGTCCACCAAGCAATCCAACGAGATCACCCCGTGAAACTCCATCCTCGGCGACATTCACAAGGGGGTAACACTAGATCTCGTGTTGCTTATTTTGTGAACATTACTCTTTTGTTTCCTCTATTGAGCCTCACAGGATTGAGGATGCACTAAGAGATTCAGATTGGGTGCTGGCATTGCAAGAGGAGCTCAACAACTTCACGAGGAATGAGGTATGGCATTTGGTTCCACGTCCTAATCAAAATGTTGTAGGTACCAAATGGGTATTCAGCAACAAGCAAGATGAGCATGGTGTGGTGATAAGGAACAAAGCACGACTTGTGGCCAATGGTTATTCATAAGTCGAAGGTTTGGATTTTGATGAAACTTATGCACCCGTAGCTAGGTTTGAGTCAATTCGTATATTACTTGCCTATGCTACTTACCATGGCTTCAAAGCTTTATCAAATGGATGTGAAGAGTGCCTTCCTCAATGGACCAATCAAGGAAGAGGTCTATGTTGAGCAACCTCCCGGTTTTGAGGATAGTGAGTATCCTAACCATGTGTATAAACTCTCAAAGGCGCTTTATGGGCTCAAGTAAGCCCTAAGAGCATGGTATGAATGCCTGCGAGATTTCCTTATCACTAATGGCTTCAAAGTCGGAAAAGTCGATCCTACTCTCTTTACTAAAACTGTTGCAAATGATTTGTTTGTATTCCAAATTTTATGTTAATGATATCATATTTGGGTCTACTAACAAATCTACTTATGAGAGTTTAGTAGGATTATGGTTCAAAATTCGAGATGTCTATGATGGGGGAGTTGAGATATTTCTTAGGATTCCAAATCAAGCAACTCCAAGAGGGCACCTTCATCAGCCAAACAAAGTATATCCAAGACATTCTTAAGAAGTTAGGAATGAAGGATGCCAAGCCCATCAAGACACCCATGGGAACAAATGGGCATCTCGACCTCGACACGGGAGGTAAATTCGTAGATCAAAAGGTATACTGGTCAATGATAGGATCTTTACTCTATTATGTGCATCTCGATCGGATATTATGCTTTCCGTATGCATGTGTGCAAGGTTCCAAGCCGATCCTAAGGAAGTTCACCTTAGGGCCATGAAATGAATCATAAGATATTTAGTTTACACTTCTAAGTTTAGGCTTTGGTACCCCAGGGGATCAACCTTTGATTTGATAGGATATTCCAATGCCGATTAGGCAGGGTGTAAAATTGATAGGAAGAGCACATCAGGGACTTGTCAGTTTCTAGGAGATCCCTGGTGTCTTGGGCTTCAAAGAAACAAAACTCAGTAGCTCTTTCTACCACCGAAGCCGAGTACATTGCCGCAGGTCATTGTTGTGCGCAATTGCTTTGGATGAGGCAAACCCTCAGGGACTATGGCTACAAATTGAGAAAAGTCCCTCTTCTATGTGACAATGAGAGTGCTATCCACATGGCGGAGAATCCCGTTGAACACAGTCGCACTAAGCACATAGACATTCGGTATCACTTTTTGAGGGATCGCCAACAAAGGGGGGATATCGAGATAGCTTACATTAACACCAAAGATCAATTAGACGATATCTTTACCAATCCTTTAGATGAGGAAACCTTTAGCAAACTTAGGAATGAGCTAAATATTCTTGATTCTCGAAATTTTGATTAAAACATTGCACACATTGCTCAGTTATATACCTTTGATCTTATCTCTTTCATTTGCTACAACTAATGTGTTTCCAAGTCGTAGATTGAAAGGGAAATGGAGTACTCGACGAAGACAAGGCTTCCACTCCACTCTACCGGTATCATTTACACTTCGTCGTTGCTTCACAACACTCTCCAATTTGGTAGAATCTTTCACTCATATATTGTTTACCAAAGGGGGAGAAAATGTTAAAGGGCTCTCAAAGTCTCCGTTTTTGGCGATTAATGCCAAAGGGGGAGAAAGGATCTAGCCCAAAGCAAAAGGACCGCACCACCACACCACGAAATTTTAAAAGAAATTTTCAAATTAGTATCTTAATGTGTTTTCAAAAGGGGGAGAAAGTTATTAGTGTTTTCAAAAATTTGAAAACCCCTCTTGAACACTAAGGGGAGAATTTCATTCAGGGGGAGTTTTGTTATAGTCAAAGGAAAACATTTTGAAACAGGGGGAGAAATTTCAAAATCTTGAAAATGCTTCTTACAATCTTAGTCATATGCCTTTGACTATTTGCAAATGACTTTGAAAAGAATTTCCAAAAGAATTTGCAAAAACAAAACAAGTGGTGCAAGCGTGGTCCAAAATTTTAAATAAAAGAAAGCAATCCATGCATATCTATTGAAATTATAAATTGGTTTAATTCTAAGCAACCTATGCACTTACATTATGCAAACTGGTTCAATTCTGCACTTATATATTTGCTTTGGTTTGTGTTGGCATCAATCACCAAAAAGGGGGAGATTGAAAGGGAAATAGGGTCAAACCTTTTCCTAAATGATTTTGGTGGTTGAATGCCCAACACAAATATTGGACTTACTAGTTTGCTCTAGATTATGTATTCTACAGGTGCATAAAGGTTCAACACAAACCAATAAAAAGATCGAGTTAGGGTTCAAAATAAAGGAGCAAATGAAACCGAAGAGAACCCTGGTCTGGCATACCGGACTGTCTGGTGTGCCACCGGACAGTGTCCGGTGCACCAGGAGTCGTACAGTCTGAACTCTTCACCTTCGGGTTTCTCAGGAGCCGCTCCGCTATAATTCACCGGACTATCTGGTGTGCCACTAGACTGTCCGGTGCACCAAGCGGAGCAATGGCTAACAGCGCAACGGTCGTCTGCAAAAGTGTGAACAATGCGTGAACAGTACGCATAGAAGTCAGAGCAGACGTCAGATGCGCACCGGATAGTGAACAGTACCTGTTCGGTGCAGCACCGGACTATCGGTGTGACATGAAGTCAGCGCTCCAACGGTCAGAATCTTCAGAACCCTAACGGTTGGGTGACGTGGCTGGCGCACCGGACTGTCGGTGCGCCCTTCAACAGATAGCCTCCCTAACGGCTATGTGGTGGTTGAGGGCTATAAATACCCCCAACCACCACCACTCCAAGCATCCAAGCTTTCACAAATATGCATTCAATACAAGAGCAAAGTGCAACACTCCAAGACACAAATCAAAGCCTCCGATCCAATCAAAGTCCCCAAATTCAATTCTAGTGCTTTAGGACTTATGAGGGGATCACTTGTGTTTCTTTTTTGCTTTTGTTCCTTGGTTGGCTTTCTTTTTCCTCATTCTTGTTCTCTAAGTGAATTGTAATCAAAGCAAGAGACACTAAGTTTGTAGTGGTCCTTGCGGGGTCTAAGTGACCCGTTTGATTAAGGAGAGAGCTCACTCGGTCTAGGTGACCGTTTGAGAGAGGGAAAGGGTTGAAAGAGACCCGGTCTTTGTGACCACCTCAACAGGGACTAGGTTCTCAAGAACCGAACCTCAGTAAAACAAATCACCGTGTCATCCGCTTCATTTGCTTTTGCTTTGTTTTCCCCCTCTCTCTCGGACTCGGATTTTATTCTAACGCTAACCCTGGCTTGTAGTGTGTGCATTTCAGATTCCGCCTATTCACCCCCCCCCCCCTCTAGGCAACTTTCAAGCGGCAATTGGATGATCTGCTGGCTAAGGGTTTCATTAGGCCTAGTAGGTCGCCATGGGCTTCCCCAGTATTGTTTGTTGAGAAGAAGGATAAAAGCATGAGGTTATGTGTGGATTATCGTGCTTTGAATCAAGTGACAATCAAGAATAAGTATCCGCTACCCCGTATTGTGGTTCTCTTTGAATAGTTGAGGGGTGCCTAGGTGTTCTCTAAAATTGATTTGAACTCTGGTTATCATCAATTGAGGATCCGTGAGGAGGATATTGAGAAGACAGCCTTTTGCACCAGGTATGGGCATTACGAGTTCATAGTCATGTCTTTTGGCTTAACTAATGCCCCTACTGCTTTTATGGAAGCAATGAATAGGATGTTACATGAGTTCTTGGATGACTTTATGGTCGTGTTCCTAGATGATATTCTGATTTATTCAAAGACAGAGGAAGAGCATGAGCGGCATCTCCGTCTTGTTCTGGGTGCTCTTAGGAAGAATCAGTTTTATGGCAAATTGAAGAAGTGTGCCTTTTGGTTGTCCGAAGTGGCTTTCCTGGGTCATGTGATTAATCAGCAGGGCATTGCGGTTGATCCCAAGAATGTTGTGGCTGTGGTGGAGTGGAAAAGACCCTCTAGTGTCTCTGAAATCCGAAGTTTCTTGGGGCTTGCCGGATATTATCGGCGCTTCGTACCAAATTTTTCCAGCATTGCTAAGCCTTTGACTAGACTCTTGGAGAAGGGTGTTCTTTTCGTCTGGTCTAGCGATTGTGAGGCCAGTTATCAGACATTGAAGAACAAGTTGGTGAACGCCCCTATCCTAGCTTTGCCTGAGAGTGGTAAGTGTTTTATAGTTTATATGGATGCTTCTCGAATTGGTCTTGGTTGTGTGTTGATGCAAGAAGGCAGAGTGATTGCTTATGGCTCAAGGTAGTTGAGGAAGCATGAGGGGAATTATCCAACTCATGATCTCAAATTGGCCGTGGTGGTCTTTGCTCTAAAATCGTGGAGGCATTATCTTTATGGCGAGTCTTGTGACTTCTACACCGATCATAAAAGTCTCAAGTATATTTTCACTCAGAAGGAGCTGAATTTGAGGCAGCGTCGGTGGCTCGAATTTATAAAGTATTATGATCTATCCATTCATTATCACCTAGGGAAGGCAAATGTGGTGGTTGATGCCCTTAGCAGGTCCGGGGTTCCAAAAGTGGCCTTGCCTTTGATAGCAGATATGGACCGTATGGGGGTCGCTTTGTGCTATGTCGGCACCGCTAGAGAGGATACTTTGATGCTCATTCAATCCTCCCTTCTGGAGAGAGTGCGCGTGGCTTAGCAGCAGGATCGTTTGTTGCAGGAAGCTCGAAAGAGGATCGGCGATGGTAAACCATGTGAGTTCACCATTGATGAGAATGATTTGGTTCGTTTCAAGGGTCGTCTCTGTGTGCCTCAGAAATCAGAGGTGAAGATGGATATCTTGAGAGAAGCTCATAAAACGCCTTACACCGTTCACCCTGGCGAAACCAAAATGTACAGAAATTTGAAGCAAAACTTCTGGTGGAAGAGGATGAAGGTTGATGTTTCTAAGTATGTGGCTGCCTATGAAGTATGTCAGCGCGTGAAGGCCGAGCATAAGAGGCCTGCAGGTTTATTGAAGCCATTGGAAATTCCAGAGTGGAAGTGGGAGCATATCACCATGGATTTTGTGGTGGGCTTACCTCGTTCTCCTCGAGACAGGGATGCTATATGGGTGGTAATGGATCACTTGACTAAGTCTGCACACTTTATTCCCATGAAGACCACAAATTCTGCTACAGAGTTGGTTCCCTTGTATATGAAATAAGTAATCAGGCTTCATGGGGTGCCCAAGTCCATTGTTTCAAATCGAGACTCCAAATTTGTATCCAAATTCTGGGAGAGTCTTCACAGTGCATTGGGTACCAAACTCTATCTTAGTGTCACTTTTCACCCTCAGACTAATAGCCAGTCAGAGCGAACTATCCAAACCATGGAAGATATGTTGCGTGCTTGTGTTCTATCTTGGAAGGGTAGCTGGGAGCACCATATGAGGCTTTATATGGCAGGCGGTGTATCTCCCCTCTGTGTTGGGAGACTATGGGAGAGAGATCTCTAATTGGTCCTGATTGGGTTCAGCAGACATCTAAGAAGGTTCAGGAAATTCGTCAGAATACTTTGGCCACTCAGAGCCATCAGAAGAGTTATGCTGATGTGAGGAGGCGGGACTTGGAATTTGCAGTGGGTGATCAAGTCCTTCTCAGGGTATCACCTACTAAAGGAGTTGTTCGGTTCAGTCTCTCTGGAAAGCTTAGCCCAAGATACATTAGACCGTTCACTATCTTGGCCCAGGTGGGCAGCTTGGCTTATCCCTTGCAATTGCCAGATTCCATGGTAGGGGTACACCCGGTATTTCATGTCTCTATGTTGAGGAAGTTCTTGTGGGATCCGGACCATCAGATCGAGATGGAATCAATTGCTGTGCAGCAGGATCTGACGCTGGAGTGTCGTCCGGTGCGTATCTTGGAGTCCTAGAGCATGTTATGAGAAAGAGATCAATTAAGTATGTTAAGGTCTTGTGGACTAATCAGTCTGAGCACGAGGCTACTTGGGAACTTGAGGAGCTGATGTGGCAGAAATATCCCGAACTTTTCATTTTGGGTGAGTTTTGATGATTCATTAATCTTTCTTTTGTCGTTCCGATAGAAGCGTCAGAATTCGAGGTCGAATTCTTTTTAAGCGGGTAGAGTGTGATACCAAATTTTCAAAAAGAAGAGAAATTCAAGTTTATTCTTTTTTCTTTGTTTTCTCTTCCGGGTCCTGTGCTACTGGGGTTTGGAATTTTTTAGGAGGCATTCACCAGTAAAACAGTAGGATTCTTGTTGGACTTGTACGCTGGGGTCGGGAGCAGATGTGAGAGCGAGTTTGGGCCGTGGATCTCGAACCGGTGGTGGGGAGCCTACTAGTTCCCCCCCTCAACCCTAGCCGACCCCCTTTTTCCCTTTGGTTTGCAGCCACCCCCTTTCCCTTCTCCCTTTTTTGGCCGCCGCCCCCCTCTCTTTCTCCTCACCTTCTTCCCCCCAAGAACTTGCAGCCACCACACAAACCCTAGCCGCCGCCCCCCATCTCCTCCTCTCCAAGGTGCATCCCTCCCCGCGTGGATCTCCGTCGTGTTGGTGCAAGCCTTCAATTGGAGTTTGGAGGGAGGAAGAAGGAAGGAGGAAAAGAAGAACTCAAGGTGATTTGGTGTTTATCTTTTTATTTGTGCTGCAATCCAATTGGTCATCCGTTCATCTATGCGATTCGATAGAGGTGTTGTCCAGATTTTTGTTGGTGGATGAACAGCAGCAGTTCTATTAGTTTATGGGGATTTTTCGTGGGTAATTAGTGGTAATCAGTGGGAGAATCATGTAGAGCTTTGTCTTATCTTTCCAACGAGTACTTATGAGCTCGATTTGGAGGAAGTTATTTTTAGGAGATATCGTTGTTTGAACCCGGCTAGGTTGCTGTCCAAAAACAGATTGCAGGGTGTATCTTGTGGACTGGTTGGGGCCATTTAGATGTTGAAATTTAATTATAATTTATATACAAAACTTGTGGCGAATTTTATGTAGATTCTTCTGGAGTTTTTGTTTGTTACCACTGCTGTCATAATTTTAAAGATATGAAATTGTCAAGTAGCGTCGCTGCAGTTTGGTGGGTGATGGGGAGAGTTGTCGCTCGCGACGGGTTTTGAATTATGCGTAGGTGCGGCATCGTTTATGAGCGTTGTTATGTGAAATTTGTGCACTAAGTTGTGTGTCGAAAATAGGTGGTGGACTTCCGGATCGTACTTAGGGCTTTGTCCAAATTTCCCCGGTGAAGGCAAGTAAAATAGTGGTGGTTTATACCGTTGGTTGATTTATGTGTCCTATACTTGATTACATCCATGTCAAATGTATTCATTCTCATAATCCTTTTGAGAATTATTGCTTGAAGTTATTCATGTTCCATTATTTACTTATGTTGAAGAAGTGGAAGTTTATGTTTAACACATGTTGGTTGGGGGTCTCATGTTGTTGTCATGCATATTGCATCCATCATCCTTTGCATGGAAGTTTTGTCGCGATCATATGGTCCGACCATACCGGTACACTCAGCATCATACGTTACCCGAGGAGGGGTATGATGCAGCTTCATATCCTTAGAGGTTTGAAGGCAGAAGTCATTACTGCATCTGTAGCCATGTGCATTCATGGGTGGAATGTGGAACCTGTTATGGTTATGTGGATATTGTGGATCTTCACTTTGTGTTTCATCTTGGAACTGAGTAATTGGTATCTTGTTTACTTGCTGCATTTTAATATTCAAGAAATACGTTGTGAACTGCGTGGTTGTTAAAACACGGTTTGTTTACATTATCAAATTGTTGTTTGTTCATTTTACTTGCTGAGATGTGTCATCTCATTCTTGCATTGTTTGATGCAGGCACTTGATCCTTGCTTGGGGAAAGGAGGGAAGTAGCAGCACGGTCACTACACCCCTAAATAATTATACCACTGCTTAGTAATGTTGTTAATCAGGGGTCTCAAGTCAAGGGGGTTGATTGTTATGAAATAGTGTGTGCGATTGGTTTAATATGTTCTAGTCTTCGTGGAGGTCGAAATTTTTGGTTGGCTGATTTCATTTTCTTTTGGACTTGAATGTTTATTTCTACCTTTGCATCCTGATTATACACTGTGGATTACCTTTCTTTTACATCCTGTATAAACTCTGTGTTCCTTCCGTTATGCTACTTTCAAGGGAGGTGCTGCCGGATTTTATTATACTTTCTGTCTCCATTTCTTTTCATATGTTTATAAAATTTGTGGGAAGAGTCTTTGGTAACACTCATTGTGTGGGAGCAATGGGGTGTTACAATCTCCCGGATTTGAAACAAACTGGCTAAGTTTGCTCACAGGAAACAAGATGTCAGGCCTCGTAGCGCTAGTGTAACGCCTTGAATTTGGGGGTACAATTTTTTTCTTCTTTTTACTCACCAAATTCAGGTGTTACTCTCTTTTTCTCTTCCCGTTTCGCTCCTTCTTCCCAATTTCAAAGTAGTATAGCGACTGGCATCCATATCGTATGTAAACAAAACCTAAGTTGACATGGGTGTTGCATCATGCCGAATCATATTTCTTTTGTCTGATGTCGTGTTTAGCCGCGTGTGTTGCTTAGTCTCGTTTCGGATTTTACTTCGCGAATTGAATTCCGATCTGTGGTTGTGCGTGCCACGGGGTTTTGACCCACGGTGCGGCCCAGCCTAGCCCGGCCCGGCCTAGCTCGGCCCGCGCGCCCCGGGCGCCCTGCCCCTCCCTATGTCGCGCCCCCTCCCCTAGTATCTTTCCCTCATTCAATTCTCCCGCGCAGCAACCTCCTCGCCTCCACCTCTCTCTCTCTCCCCGTGGTGCCCTAGGTTTTAGAGATGGTGATCGCCGGAATTTGGATCCCCGTGGTGAGCCCCCTTCTCTCTCTCCCCCTTCCTCTTCTTCCTCCTCTCCCCCACCCCGCAACCTCCCCTGGCCGCGCGCCTCTGGCCACGCCCTCCCCTGGCCGCGCACCTCACGCCGCCTCCCCTGGCCGCGCCCCGCGCCCTTCCCGGCCGTGCCCGCGCGCCCCTCCCTGGCCGAGCCCACGCACCCTCCTCGGCCGCGCCCCATGCCGCCTCCCTCCATCGCGCCCCCGTGCGCCCTCCCCTGGCCGCGCCCCCGTGCCCTCCCGGCCGCGCCCCCGCGCCCTTCCCGGTCACGCCCTGCGCCGTCCCGGCCGCGCCCTCGCGCGCCGTCCTGGCCCTGCGCCCGACGGCCCCGCGTCCTCGCCCCTGCGACTGCATGCCCCGGCGGCTCTCGTGCCCCGGCGGCCTTGCGCCCCGCGTGCATCGTGTTTGCGCGCGCGACTGTGTCACGCGACGTTCAACTTTCAGTTTAATCCATTTTTTAATTTTAGTTTAGTCGATGTGCTGCGTCGCACGCTTCGTCGTGCGACGATTCATTTTAAACTCATCTCTATTAATGAGCTGTGTCGCGCGCTTCGTCGCGCGATGTTTCGTTTTAAATTCAGATCAGTTGACGTATGCCGTCGTGCGTTTCGTCACGCGACGCTTAACGTCTCTTTATAATTATTGCAAGTGCCTCGTTGCGCGCTCTATCATGCGACGAGTCGTTTATTTACTAATTCAATTTAAGTGTTGTGTCGCGCGTCTCGCCGCGCGACAATCCTTTTAATTTACCTTTATCTGCTTATAATAATTAAACATAGAACATGATTTTACCTTATATTTAACGCGATGGCTAAAATTAATACCATTCTATTTAGGCGAGTATTTTAATTTATAATTGTGTAACGTGATCGCTTTTCGACCGTAGCCTCGACGGTTAGTTTCTCTTTCTCGCTTAGTCGTAGGTGTGAGCCCTGCGTTGAACGTCTGTTTATTTATTACATTCTATTGTTTGGTGTACTGTTCTTTTGTATTAAATCTGTGGAATGTATGTTTGAAACTCGTATAGATAACGGTCAGTTAGCGAAGTCCGAAGGAGTTGCAGGTGAAGACCCTGAGCAGCAGCTGGTTGGTGAAGGCAAATGTCCCTTGACCCATCTATGTCCTACTCATTCTTATAATTCATTCCCTGCATTTACACAGTTTATATCTAAGGATTGACTAGCTTTTGTTTATCTTGTCCTTGTTTACCTATTCTGGTTGGGTTATTATGGTTTAGCCTTATGCTAGTGCTTCACATTAATCAATAAACATGACGAGATTATCTATGGTACATTGTTTTCCCTTTTGATTATGATGGTGGTACTGTGACATTTAAGGGGGCTCGAGCTGTTTCTTGAGTGCCTCTCTGTAAGGACTGGTTCGTTGGATGACCGCCCGGGAAAACAGTGCAACCATAAGGGTGGAGTGGGACACCCTTAGCTGAATAATTAGAGGAACTGAGGTGTAGTTCGCTTCGCCGTCATGCTGTCAATGGGGCTCGGTGTATGCGGCTCGCTCTACCAATGTTGGTTTGCCCCCTTGGGGAGGAGTGCGGTACATTTAGGAAACCTAACAGGTGGCTACAGCCTAAGGGAATCTTTATAAAGGCTACATAGTGAAACCCTGCCTATTCACCTTGGTAGTGTTTAAGGGTTTGATCGGCCCGAGGCAAGAGGGAATCACGGCTTGTGGGTAAAGTACGCAACCTCTACAGAGTGTTATGAAACTGATATATCAGTCGTGCTCGCGGTTATGAGCGGCTAAGGGAGCTCCATTGATTAGAGATACTTGATCAGAGATGTATGGTTTATAGGTGGTGATGAGGATGATGGTTCTGGTTATGCCTATGGTAATGGTAAGTGGTATTCTTTCCGTTTGGAAAGGATACATCCGGGTTAATAACTTGGGTTTATTTCTAAAACCTGGCTTTTTACTAGTAAATAATAACCTGACCAACTAAAAGCAACTGCTTGACTTAACTCCACATAAAGCTAGTCCACTACGGCCAAACAGGACATTTTGCTGAGTATGTTGATGTGTACTCACCCTTGCTTTACACACCAACCCCCCAGGTTGTCCGCGTTGCAATCACTACTCAGGTGAAGATGAAGTCATGGAGGAGGACTTCCAGGAGTTTCAAGAGTACGATGAGTTCTAGGCGTGGGTTAGCGGCAAACCCCTAGTCGGCTGCATGTGTAGGCTGTGTGTATCTACGTTTCTTTTTCGCACTTTGATAATTGTTAAAGATTATATGGATGTCCCGGACATCATGATGTAATCGACTATTATTACCCCTTTTTATGTTATTATTTGAGCACTGTGTGATGATGACCAGTTATATAACTATTGTGTACGTGAATTGCTGATCCTGGCACGTACATGGTTCGCATTCGGTTTACCTTCTAAAACCGGGTGTGACAGCTAGCTAAGTACATGAGTGAACCAATTATTTGGGAATATCTCAATTGATCCCTAGCTATCTTTTGATTTTTCTTCAATAGCTTACTAGGATCATAATGTGTTGGAGCATGTTCACATTCGCTATAACCAAAGTGACTCAAAACCTTTTCCACATAGTGGGATTGCACAAGTGTGACCCCACCATTGCCTTCTCTTAGTAGCTTAATTTTAAGAATAACATCAACTTATCCCAAATATTTTATTTCAAAATTATTAGACAGAAAGACTTTTATCTCTTTAATCACATCAAGACTCGTCCCCAAGATTAGAATGCCATCAACATACAGGCATAAAATTACTCCCTCGCCCCCACCATACCGATAATATACATATTTGTCTGCTTCGTTCACAACAAAGCCGGCAGATGTCAGAGTTCTGTCGAACTTTTCATGCCATTGCTTATGTGCTTGTTTTAGGTCATATAAAGATTTCAATAATTTACACACCATGCCTTCTTGACCGTTTGCTACAAACCCAGCTGGCTGCTCCATGTAGATTTCCTCATCTAGCTCTCCATTTAGGAATGTTGTCTTAACATCCATTTGATGGACGAGAAGACCATGAGAGGTAGCCAGATAAAGTAGCACACAAATTATGGTCAATCAGGCCATAGGTGAATAAGTATCAAAGAAATCCTCACATTCCTTCTGTGAATACCCTTTAATTACAAGCCTCACCTTATACCTTTCAATAGTACCATCAGGCCTAAGTTTTTTTAACACCCATTTACTCCCAATGGGCTTACACCCATAAGGACACTCCACGACCTCCCAAGTTGCATTAGACATAATAGAATCCATCTCACTCCTTATTGCTTCCTTCCAAAAGTCAGCATCAGGAGAGGAATATGCCTCTTCAATGGTACTTGGGGTGTCATCCACAAGATATACAATGTAATCATCACTGAAGGACTTTGCAATCCTTGGTCTCTTACTCTTTCGAGTTGATACATTGTCATCTTCTACAGGATTATGTATATGGGATTCCTCAGTGTGTTCTACCGAAATAAAATGCTCATGAGGTATCGTTGGTTCACCATTAGACGTGTCATGTGTAGCTTTCATGAGAAATTCGTCCTAAAAACATAGCATCTCTAGACTCCATAATAGTACCAACTAACATGTCTGGTACTCCTGAGTTTATAATTAAGAACCTATATCCAATGCTGTGAAAAGCATACCCAAGGAAAACACAATCAATAGTTTTTGGTCCTAATTTGCGCTTCTTGTTAATTGGCACATTCAATTTGGCCAAACAACCCCAGGTGCGCAAATAGGAGATATTTAATTTCCTCTTTTCCCATTCCTCGAATGGTGTGATATCTTTGTTCTTTGTGGGAACTTTATTCAGGACATGGCATGTCGTCAAGATCGCCTCACCCCACCATTCCTTAGATAGTTCCAAAGTCTCTAACATGGCGTTAACCAAATCAGTTAGATACGGTTCTTTCTCTCAACAACCCCATTGAATTGTGGTGAGTATGGTGGTGTCCTCTCATGAATAATACCATGTTCCATACAAAAATCAGAAAATCACCTGAAAAATATTCTCCACCACGATCAGACCTTAACCGTTTAATTTTTCTCTCGAGTTGATTTTCCACTTCAGTTTTGTAGGTCTTAAAATAATGCAAAGCTTCATCTTTTGACTTTAAGAGGTACACATAAAAAAATCTAGTAGTGTTGGGGTCTACTCCGAAGCCGAAGGTCCTGTGAGAAGAAACACCTTCAAAAGTCAGCACGGAAATAAGGCCGAAGCTACCTTAGAGGGAACTTCGGCATAGTGACATACCTAAGACGAAGGGTTGCACCGACTTAAAGATGAAAAGACAGATTGACCCATGATAGTTTATGTCATGAATGTAATCAATTGTAGAGGGTATAAATGTAATTCCACACAGGTTGTGCCCTGTGACTATGAATAGATGAACAGTACCCCCGTACTGTTCACGCTGACTTGTACTTGCTCGTGTGTCACGCTTGTATCTTTGCCTTCTATCAAACCTAAGGTACAAATGTGATTCAATATTATTCTTATTCATTCATGATTATACAATAAAAGATATATAAACGGCATCATATGGTTATCCATGTTATTTCTCATCTTTCATTAATATATGCTGTGATGATGAAGGTACGTCCTTCATGACCTTCGTCCGAAGATCGTTATATCCTTAGGGAAATAATGCTTCGAAGGACGAAGGGCATTAACCATTAATCTATTCTTTGTGTTGCCTTGTTCTTAATTCATAGCATTTGAGAACAAGACCCCAACATTGGCGCCCACCTCCAGTGAACTCACTTCCACTGTTGAGCTGATGGCTTCTTTCAACAACCAAGCTGAAGTACCTTTGGCTACAAAGCTGGTGCTTCCAAAAATAGGTGGTTCAAGTTCGGAACTGGCTAACAAGAAGCAGAAGAAGGAAGCGTAAAGAAGGGTGCAGCATATTGGGGTGCAGGGACCCTTCATCAAGTCAAAATGGTCCCACATCCCAATCACCTTCTCCCAGGAGGATCTTCAGCTTAAGATTACCCTCATATTGATGTTATGGTCATATCTTGTGTCATCAAGGGATTTCTGGTTCATAATGTTCTGGTTGATACAGGCAGTGTAGCGGATATCATATTTGCTAAGGCCTTCAGACAAATGCAAGAGCCAGAAGACAAGATTCATGATGCTACTCACCCTCTTTGTGGCTTCGGAGTAAGGCAGATTGTAGCACTCGGCAAAATCACAATGTCGGTTACCTTCGGCTTTGCTCATAACACAAGGACCGAACAAGTTGTCTTTGATATTGTTGATATGGAGTACCCTTATAATGCAATCATTGGTCGTGGAACACTTAATGCCTTTGAAGCAATACTTCATCCAGCATATCTATGCATGAAGATACCTTCGGAACAAGGGCCCATTGCTATTCATAGAAGTCAAGAAGCTGCCAGAAAGGCCGAAGGAAATTGGACAGACTCAAAAGCAATTCACAATATAGATGGAATCAAAGCATGTGAACAGTACAAATACAAAAGAGAGAAGGTTGCTTCAGTGGATCAGCCAAAACCTATGCTTCTATGTGAATAGCAGAGCAAAAGGTACTGCTGGGGTCTCAGCTATCTGAAGAGCAAGAGAAAACTTTGATAAGATTTTTATTCAACAACAAAGATGTCTTTGCTTGGTCAGCCAATGATCTCTGTGGTGTCAGTAGAGATGTCATTGAACATTCACTCAATGTGGACCCATCCTTCAGGCCAAGAAAGCAAAGGCTTCGGAAAATGTCTGATGATAAAGCCAAAGGTGCTCGGAATGAAGTGAAAAGACTTCTCAGTGCTGGTGTCATCAGAGAGGTAAAATACCCAGAATGGTTAGCCAATACTATTATGGTGAAGAAGGCCAATGGCAAATGGAGAATGTGTATTGATTTTACAGATCTTAACAAGGCTTGTCCGAAGGATGAATTCCCATTGCCAAGGATAGATTCTCTAGTAGACGCAGCAGCTTCTTCAGAGCTTATGAGTCTACTGGATTGTTACTCTGGCTACCACCAAATCTAGATGAAAAAGGAAGATGAGCCAAAAACTAGCTTCATAACCCCCAGTGGCACATATTGCTATCTTCGGATGCCTGAGGGGCTTAAAAATGCTAGAGGAAGTTTCAGCAGAATGACAGCCAAGGTTCTTCATTCTCAAATAGGCAGAAATGTATTGACCTATGTTGACAACATTATAGTGAAAAGTACAAAGCAATAAAATCATATTGCCGACTTGCAAGAGACATTTGCCAATTTCAGACAAGCTGGTCTGAAGTTAAACCTAGAAAAATGTGTTTTTGGGGTAAAGAAGGGCAAGTTCCTTGGCTGTCTAGTACCAACGAAAGGAATTGAAGCTAACACAAGCAAGATCGAAGCTATCCTTCGGATGGAGCCACCAAGTACGAAGAAAGGAGCTCAACGGCTGGCAGGAAGATTAGCTTCATTAAACAGATTCATATCCAGATCAGCAGAAAGAAATCTGCCATTTTTTGAAATATTGAAGTCATCCGAAGTCTTTCAATGGGGCCCGACACAACAAAAAGCTTTTGAAGAGTTGAAACAATATTTGATTGACTTAACAACGTTTACTCCACCTGCACCAGGGGCTCCACTGCTTTTATATGTCGCAGCTTCACATTCTGCAGTAAGTGCGACACTTGTACAGGAGAAGCTAGATGGTAAAGCCAAAAAGCAAGCTCCAGTGTACTTCGTCTCCAAAGTTTTGAGTCTGTCAAAGAAAAATTACACAGAATTGGAAAAGGTATTATATGCTGTGTTAATGGCCTCCAGAAAGCTTTGACATTATTTTCAAGCATACCACATAATTGTTCCTTTGTCACAACCTCTAAAGGACATCATGAGGAACAGAGAAGCTACTGGAAGGATTGGAAAATGGGCTGCAAAGCTTAATGAATTCACCATTGATTATGTGCATAGATCTTCAATTTTGTCCCATGCATTAGCAGACTACATTGCTGACTGGACGCCAGGGGCTCAGGAAGAAGAAATAAATAAAGATGTCAAGGCTTCGACAGTGTTCTGCGATGGTTCTTGGGGAACCTTCGGCGCAGGAGCAACTGCTGTTCTAGTAGCACCTTCAAAAGTCAGAACATGTTATGTAGCCAAGCTTGACTTTAGTTGTACAAATAATATTGCCGAATACGAAGCACTTCTGTTGGGGCTTCGGAAGTTAAGGGCAATGGGAATAAGAAGGGTCATTCTGAAAACTGATTTTCAAGTTATTTCTGGCCATGTGGACAAAAGTAGCAAGGCAAGAGATCCGAAGATTGAAAGATATCTGGATATAGTCCGAAGGTTGGAGGCTTCTTTCGAAGGTTTTTCTGTTCAGAATATTCTAAGAGGTGAAAATGAGCATGCAGATTTACTAGCCAAATCGGTGGCCCAGGGGCTCCCTCTACCTTCGGAAGTATTTTTTGAAACAATAAAGGCACCTTCGGTTCAACTCATGGAGAGAGCGGTGCTTGCCATTTCTCCAGTACATAGTGAAGATTGGAGGACTGAAATCATATCTTTCCTCCAAGGTAATTGTCTTTCAGATGACGAAGCTTATAATAAGAGAATGGAGGCAAGAACAAGACCATATGTGATAATAGAAAGGGAGTTATACAAACATGGAGTATGCTCTCCACTTATCAAGTGATTATCCAGAACTGAAGGTATAGAGCTGATGAAGGAAATACATGCAGGTTTGTGTGGATCTCACATTGGGTCTAGGCCTCTGCTGGGGAAGGTTTTTAGACAAGGATTTTATTGGCCGAAGGCAGCTTCGGATGCAGCGGATCTGGTTCAAAAGTGCAAAAACTATCAAAAATGTGCAAGAGACCAGAAACAACCTTCGTCGTTAACCCAGTTAACAGCCAACCTAACCATTGCAAAGATGGGGCCTGGATTTGTTAGGTCCACTTCCACCAGCACAAGGCAATTTAAGATATGTTCTGGTGGCTGTAGAATATTTTTCCAAGTGGATTGAAGCGAAACCTTTGGCCACAATAACTTTGGTCACAGTCCAGAAATTCTTCTGGCAAAACATTGTTTGTCGCTTCAGCATGCCGAAGGCTATAACTGTGGATAACGGAACACAGTTTGATGCCGAAGCTTTTAAGGAATTTTGTGATAAAATTGGCATGAAGATTCACTTTGCGTCAGTCAGACATCCAGAGTCAAATGGACTTGTCGAAAGAGCAAATGGTATATAATGACAGGAATAATGAAGCTAATCTTTAATCAGCCCAGAGGAAAGTGGCCAGATGAGTTGATTAAAGTGGTGTGGATCCACAATACAACTGTATCAAGATCAACAGGTTTTACGCCATTCAAGTTATTATTTGGTGACGAAGCTATAACCCCAGAAGAAGCTAAAGCAGGGTCAATAAGAACAGCAGCTTCGGTAGAAGACGAAGCTGACTATCACGTGACAAAAGACACTATAGAAGGGACCAGACTTCAGGCTGTGGAAAACATTAATAAATATCAAGCCGAAACAATAAAATGGCGTGATAGAAAAGTTCGGCTAAAAAATATCAAGCCAGGGCATCTGGTGCTTCGGAGAGTGGCTAATCCGGACACAGTAGGAAAACTACAGCTGAGTGGGAAGGACCTTTTCTGGTGGTATCTTCGTCAAGGCCCGGTTTATACAGGTTGAAGGATATGGACGGCAACGACATTCCTAGATCTTGGAATGCGGATGAGCTTCGACGATTTTATGTGTAATTTGATATAATCTTTTTTCATTTTTTCTTATGGTACCCTTTTCCTTTCCAAAGGGGGAGAAAGGTTTTTAATGGGGCCATAGCTTGTAATTTTTCTTTTCTTATTCAGCTCTACGAGAGCAAAATCCCCCAAAAAACAGTGAAAATGTAACATCTGAGCGGGCACCATCGAGTGCAGAAAAAGAAAAAAAGAAACCAGGAAGAAGCTCAAAAGTCGTCCCTAAGGGGATGCAGAGCACGACGAAGCTACAAAAAGTCGTTCTTAAGGAGCGTAGCGTAAGTGTTTTGCTCAAAAGTCGTTCCTAAGGGAATGCAGAGCCAAATACCACCGAAATATAAGGCGAAGAAGTTCAAAAGACGTTCCTAAGGGGATGCAGAACTTACACCGAAAAGTCAATGGTGATACCGCCAAAATGGAAGGCGAAGAAGTTCAAAAGACGTTCCTAAGGGGATGCAGAACTTACACCGAAAAGTCAACGGTGAAGCCAAAAAATAAACGGCAAAGAAATTCAGTCATTCCTAAGGGAATGAGGGGTCTGGATGTGGCTTCGTATGTGTGTGTTTGGACATTCATTTGCACATTACATCACATCATACATTGCATTCATATACATTCATTTAGACATTCGTAGGATCATCATGATCATATCATTTACACAACTGCTTCGGCTCTAATAACAAGGCTTCGGCAAATACAAAAGAAGCAGACTTATGCTTCGTTGTGTATGAAAAGAAGGGAAGGTGTTTTTCGCCTTCGGCTCAAAAAGAATAAGTTTCATCCACATCAAAGCAGTTCATACATGGAGGGAAAGGTAAAATATATTACAAGGTATCGACAAATTTACAGAGTAATGCTTGATTCCTAAATTACAGTATTTTTTTACAAGGATAATTCAAAAAATTTCTCTAGAGTTCTTTTGCAGCAGCTTCATTACTTCATCATTGTCCATTAAGCTTTGGTTCATTGTTCTTCGGCTTCGTCATCCTACACACAACAACAGTATAAGGAAAGTGCAAATTTTAAGAAGGTAAAGCAGCAGGTACAACACTATTACCGGCTTGAGGTGGCTTTGAGCTTCGTCACCAGCTAAGTTTCGCCCACCCTTTGCCCAAATTTGAGTTACGAATCTGTTCCCAATGCTTCGGGCCAGGCCAGGGATATCATTCAAGTCCGCTGGTGACAGGCTGAAGTGTGGCCTGTTCACAATATTTCCATGCGTGCAACCAGCCTTCATGAAAGCAACAGCTATGCCGCGAGAAGCTAGCAGAGCACAGAAGTCACCATGTCCAGCTATGACTCAGTGTCGGTCCTGATATTTTAGAGGCCCGGGGCAAGATTTATAATGGAGGCCCTTGATAATATTAATTATTACGCATAATCATAGTGCACATATATATTATTAACAAATATTTATGTATATTTAAAAACGATGTTCATATTAAATACAAAGTAACTAATATATAACATAACTTAACATATCATAGAAAAATGTGGCATATATATTTGTCCAGATGACTCAAAAGGTTACCTCGAACAGTAATTAAATGGATATTATGTGTTATGAGATCAATCGATCAGGTCATGTTAGTTTTGTGTTCGCTATGTAGGGTAAGACGAAAGCGCAGTCGTACCCAATGTCGTGTGTTGGCTACCGAGAGGAGAGGGCACGACCGCCTGTCTGTCTGTGAATGAGAGTCTAGGGAGATGGGACTGAGACTACGAAGTACTACTACTAGAATATAAAAATCAAAATAGATGGGCTACATCTAATTCTCCTTGTTACTGCGTGTTGTTGACTTATAATTAGTTTTTAAAAGTTCTATAGAGACAACAGTCATATATATACAATACTCTATATGTCTATATATATGTATTGTTATTTAGTATTTAAAATGAGGCCCCATTAATCTGGGGGCCCTGGTCGGGGGCACTGCTCGACCCCCGCCAGGGCCGGCACTGCTATGACTTCGTCAAGAGCATCAACTTCACCTTCAATATGATCAAAAGTGTCTGGCAGGTTTTCAACTGAAGGTTTAAACTTTTCAGAGCTGGCTCCAACTGATTTGAAGACCTGCTTCAGCCGTTGCATGCACCGGATGCCGAAGTCTAAACATTTATCTTGAAGCTCCTTCAGAGATTTCTACAAATTCAAACTCTTTTCAACTTTAGCTTCAAGTTTTGTTTCGAAATTTTTCTTCTCCTGTTCGAAGCCTTCTGACTTCATGGAGAGTTCATTGTTCAATCTCTCAATCTCGGCTTGGGCTTCAGCCAGTGAACCCTCCATTGTTTGGAGCATAAAGTTTTTCTTTTCCAGAGCAGATTCATGGTCTTTAATTTTGCTCTCTAAGCCTCAATTATAGCTTCATTTTTCTTGTCCTCGAGGTCTTGTTGCATCCTCAAGGTTTTACTTAGTAGTAGGCTCTGGAAAAAATAATCTTCGTCAAAAAACACCTTAATCTCAAAACAATAAAAAGTTGAGGAAAGAGCCTTACCTTAAAATTAGAATAAAACAAGCTACTGGCGATATGTTGCCGCCGGTACCTGCTGAGGTCGGCCTCAAGCTTCGAAAAACCAACACTCTTCGATAGAGTGCTGATAATCTTCGCTCCAGTTCGGTCTCGGAGGCAACCTAAGCTTTCTTCGTCAATGCCACCAAAGAGCAGCGCTCCTGGCTGGTAGCCGCAAGATATAGCATAATCTCTTAGCTCTTCTTTTTCAGCCTTAGATAACTCTTGCCCGATTATGTTTTGAAAGTTGAAGTCCCTTTCCCCGAAGTATCTTCGGCAAACTCCTTCTCTTTTCCATGCATTGTAGCCAGGGTTTCTTCAGTAGCTGCAACAGTTTCTTTTGCGGTCATGTTCAAAATCATTTTATCAATGTCAGAAAACATGCTTTCCAGATTTGTGGTTTCGGCCGCAGCAGCTTCAGAAGTTGTAGCTTCGGTGGCAGCAGCTTCGGTAACTGTAGCTTCTTCGGCGGCTGGTGTTCTTGATGCTGGCGCCGACGGTGGCGTTTCTTCAATGGCTTCGATTACAGTAACAATCCTTCGTTTTTTCGGCCCAGCAGACTTCTTTGCTGCCGAAAGCTCCTCCTTCTTCTTCTGTAAAAGCTTCGTCAGATGTGGCCCCAGTGGACTTAGCTTGATAGGACAAGGATTCAGGCATTTCCTTTAAAATTTCTTCCACGTCAGTGGTAGAAGGTGTTGAAGGAGCTTCTCCCTCTGTATCAGTTGTTTCTGGCCTTGGAGCTGTAGCTTTTTTCTTCTTCGGAACAGTCACCTTTGGCTCAGGGCTCAATTTTCTATTTTTCAATAACTTTTCATCTTCTTTTATCATTCTAGCAGCTTGCCTGTTCATAACACTGACAACTCTTTTTTGCTTCAACCCTTCGGCACCCTTGCTTAATCGTTCATAGTCAGGGTATTCAAATTTCAAGGCATCCATTACTTGGTTCAGCCTTCGTTTCGGTCGGGTGCCAAAGGCTGCGGTCATCAATTGATCTTCTTTCCTAGATAGTTGTCCAAAATCTCATTACACATAGCTTCAATCATTTCCAACTATTCTTGGCAAGGCTCTTTGAAATGTTTCTTGAACTTGAAATGATAGGGCAGTCGAACAAGTTCATTCTTTTTCTTTTCTCCTTAAGCTTCGTCATATTCCATTCATTTAACGTTGGAAATACCCTATTGGCTAAGTATTCCTGCACCAAATCTCTAGTACCGATCTGCTCAGACACAACTCGGAATTCTACCACAGCCTGTTGGCATGGTGACCCTGGCTCCATACGGCACAGCGGCCTATTCAGCCCGAACCTTAGGCTTAGAGGGCTTAGTACTAGCGTCTTAAGCTTCTCCCTCTTCTTCTCATCAGCCTTCACATAAAACCACTCATTCTTCCAACCAGTTGGCCACTTGGTGCGATAGCTAACTACCAGAGTCTTCATATCCTTGCGATAGGCAAAGTTGTAACAACCAAAGTTCTCATGAAGACCATCTTCTCTGGCCTTCGTCTGATAATGAAGCTCGTGCACTCGGTAGAAGGCTTCGGCATTCGGGTCTCCCTTGGCTTCTGAGAGCCCAGATGAAGACGCTGAGCCTAACGATAGCATTAG
Organism: Zea luxurians; assembly: GCA_029449295.1. Lineage (NCBI taxonomy): Eukaryota > Viridiplantae > Streptophyta > Magnoliopsida > Poales > Poaceae > Zea > Zea luxurians. The sequence goes on from JAOPSE010001929.1 coordinate 106,260, forward strand.
GAGTCAGCTGATGAAGATAGATCTCGTAGTTTTCCAAAACTTCTCCAATCATTTCGTTCAACGGAAACCTCAATCCTGCTCTGAAGAAACTTTTGAAAACTACCACCTCATCTTTTTCCGGTGTCAGAGTAGTTTCTTCTCTACCAAAACGAAGCAGCTTCTTCTCAGCTTCTCCAAAGTAGCCTAGCTTTATCATCATAGGTATATCAACCTCAGAAACCGAAGATTTTCCAAAGTCCAAGTGACTGGGTTTGGATGGCATGAGAGTCTTATAATCTTCTTCTTCTTCAACAACAACATCTTCTTCAATGTTAGCATATTCAGCTTCGGCAGTAGGTGCACTTTCCTCAGCGACTACCTCTGTCACAACCATTTCCGATTGTTTCATCGCTTCAGAGATTAGGGCAGCTTCGGCTTCCTCTCCGTCGCGTGTAACTCTAGCAGTTGAACGTACTCTGGCCATCTGATGCTGAATTTCTTACGGTTCTGACAAAGTTGATGACTTTTACAAATTTGCCGAAGCTCCCTCTTATGGAGAAGCTAGGCCAAGATGATGCTTTTACTGAGAATACGATGAATAAGCTTCGGCTATGGTCAAATTTTTCAGCAGCATAACAGTACAGTTGTAATGAATGTTGTGGTAACTTCACACCTATCCGTCTGTTTATATAGTGCTGCAGGTGGGAAGGAGAATCGCCAAGCCACCTGCACCTATTGAACAGTCGCCCGCACCCACTGAACGGTGGACCACATTGCGTAGGAAGGTGAATTACCAGATCGCGCGTACCCGCCGCATAGTGGGACCACCCTGCGCTCGGAATATTTTAATCGTTTCTCGGCAACGAGCTCAGGGAAGGTGTTTTT
>JAOPSE010001930.1:0-106944 GCA_029449295.1 Zea luxurians
AAAAACTCGTACGTGTTAGCCTTCGGTATTATTGAAAATGGTCGTTCATGGCTATTTTCGGCAAAATGGGGTTGTGTGGCCATTGATCATCGACCAGAGGCTCGTACACCTCACCCCACATATGTTTCCTTGCCATAGATCACATTCTTAAATTTCAGGTGGCGACCATTTCTTGGTCAAAAATCCGTACGTTAGCCTTGGTATTTTGAAAATGGTCTTCATGGCTATTTTCGACAAAATGGGGGTTGTGTGGCCATTGATCATCGACCAGAGGCTCAACACCTCACCCCACATATGTTTCCTTGCCATAGATCCATTCTTGGATTTCTGGTGGAGACCATTTCTTGGTCAAAAATCCGTAGGTGTTAGCCTTCGGTATTATTGAAAATGGTCGTTCATGGCTATTTTCGGAAAATGGGGGTGTGGTTGGTTGTCATGACATGATCATCGACCAGACGCTCGTACACCTCACCCACATATGTTTCCTTGCCATAGATCACATCTTGGATTTCTGGTGGAGACCATTTCTTGGTCTAAAATCCGTACGTGTTAGCCTTCTAGTATTATTGAAAATGGTCGTCATGGCTATTTCATTCATGGCTATTTCAAAAATGGGGGTTGTGTGGCCATTGATCATCGACTAGAGGCTCATACACCTCACCCCACATATGTTTCCTTGCCATAGATCACATTCTTGGATTTCTGGTGGAGACCATTTCTTGGTCAAAAATCCGTAGGTGTTAGCCTTCGATATTATTGAAAATGGTCGTTCATGGCTATTTTCGACAAAAATGGGGGTTGTGTGGCCATTGATCATCGACCAGAGGCTCATACACCTCACCCCACATATGTTTCCTTGCCATAGATCACATTCTTGGATTTCTGGTGGAGACCATTTCTTGGTTAAAATCCGTAGGTGTTAGCCTTCGGTATTATTGTAAATGGTCATTCATGGCTATTTTCGACAAAAATGGGGGTTGTGTGGCCATTGATCATCGACCAGAGGCTCATAACCTCACCCCACATATGTTTCCTTGCCATAGATCACATCTTGGATTTCTGGTGGAGACCATTTCTTGGTCAAAAACTCGTAGGTTAGCCTTCGGTATTATTGAAAATGGTCGTTCATGGCTATTTTTCGGCAAAATGGGGGTTGTGTGGCCATTGATCATCGACCAGAGGCTCATAACCTCACCCCACATATGTTTCCTTGCCATAGATCACATTCTTGGATTTCTGGTGGAGACCATTTCTTGGTAAAATCGTAGGTGTTAGCCTTCGGTATTATTGAAAATGGTCATTCATGGCTATTTTCCAAAAATGGGGGTTGTGTGGCCATTGATCATCGACAGAGGCTCATACACCTCACCCCACATATGTTTCCTTGCCATAGATCACATTCTTGGATTTCTGGTGGAGACCATTTCTTGGTCAAAAATCCGTAGGTGTTAGCCTCATTATTGAAAATGGTCGTTCATGGCTATTTTCGACAAAATGGGGTTGTGTGGCCATTGATCATCGACCAGAGGCTCATACACCTCACCCCACATATGTTTCCTTGCCATAGATCACATTCTTGGATTTCTGGTGGAGACCATTTCTTGGTCAAAAATCCGTAGGTGTTAGCCTTCGGTATTATTGAAAATGGTCGTTCATGGCTATTTTCGACAAAAATGGGGGTTGTGTGGCCATTGATCATCGACCAGAGCTCATACACCTCACCCACATATGTTTCCTTGCCATAGATCACATTTTGGATTTCTGGTGGAGACCATTTCTTGGTCAAAATCCATAGTGTTAGCCTTCGGTATTATTGAAAATGGTCATGGCTATTTTCATGGCTATTTTCAAAAATGGGGGTTGTGTGGCCATTGATCATCGACCAGAGGCTCATAACCTCACCCCACATATGTTTCCTTGCCATAGATACATTCTTGGATTTCTGGTGGAGACCATTTCTTGGTCAAAATCCGTACGTGTTAGCCTTCGTATTATTGAAAATGGTCATTCATGGCTATTTTCGAAAATGGGGGTTGTGTGGCCATTGATCATCGACCAGAGGCTCATACACCTCACCCCACATATGTTTCCTTGCCATAGATCACATTCTTGGATTTCTGGTGGAGACCATTTCTTGGTCAAAAATCCGTAGGTGTTAGCCTTCGGTATTATTGAAAATGGTCATTCATGGCTATTTTCGACAAAAATGGGGGTTGTGTGGCCATTGATCATCGACAGAGGCTCATACACCTCACCCCACATATGTTTCCTTGCCATAGATCACATTCTTGGATTTCTGGTGGAGACCATTTCTTGGTCAAAAACGTAGTGTTAGCCTTCGGTATTATTGAAAATGGTCGTTCATGGCTATTTTCGAAAAAATGGGGGTTGTGTGGCCATTGATCATCGACTAGACGCTCATACACCTCACCCCACATATGTTTCCTTGCCATAGATCACATTCTTGGATTTCTGGTGGAGACCATTTCTTGGTCTAAAATCCGTAGGTGTTAGCCTTAGTATTATTGAAAATGGTCGCTCATGGCTATTTTTCATGGCATAAAAATGGGGGTTGTGTGGCCATTGATCATCGACAGAGGCTCATACACCTCACCCACATATGTTTCCTTGCCATAGATCACATTCTTGGATTTCTGGTGGAGACCATTTCTTGGTCAAAATCCGTAGGTGTTAGCCTTCGGTATTATTGAAAATGGTCATTCATGGCTATTTTCGCAAAATGGGGGTTGTGTGGCCATTGATCATCGACAGAGGCTCATACACCTCACCCACATATGTTTCCTTGCCATAGATCACATTCTTGGATTTCTGGTGGAGACCATTTCTTGGTCAAAATCCGTAGGTGTTAGCCTCTAGTATTATTGAAAATGGTCGCTCATGGCTATTTTTCGCTCATGGCTATTTTCAAAAATGGGGGTTGTGTGGCCATTATCATCGACAGAGGCTCATACACCTCACCCCACATATGTTTCCTTGCCATAGATCACATTCTTGGATTTCTGGTGGAGACCATTTCTTGGTCAAAAATCCGTAGTGTCTTAGCCTCGGTATTATTGAAAATGGTCGCTCATGGCTATTTTCAAAAAAATGGGGGTTGTGTGGCCATTGATCATCGACCAGAGGCTCATAAACCTCACCCCACATATGTTTCCTTGCCATAGATCACATTCTTGGATTTCTGGTGGAGACCATTTCTTGGTCAAAAACTCGTACGTGTTAGCCTTCGGTATTATTGAAAATGGTCATTCATGGCTATTTTCGGCAAAATGGGGGTTGTGTGGCCATTGATCATCGACCAGAGGCTCGTACACCTCACCCCACATATGTTTCCTTGCCATAGATCACATTCTTGGATTTCTGGTGGAGACCATTTCTTGGTCAAAAATCCGTACGTGTTAGCCTTTGGTATTTTTGAAAATGGTCATTCATGGCTATTTTCGACAAAAATGGGGGTTGTGTGGCCATTGATCATCGACTAGAGGCTCATACACCTCACCCCACATATGTTTCCTTGCCATAGATCACATTCTTGGATTTCTGGTGGAGACCATTTCTTGGTCAAAAATCCGTAGGTGTTAGCCTTCGGTATTATTGAAAATGGTCGTTCATGGCTATTTTCGACAAAATGGGGGTTGTGTGGCCATTGATCATCGACCAGACGCTCATACACCTCACCCCACATATGTTTCCTTGCCATAGATCACATTCTTGGATTTCTGGTGGAGACCATTTCTTGGTCTAAAATCCGTAGGTGTTAGCCTCTATTATTGAAAATGGTCGTTCATGGCTATTTTCATAAAAAATGGGGGTTGTGTGGCCATTATCATCGACTAGAGGCTCATAAACCTCACCCACATATGTTTCCTTGCCATAGATTACATTCTTGGATTTCTGGTGGAGACCATTTCTTGGTAAAAACCGTAGGTGTTAGCCTTCGGTATTATTGAAAATGGTCATTCATGGCTATTTTCGGACAAAATGGGGGTTGTGTGGCCATTGATCATCGACCAGAGGCTCATACACCTCACCCCACATATGTTTCCTTGCCATAGATCACATTCTTGGATTTCTGGTGGAGACCATTTCTTGGTCAAAAATCCGTAGGTGTTAGCCTTCGGTATTATTGAAAATGGTCGTTCATGGCTATTTTCGACAAAAATGGGGGTTGTGTGGCCATTGATCATCGACCAGAGGCTCATACACCTCACCCCACATATGTTTCCTTGCCATAGATCACATTCTTGGATTTCTGGTGGAGACCATTTCTTGGTCAAAAATCCGTAGGTCTTAGCCTCGTATTATTGAAAATGGTCGCTCATGGCTATTTTCATAAAAAATGGGGTTGTGTGGCCATTGATCATCGACCAGAGGCTCATAAACCTCACCCCACATATGTTTCCTTGCCATAGATCACATTCTTGGATTTCTGGTGGAGACCATTTCTTGGTTAAAAACTCGTACGTGTTAGCCTTCGGTATTATTGAAAATGGTCATTCATGGCTATTTTCGGCAAAATGGGGGTTGTGTGGCCATTGATCATCGACCAGAGGCTCATACACCTCACCCCACATATGTTTCCTTGCCATAGATCACATTCTTGGATTTCTGGTGGAGACCATTTCTTGGTCAAAAATCCGTAGTGTTAGCCTTCGTATTATTGAAAAATGGCTATTTTCATGGCTATTTTCAAAAATGGGGGTTGTGTGGCCATTGATCATCGACCAGAGGCTCAACACCTCACCCCACATATGTTTCCTTGCCATAGATCACATTCTTGGATTTCTGGTGGAGACCATTTCTTGGTCAAAAATCCGTAGGTGTTAGCCTTCGGTATTATTGAAAATGGTCGTTCATGGCTATTTTCGACAAAAATGGGGGTTGTGTGGCCATTGATCATCGACCAGGCTCATACACCTCACCCCACATATGTTTCCTTGCCATAGATCACATTCTTGGATTTCTGGTGGAGACCATTTCTTGGTAAAATCCGTAGGTGTTAGCCTCTAGTATTATTGAAAATGGTCGCTCATGGCTATTTTCAAGGTCGCTCATGGCTATTTTCATAAAAAATGGGGGTTGTGTGGCCATTTATCATCGACTAGAGGCTCATAAACCTCACCCCACATATGTTTCCTTGCCATAGATTACATTCTTGGATTTCTGGTGGAGACCATTTCTTGGTAAAAATCGTACGTGTTAGCCTTCGGTTATTGAAAATGGTCATTCATGGCTATTTTCGACAAAAATGGGGGTTGTGTGGCCATTGATCATCGACCAGAGGCTCATACACCTCACCCCACATATGTTTCCTTGCCATAGATCACATTCTTGGATTTCTGGTGGAGACCATTTCTTGGTCAAAAATCCGTAGTGTTAGCCTTCTGGTATTATTGAAAATGGTCTCATGGCTATTTTCGACAAAAATGGGGGTTGTGTGGCCATTGATCATCGACTAGAGGCTCATACACCTCACCCCACATATGTTTCCTTGCCATAGATACATTCTTGGATTTCTGGTGGAGACCATTTCTTGGTCAAAAATCCGTAGGTGTTAGCCTTCGTATTATTGAAAATGGTCATTCATGGCTATTTTCGACAAAAATGGGGTTGTGTGGCCATTGATCATCGACCAGAGGCTCATACACCTCACCCCACATATGTTTCCTTGCCATAGATCACATTCTTGGATTTCTGGTGGAGACCATTTCTTGGTCTAAAATCCGTAGGTGTTAGCCCTAGTATTATTGAAAATGGTCTCATGGCTATTTTCAAGGTTTCATGGCTATTTTCAAAATGGGGGTTGTGTGGCCATTGATCATCGACTAGAGGCTCATACACCTCACCCCACATATGTTTCCTTGCCATAGATCACATTCTTGGATTTCTGGTGGAGACCATTTCTTGGTCAAAAATCCGTAGTGTTAGCCTTCGGTATTATTGAAAATGGTCATTCATGGCTATTTTCGACAAAAATGGGGGTTGTGTGGCCATTGATCATCGACCAGACGCTCATACACCTCACCCCACATATGTTTCCTTGCCATAGATCACATTCTTGGATTTCTGGTGGAGACCATTTCTTGGTCTAAAATCCGTAGGTGTTAGCCTCTAGTATTATTGAAAATGGTCGCTCATGGCTATTTTCAAGTGTGGCTCATGGCTGAGGCTCATAACCTCACCCCACATATGTTTCCTTGCCATAGATCACATTCTTGGATTTCTGGTGGAGACCATTTCTTGGTAAAAACTCGTAGGTGTTAGCCTTCGGTATTATTGAAAATGGTCGTTCATGGCTATTTTCGACAAAAATGGGGGTTGTGTGGCCATTGATCATCGACCAGAGGCTCATAACCTCACCCCACATATGTTTCCTTGCCATAGATCACATTCTTGGATTTCTGGTGGAGACCATTTCTTGGTCAAAAATCCGTAGGTGTTAGCCTTCGGTATTATTGAAAATGGTCATTCATGGCTATTTTCGACAAAAATGGGGGTTGTGTGGCCATTGATCATCGACCAGAGGCTCATACACCTCACCCCACATATGTTTCCTTGCCATAGATCACATTCTTGGATTTCTGGTGGAGACCATTTCTTGGTCAAAAATCCGTAGGTGTTAGCCTTCATATTATTGAAAATGGTCGTTCATGGCTATTTTCGAAAAATGGGGGTTGTGTGGCCATTGATCATCGACTAGAGGCTCATACACCTCACCCCACATATGTTTCCTTGCCATAGATCACATTCTTGGATTTCTGGTGGAGACCATTTCTTGGTCAAAAATCGTAGGTGTTAGCCTTCGGTATTATTGAAAATGGTCGTTCATGGCTATTTTCGACAAAATGGGGGTTGTGTGGCCATTGATCATCGACCAGAGGCTCATACACCTCACCCCACATATGTTTCCTTGCCATAGATCACATTCTTGGATTTCTGGTGGAGACCATTTCTTGGTCAAAAATCCGTAGGTGTTAGCCTCGTATTATTGAAAATGGTCGCTCATGGCTATTTTCATCGCTATTTTCAAAATGGGGGTTGTGTGGCCATTGATCATCGACCAGAGGCTCATAACCTCACCCCACATATGTTTCCTTGCCATAGATCACATTCTTGGATTTCTGGGGAGACCATTTCTTGGTAAAAATCCGTAGGTGTTAGCCTTCGGTATTATTGAAAATGGTCATTCATGGCTATTTTCGACAAAAATGGGGGTTGTGGCCATTGATCATCGACCAGAGGCTCATACACCTCACCCCACATATGTTTCCTTGCCATAGATCACATTCTTGGATTTCTGGTGGAGACCATTTCTTGGTCAAAAATCCGTAGGTGTTAGCCTTCGGTATTATTGAAAATGGTTTCATGGCTATTTTCGACAAAAATGGGGGTTGTGTGGCCATTGATCATCGACCAGAGGCTCATACACCTCACCCCACATATGTTTCCTTGCCATAGATCACATTCTTGGATTTCTGGTGGAGACCATTTCTTGGTCAAAAATCCGTAGGTGTTAGCCTTCGTATTATTGAAAATGGTCGTTCATGGCTATTTTCAAAAAATGGGGGTTGTGTGGCCATTGATCATCGACCAGAGGCTCATACACCTCACCCCACATATGTTTCCTTGCCATAGATCACATTCTTGGATTTCTGGTGGAGACCATTTCTTGGTCAAAAATCGTACGTGTTAGCCTTCGGTATTATTGAAAATGGTCGTCATGGCTATTTTCGGCAAAAATGGGGGTTGTGTGGCCATTGATCATCGACCAGAGGCTCATACACCTCACCCCACATATGTTTCCTTGCCATAGATCACATTCTTGGATTTCTGGTGGAGACCATTTCTTGGTCAAAAATCCGTAGGTGTTAGCCTTCGTATTATTGAAAATGGTCATTCATGGCTATTTTCGGCAAAATGGGGGTTGTGTGGCCATTGATCATCGACCAGAGGCTCATACACCTCACCCCACATATGTTTCCTTGCCATAGATCACATTCTTGGATTTCTGGTGGAGACCATTTCTTGGTTAAAAACTCGTAGTGTTAGCCTTCGGTATTATTGAAAATGGTCATTCATGGCTATTTTCGACAAAATGGGGGTTGTGTGGCCATTGATCATCGACCAGAGGCTCATACACCTCACCCCACATATGTTTCCTTGCCATAGATCACATTCTTGGATTTCTGGTGGAGACCATTTCTTGGTCAAAAATCCGTAGTGTTAGCCTTCGGTATTATTGAAAATGGTCATTCATGGCTATTTTCGACAAAAATGGGGGTTGTGTGGCCATTGATCATCGACCAGAGGCTCATACACCTCACCCCACATATGTTTCCTTGCCATAGATCACATTCTTGGATTTCTGGTGGAGACCATTTCTTGGTCTAAAATCCGTAGGTGTTAGCCTTCGTATTATTGAAAATGGTCTTCATGGCTATTTTCGAAAAAATGGGGGTTGTGTGGCCATTGATCATCGACCAGAGGCTCATACACCTCACCCCACATATGTTTCCTTGCCATAGATCACATTCTTGGATTTCTGGTGGAGACCATTTCTTGGTCAAAAATCCGTAGTGTTAGCCTTCGGTATTATTGAAAATGGTCATTCATGGCTATTTTCGACAAAAATGGGGGTTGTGTGGCCATTGATCATCGACCAGAGGCTCATACACCTCACCCCACATATGTTTCCTTGCCATAGATCACATTCTTGGATTTCTGGTGGAGACCATTTCTTGGTCAAAAATCCGTAGGTGTTAGCCTTCGTATTATTGAAAATGGTCGCTCATGGCTATTTTCAAAATGGGGGTTGTGTGGCCATTGATCATCGACCAGAGGCTCATACACCTCACCCCACATATGTTTCCTTGCCATAGATCACATTCTTGGATTTCTGGTGGAGACCATTTCTTGGTCAAAAATCCGTAGGTGTTAGCCTTCGTATTATTGAAAATGGTCGTTCATGGCTATTTTCGACAAAAATGGGGGTTGTGTGGCCATTGATCATCGACCAGAGGCTCATACACCTCACCCCACATATGTTTCCTTGCCATAGATCACATTCTTGGATTTTGGTGGAGACCATTTCTTGGTCAAAAATCCGTAGGTGTTAGCCTTCGTATTATTGAAAATGGTCGTTCATGGCTATTTTCGACAAAAATGGGGTTGTGTGGCCATTGATCATCGACCAGAGGCTCATACACCTCACCCCACATATGTTTCCTTGCCATAGATCACATTCTTGGATTTCTGGTGGAGACCATTTCTTGGTCAAAAATCCGTAGGTGTTAGCCTTCGGTATTATTGAAAATGGTCATTCATGGCTATTTTCGAAAAAATGGGGGTTGTGTGGCCATTGATCATCGACCAGAGGCTCATACACCTCACCCCACATATGTTTCCTTGCCATAGATCACATTCTTGGATTTCTGGTGGAGACCATTTCTTGGTCAAAAATCCGTAGGTGTTAGCCTTCGTTATTGAAAATGGTCGTTCATGGCTATTTTCAAAAATGGGGGTTGTGTGGCCATTGATCATCGACCAGAGGCTCATACACCTCACCCCACATATGTTTCCTTGCCATAGATCACATTCTTGGATTTCTGGTGGAGACCATTTCTTGGTCTAAAATCCGTAGGTGTTAGCCTGTATTATTGAAAATGGTCGTTCATGGCTATTTTCGACAAAAATGGGGGTTGTGTGGCCATTGATCATCGACAGAGGCTCATACACCTCACCCCACATATGTTTCCTTGCCATAGATCACATTCTTGGATTTCTGGTGGAGACCATTTCTTGGTTAAAAATCCGTAGGTGTTAGCCTTCGGTATTATTGAAAATGGGTCATGGCTATTTCGCTATTTTCAAAATGGGGGTTGTGTGGCCATTGATCATCGACCAGAGGCTCATACACCTCACCCCACATATGTTTCCTTGCCATAGATCACATTCTTGGATTTCTGGTGGAGACCATTTCTTGGTCAAAAATCCGTACGTGTTAGCCTTGGTATTATTGAAAATGGTCATTCATGGCTATTTTCGACAAAATGGGGGTTGTGTGGCCATTGATCATCGACTAGAGGCTCATACACCTCACCCCACATATGTTTCCTTGCCATAGATCACATTCTTGGATTTCTGGTGGAGACCATTTCTTGGTCAAAAATCCGTAGGTGTTAGCCTTCGTATTATTGAAAATGGTCGTTCATGGCTATTTTCGAAAAAATGGGGGTTGTGTGGCCATTGATCATCGACCAGAGGCTCATACACCTCACCCCACATATGTTTCCTTGCCATAGATCACATTCTTGGATTTCTGGTGGAGACCATTTCTTGGTCAAAAATCCGTAGGTGTTAGCCTTCGTATTATTGAAAATGGTCATTCATGGCTATTTTCGCAAAATGGGGGTTGTGTGGCCATTGATCATCGACCAGAGGCTCATACACCTCACCCCACATATGTTTCCTTGCCATAGATCACATTCTTGGATTTCTGGTGGAGACCATTTCTTGGTCAAAAATCCGTAGGTGTTAGCCTTCGTATTATTGAAAATGGTCGTTCATGGCTATTTTCAAAAATGGGGGTTGTGTGGCCATTGATCATCGACCAGAGGCTCATACACCTCACCCCACATATGTTTCCTTGCCATAGATCACATTCTTGGATTTCTGGTGGAGACCATTTCTTGGTAAAAATCCGTAGGTGTTAGCCTTCGGTATTATTGAAAATGGTCATTCATGGCTATTTTCGCAAAATGGGGGTTGTGTGGCCATTGATCATCGACCAGAGGCTCATACACCTCACCCCACATATGTTTCCTTGCCATAGATCACATTCTTGGATTTCTGGTGGAGACCATTTCTTGGTCAAAAATCCGTAGGTGTTAGCCTCGTATTATTGAAAATGGTCGTTCATGGCTATTTTCGACAAAAATGGGGGTTGTGTGGCCATTTATCATCGACTAGAGGCTCATAACCTCACCCCACATATGTTTCCTTGCCATAGATACATTCTTGGATTTCTGGTGGAAACCATTTCTTGGTAAAAACTCGTACGTGTTAGCCTTCGGTATTATTGAAAATGGTCATTCATGGCTATTTTCGGCAAAATGGGGGTTGTGTGGCCATTGATCGTCGACCAGAGGCTCATACACCTCACCCCACATATGTTTCCTTGTCGTAGATCACATTCTTGGATTTCTGGTGGAGACCATTTCTTGGTAAAAATCCGTACGTGTTAGCCTTCGGTATTATTGAAAATGGTCATTCATGGCTATTTTCGCAAAATGGGGGTTGTGTGGCCATTGATCATCGACTAGAGGCTCATACACCTCACCCCACATATGTTTCCTTGCCATAGATCACATTCTTGGATTTCTGGTGGAGACCATTTCTTGGTCAAAAATCCGTAGGTGTTAGCCTTCGTATTATTGAAAATGGTCGTTCATGGCTATTTTCGACAAAAATGGGGGTTGTGTGGCCATTGATCATCGACCAGAGGCTCATACACCTCACCCCACATATGTTTCCTTGCCATAGATCACATTCTTGGATTTCTGGTGGAGACCATTTCTTGGTCAAAAATCCGTAGGTGTTAGCCTTCGTATTATTGAAAATGGTCTTCATGGCTATTTTCGGCAAAATGGGGGTTGTGTGGCCATTGATCGTCGACCAGAGGCTCATACACCTCACCCCACATATGTTTCCTTGCCATAGATCACATTCTTGGATTTCTGGTGGAGACCATTTCTTGGTCAAAAATCCGTAGGTGTTAGCCTTCGTATTATTGAAAATGGTCGTTCATGGCTATTTTCGACAAAAATGGGGGTTGTGTGGCCATTGATCGTCGACCAGAGGCTCATACACCTCACCCCACATATGTTTCCTTGCCATAGATCACATTCTTGGATTTCTGGTGGAGACCATTTCTTGGTTAAAATCGTAGTGTTAGCCTTCGGTATTATTGAAAATGGTCATTCATGGCTATTTTCAAAATGGGGGTTGTGTGGCCATTGATCGTCGACCAGAGGCTCATACACCTCACCCCACATATGTTTCCTTGCCATAGATCACATTCTTGGATTTCTGGTGGAGACCATTTCTTGGTCAAAAATCCGTAGGTGTTAGCCTTCGTATTATTGAAAATGGTCATTCATGGCTATTTTCGCAAAATAGGGTTGTGTGGCCATTGATCGTCGACCAGAGGCTCATACACCTCACCCCACATATGTTTCCTTGCCATAGATCACATTCTTGGATTTCTGGTGGAGACCATTTCTTGGTCAAAAATCCGTAGGTGTTAGCCTTGGTATTTTGAAAATGGTCATTCATGGCTATTTTCGACAAAAATGGGGGTTGTGTGGCCATTGATCATCGACCAGAGGCTCATACACCTCACCCCACATATGTTTCCTTGCCATAGATCACATTCTTGGATTTCTGGTGGAGACCATTTCTTGGTCAAAAATCCGTAGGTGTTAGCCTTCAGTATTATTGAAAATGGTCGTTCATGGCTATTTTCATAAAAAATGGGGGTTGTGTGGCCATTGATCATCGACCAGAGGCTCATACACCTCACCCCACATATGTTTCCTTGCCATAGATCACATTCTTGGATTTCTGGTGGAGACCATTTCTTGGTCAAAAATCCGTAGGTGTTAGCCTTCGTATTATTGAAAATGGTCGTTCATGGCTATTTTCGACAAAAATGGGGGTTGTGTGGCCATTGATCATCGACCAGAGGCTCATACACCTCACCCCACATATGTTTCCTTGCCATAGATCACATTCTTGGATTTCTGTGGAGACCATTTCTTGGTCAAAAATCCGTAGGTGTTAGCCTTCATTATTGAAAATGGTCATTCATGGCTATTTTCGACAAAAATGGGTTGTGTGGCCATTGATCGTCGACCAGAGGCTCATACACCTCACCCCACATATGTTTCCTTGCCATAGATCACATTCTTGGATTTCTGGTGGAGACCATTTCTTGGTCAAAAATCCGTAGGTGTTAGCCTTCGGTATTATTGAAAATGGTCATTCATGGCTATTTTCGACAAAAATGGGGGTTGTGTGGCCATTGATCTTCGACAGAGGCTCATACACCTCACCCCACATATGTTTCCTTGCCATAGATCACATTCTTGGATTTCTGGTGGAGACCATTTCTTGGTCAAAATCCGTAGGTGTTAGCCTTCATTATTGAAAATGGTCGTTCATGGCTATTTTCATAAAAAATGGGGGTTGTGTGGCCATTGATCATCGACCAGAGGCTCATACACCTCACCCCACATATGTTTCCTTGCCATAGATCACATTCTTGGATTTCTGGTGGAGACCATTTCTTGGTCAAAACTCCGTAGGTGTTAGCCTTCGGTATTATTGAAAATGGTCGTTCATGGCTATTTTCGACAAAAATGGGGGTTGTGTGGCCATTGATCATCGACCAGACGCTCATACACCTCACCCCACATATGTTTCCTTGCCATAGATCACATTCTTGGATTTCTGGTGGAGACCATTTCTTGGTCTAAAATCCGTAGGTGTTAGCCTTCGTATTATTGAAAATGGTCTTCATGGCTATTTTCAAAAATGGGGTTGTGTGGCCATTGATCATCGACCAGAGGCTCATACACCTCACCCCACATATGTTTCCTTGCCATAGATCACATTCTTGGATTTCTGGTGGAGACCATTTCTTGGTCAAAAATCCGTAGGTGTTAGCCTTCGGTATTATTGAAAATGGTCGTTCATGGCTATTTTCGACAAAAATGGGGGTTGTGTGGCCATTGATCATCGACCAGAGGCTCATACACCTCACCCCACATATGTTTCCTTGCCATAGATCACATTCTTGGATTTCTGGTGGAGACCATTTCTTGGTCTAAAATCCGTAGGTGTTAGCCTCGGTATTATTGAAAATGGTCGTTCATGGCTATTTTCGACAAAAATGGGGGTTGTGTGGCCATTGATCATCGACCAGACGCTCATACACCTCACCCCACATATGTTTCCTTGCCATAGATCACATTCTTGGATTTCTGGTGGAGACCATTTCTTGGTCTAAAATCCGTAGGTGTTAGCCTTCGTATTATTGAAAATGGTCGTCATGGCTCATTCATGGCTATTTTCAAAAATGGGGGTTGTGTGGCCATTGATCATCGACCAGAGGCTCATACACCTCACCCCACATATGTTTCCTTGCCATAGATCACATTCTTGGATTTCTGGTGGAGACCATTTCTTGGTCAAAATCCGTAGGTGTTAGCCTTCGGTATTATTGAAAATGGTCGTTCATGGCTATTTTCGACAAAAATGGGGGTTGTGTGGCCATTGATCATCGACCAGAGGCTCATACACCTCACCCCACATATGTTTCCTTGCCATAGATCACATTCTTGGATTTCTGGTGGAGACCATTTCTTGGTCAAAAATCCGTAGGTGTTAGCCTTCGGTATTATTGAAAATGGTTCATGGCTATTTTCGGCAAAATGGGGGTTGTGTGGCCATTGATCATCGACCAGAGGCTCATACACCTCACCCCACATATGTTTCCTTGCCATAGATCACATTCTTGGATTTCTGGTGGAGACCATTTCTTGGTCAAAAATCGTAGGTGTTAGCCTTCGGTATTATTGAAAATGGTCGTTCATGGCTATTTTCGACAAAAATGGGGGTTGTGTGGCCATTGATCATCGACCAGAGGCTCATACACCTCACCCCACATATGTTTCCTTGCCATAGATCACATTCTTGGATTTCTGGTGGAGACCATTTCTTGGTCAAAAATCCGTACGTGTTAGCCTTCGGTATTATTGAAAATGGTCATTCATGGCTATTTTCGACAAAAATGGGGGTTGTGTGGCCATTGATCATCGACCAGAGGCTCATACACCTCACCCCACATATGTTTCCTTGCCATAGATCACATTCTTGGATTTCTGGTGGAGACCATTTCTTGGTCAAAAATCCGTAGGTGTTAGCCTTCGTATTATTGAAAATGGTCATTCATGGCTATTTTCGGCAAAATGGGGGTTGTGTGGCCATTGATCATCGACCAGAGGCTCATACACCTCACCCCACATATGTTTCCTTGCCATAGATCACATTCTTGGATTTCTGGTGGAGACCATTTCTTGGTTAAAAATCCGTAGGTGTTAGCCTTCGGTATTATTGAAAATGGTCGTTCATGGCTATTTTCGACAAAAATGGGGGTTGTGTGGCCATTGATCATCGACCAGAGGCTCATACACCTCACCCCACATATGTTTCCTTGCCATAGATCACATTCTTGGATTTCTGGTGGAGACCATTTCTTGGTCAAAAATCCGTAGGTGTTAGCCTCGTATTATTGAAAATGGTCTCATGGCTATTTTCAAAAAATGGGGGTTGTGTGGCCATTGATCATCGACCAGAGGCTCATACACCTCACCCCACATATGTTTCCTTGCCATAGATCACATTCTTGGATTTTGGTGGAGACCATTTCTTGGTCAAAAATCCGTAGGTGTTAGCCTTCGGTATTATTGTAAATGGTCATTCATGGCTATTTTCGACAAAAATGGGGGTTGTGTGGCCATTGATCATCGACCAGAGGCTCATACACCTCACCCCACATATGTTTCCTTGCCATAGATCACATTCTTGGATTTCTGGTGGAGACCATTTCTTGGTCTAAAATCCGTAGGTGTTAGCCTCTATATTATTGAAAATGGTCGCTCATGGCTATTCAAGGTCGCTCATGGCTATTTTCATAAAAATGGGGGTTGTGTGGCCATTATCATCGACTAGAGGCTCATAAACCTCACCCCACATATGTTTCCTTGCCATAGATCACATTCTTGGATTTCTGGTGGAGACCATTTCTTGGTTAAAAACTCGTACGTGTTAGCCTTCGGTATTATTGAAAATGGTCATTCATGGCTATTTTCGGCAAAATGGGGGTTGTGTGGCCATTGATCGTCGACCAGAGGCTCATACACCTCACCCCACATATGTTTCCTTGCCATAGATCACATTCTTGGATTTCTGGTGGAGACCATTTCTTGGTCAAAAATCCGTAGGTGTTAGCCTTCGGTATTATTGAAAATGGTCGTTCATGGCTATTTTCGACAAAAATGGGGGTTGTGTGGCCATTGATCATCGACCAGAGGCTCATACACCTCACCCCACATATGTTTCCTTGCCATAGATCACATTCTTGGATTTCTGGTGGAGACCATTTCTTGGTCAAAAATCCGTAGGTGTTAGCCTCTATATTATTGAAAATGGTCGCTCATGGCTATTTTCAAAAAATGGGGGTTGTGTGGCCATTTATCATCGACTAGAGGCTCATACCTCACCCCACATATGTTTCCTTGCCATAGATCACATTCTTGGATTTCTGGTGGAGACCATTTCTTGGTCAAAAATCCGTAGGTGTTAGCCTTCGATATTATTGAACAATGGTCAGTTCATGGCTATTTTCGCAAAAATGGGGGTTGTGTGGCCATTGATCAGTCGACCAGAGGCTCATACACCTCACCCCACATATGTTTCCTTGCCGTAGATCACATTCTTGGATTTCTGGTGGAGACCATTTCTTGGTCAAAATCCGTAGGTGTTAGCCTTCGATATTATTGAAAATGGTCAGTTCATGGCTATTTTCGACAAAAATGGGGGTTGTGTGGCCATTGATCATCGACCTAGAGGCTCATACACTCACCCCCACATATGTTTCCTTGCCATAGATCACATTCTTGGATTTCTGGTGGAGACCATTTCTTGGTCAAAAATCCGTAGGTGTTAGCCTTCGGTATTATTGAAAATGGTCGTTCATGGCTATTTTCGACAAAAATGGGGGTTGTGTGGCCATTGATCATCGACCAGACGCTCATACACCTCACCCCACATATGTTTCCTTGCCATAGATCACATTCTTGGATTTCTGGTGGAGACCATTTCTTGGTCTAAAATCCGTAGGTGTTAGCCTCTAGTATTATTGAAAATGGTCGCTCATGGCTATTTTCAAGGTCGCTCATGGCTATTTTCATAAAAAATGGGGGTTGTGTGGCCATTTATCATCGACTAGAGGCTCATAAAACCTCACCCCACATATGTTTCCTTGCCATAGATTACATTCTTGGATTTCTGGTGGAAACCATTTCTTGGTTAAAAACTCGTACGTGTTAGCCTTCGGTATTATTGAAAATGGTCATTCATGGCTATTTTCGGCAAAATGGGGGTTGTGTGGCCATTGATCGTCGACCAGAGGCTCATACACCTCACCCCACATATGTTTCCTTGTCGTAGATCACATTCTTGGATTTCTGGTGGAGACCATTTCTTGGTCAAAAATCCGTAGGTGTTAGCCTTCGATATTATTGAAAATGGTCGTTCATGGCTATTTTCGACAAAAATGGGGTTGTGTGGCCATTGATTCATCGACCAGAGGCTCATACACCTCACCCCACATATGTTTCCTTGTCGTAGATCACATTCTTGGATTTCTGGTGGAGACCATTTCTTGGTCAAAAATCCGTAGGTGTTAGCCTTCGATATTATTGAAAATGGTCGTTCATGGCTATTTTCGACAAAAATGGGGGTTGTGTGGCCATTGATCATCGACCAGAGGCTCATACACCTCACCCCACATATGTTTCCTTGCCATAGATCACATTCTTGGATTTCTGGTGGAGACCATTTCTTGGTCAAAAATCCGTAGGTGTTAGCCTTCGGTATTATTGGAAATGGTCATTCATGGCTATTTTCGAACAAAAATGGGGGTTGTGTGGCCATTGATCATCGACCAGAGGCTCATACACCTCACCCCACATATGTTTCCTTGCCATAGATCACATTCTTGGATTTCTGGTGGAGACCATTTCTTGGTCAAAATCCGTAGGTGTTAGCCTTCGGTATTATTGTAAAATGGTCATTCATGGCTATTTTCGACAAAAATGGGGGTTGTGTGGCCATTGATCATCGACCAGAGGCTCATACACCTCACCCCACATATGTTTCCTTGCCATAGATCACATTCTTGGATTTCTGGTGGAGACCATTTCTTGGTCAAAAATCCGTAGGTGTTAGCCTTCGGTATTATTGTAAATGGTCATTCATGGCTATTTTCGGACAAAAATGGGGGTTGTGTGGCCATTGATCATCGACCAGAGGCTCATACACCTCACCCCACATATGTTTCCTTGCCATAGATCACATTCTTGGATTTCTGGTGGAGACCATTTCTTGGTCAAAAATCCGTAGGTGTTAGCCTCTAGTATTATTGAAAATAGGTCAGCTCATGGCTATTTTCATAAAAAAAATGGGGGTTGTGTGGCCATTTATCATCGACTAGAGGCTCATAAATCTCACCCACATATGTTTCCTTGCCATAGATCACATTCTTGGATTTCTGTGGAGACCATTTCTTGGTCAAAACTCGTACGTGTTAGCCTTCGGTATTATTGAAAATGGTCGTTCATGGCTATTTTCGGCAAAAATGGGGGTTGCTGTGGCCATTGATCATCGACTAGAGGCTCATACACCTCACCCCACATATGTTTCCTTGCCATAGATCACATTCTTGGATTTCTGGTGGAGACCATTTCTTGGGCAAAAATCCGAGTGTGTTAGCCTTTGGTATTTTGAAAATGGTCAGTTCATGGCTATTTTCGACAAAAATGGGGGTTGTGTGGCCATTGATCTTCGACCAGAGGCTCATACACCTCACTACCACATATGTTTCCTTGCCATAGATCACATTCTTGGATTTATGGTGGAGACCATTTCTTGGTCAAAAATCCGTAGGTGTTAGCCTTCAGTAGTCATTGAAAATGGGTCGTTCATGGCTATTTTCGACAAAAATTAGGGGTTGTGTGGCCATTGATCAGTCGACCAGGAGGCTCATACACCTCACCCCACATATGTTTCCTTGCCATAGATCACATTCTTGGATTTCTGGTGGAGACCATTTCTTGGTCAAAAATCCGTAGGTGTTAGCCTTATGGTATTGTTGAAAATGGTCGTTCATAGGCTATTTTCGACAAAAATGGGGGTTGTGTGGCCATTGATCAGTCGACCAGACGCTCATACACCTCACCCCACATATGTTTCCTTGTCCATAGATCACATTCTTGGATTTCTGGTGGAGACCATTTCTTGGTCAAAAATCCGTAGGTGTTAGCCTTCGATATTATTGAAAATGGTCGTTCATGGCTATTTTCGACAAAAATGGGGGTTGTGTGGCCATTGATCATCGACCAGAGGCTCATACACCTCACCCCACATATGTTTCCTTGCCATAGATCACATTCTTGATTTCTGGTGGAGACCATTTCTTGGTCAAAAATCCGTAGGTGTTAGCCTTCGGTATTATTGAAAATGGTCATTCATGGCTATTTTCGACAAAAATGGGGGTTGTGTGGCCATTGATCATCGACCAGAGGCTCATACACCTCACCCCACATATGTTTCCTTGCCATAGATCACATTCTTGGATTTCTGGTGGAGACCATTTCTTGGTCAAAAATCCGTAGGTCTTAGCCTTCTAGTATTATTGAAAATGGTCGCTTCATGGCTATTTTCATAAAAAATGGGGGTTGTGTGGCCATTTATCATCGACTAGAGGCTCATACATCTCACCCCACATATGTTTCCTTGCCATAGATCACATTCTTGGATTTTATGGTGGAGACCATTTCTTGGTCAAAAACTCGTACGTGTTAGCCTTCGGTATTATTGAAAATGGTCGTTCATGGCTATTTTCGGCAAAATGGGGGTTCTGTGGCCATTGATCAGTCGACCAGAGGCTCGTACACCTCACCCACATATGTTTCCTTGCCATAGATCACATTCTTGGATTTCTGGTGGAGACCATTTCTTGGGCAAAAATCCGAATGTGTTAGCCTTTGGTATTTTGAAAATGGTCATTCATGGCTATTTTCGACAAAAATGGGGGTTGTGTGGCCATTGATCTTCGACCAGAGGCTCATACACCTCACTACACATATGTTTCCTTGCCATAGATCACATTCTTGGATTTATGGTGGAGACCATTTCTTGGTCAAAAATCCGTAGGTGTTAGCCTTCAGTGTCATTGAAAATGGTCGTTCATGGCTATTTTCGACAAAAATTAGGGTTGTGTGGCCATTGATCGTCGACCAGAGGCTCATACACCTCACCCCACATATGTTTCCTTGCCATAGATCACATTCTTGGATTTCTGGTGGAGACCATTTCTTGGTCAAAAATCCGTAGGTGTTAGCCTTAGGTATTATTGAAAATGGTCGTTCATGGCTATTTTCGACAAAAATGGGGGTTGTGTGGCCATTGATCATCGACCAGACGCTCATACACCTCACCCCACATATGTTTCCTTGCCATAGATCACATTCTTGGATTTCTGGTGGAGACCATTTCTTGGTCTAAAATCCGTAGGTGTTAGCCTCTAGTATTATTGAAAATGGTCGCTCATGGCTATTTTCAAGGTCGCTCATGGCTATTTTCATAAAAAATGGGGGTTGTGTGGCCATTTATCATCGACTAGAGGCTCATAAACCTCACCCCACATATGTTTCATTGCCATAGATCACATTCTTGGATTTCTGGTGGAGACCATTTCTTGGTTAAAAACTCGTACGTGTTAGCCTTCGGTATTATTGAAAATGGTCGTTCATGGCTATTTTCGGCAAAATGGGGGTTGTGTGGCCATTGATCATCGACCAGAGGCTCGTACACCTCACCCCACATATGTTTCCTTGCCATAGATCACATTCTTGGATTTCTGGTGGAGACCATTTCTTGGTCAAAAATCCGTACGTGTTAGCCTTTGGTATTTTTGAAAATGGTCATTCATGGCTATTTTCGACAAAAATGGGGGTTGTGTGGCCATTGATCTTCGACCAGAGGCTCATACACCTCACTACACATATGTTTCCTTGCCATAGATCACATTCTTGGATTTATGGTGGAGACCATTTCTTGGTCAAAAATCCGTAGGTGTTAGCCTTCAGTGTCATTGAAAATGGTCGTTCATGGCTATTTTCGACAAAAATTAGGGTTGTGTGGCCATTGATCGTCGACCAGAGGCTCATACACCTCACCCCACATATGTTTCTTTGCCATAAATCACATTCTTGGATTATTGGTGGAGACCATTTCTTGGTCAAAAATCCGTAGGTGTTAGCCTTCGGTATTATTGAAAATGGTCGTTCATGGCTATTTTCGACAAAAATGGGGGTTGTGTGTCCATTGATCATCGACCAGACGCTCATACACCTCACCCCACATATGTTTCCTTGCCATAGATCACATTCTTGGATTTCTGGTGGAGACCATTTCTTGGTCTAAAATCCGTAGGTGTTAGCCTCTAGTATTATTGAAAATGGTCGCTCATGGCTATTTTCAAGGTCGCTCATGGCTATTTTCATAAAAAATGGGGGTTGTGTGGCCATTTATCATCGACTAGAGGCTCATAAACCTCACCCCACATATGTTTCCTTGCCATAGATTACATTCTTGGATTTCTGGTGGAAGCCATTTCTTGGTTAAAAACTCGTACGTGTTAGCCTTCGGTATTATTGAAAATGGTCATTCATGGCTATTTTCGGCAAAATGGGGGTTGTGTGGCCATTGATCGTCGACCAGAGGCTCATACACCTCACCCCACATATGTTTCCTTGTCGTAGATCACATTCTTGGATTTCTGGTGGAGACCATTTCTTGGTCTAAAATCCGTAGGTGTTAGCCTCTAGTATTATTGAAAATGGTCGCTCATGGCTATTTTCAAGGTCGCTCATGGCTATTTTCATAAAAAATGGGGGTTGTGTGGCCATTTATCATCGACTAGAGGCTCATAAACCTCACCCCACATATGTTTCCTTGCCATAGATTACATTCTTGGATTTCTGGTGGAAGCCATTTCTTGGTTAAAAACTCGTACGTGTTAGCCTTCGGTATTATTGAAAATGGTCATTCATGGTTATTTTCGGCAAAATGGGGGTTGTGTGGCCATTGATCGTCGACCAGAGGCTCATACACCTCACCCCACAAATGTTTCCTTGTCGTAGATCACATTCTTGGATTTCTGGTGGAGACCATTTCTTGGTCAAAAATCCGTAGGTGTTAGCCTTCGATATTATTGAAAATGGTCGTTCATGGCTATTTTCGACAAAAATGGGGGTTGTGTGGCCATTGATCATCGACCAGAGGCTCATACACCTCACCCCACATATGTTTCCTTGCCATAGATCACATTCTTGGATTTCTGGTGGAGACCATTTCTTGGTCAAAAATCCGTAGGTGTTAGCCTTCGGTATTATTGTAAATGGTCATTCATGGCTATTTTCGACAAAAATGGGGTTGTGTGGCCATTGATCATCGACCATAGGCTCATACACCTCACCCCACATATGTTTCCTTGCCATAGATCACATTCTTGGATTTCTGGTGGAGACCATTTCTTGGTCAAAAATCCGTAGGTCTTAGCCTCTAATATTATTGAAAATGGTCGCTCATGGCTATTTTCATAAAAAAATGGGGGTTGTGTGGCCATTTATCATCGACTAGAGGCTCATAAATCTCACCCCACATATGTTTCCTTGCCATAGATCACATTCTTGGATTTTTGGTGGAGACCATTTCTTGGTCAAAAACTCGTACGTGTTAGCCTTCGGTATTATTGAAAATGGTCGTTCATGGCTATTTTCGGCAAAATGGGGGTTGTGTGGCCATTGATGCATCGACCAGAGGCTCGTACACCTCACCCCACATATGTTTCCTTGCCATAGATTACATTCTTGGATTTCTGGTGGAAACCATTTCTTGGTTAAAAACTCGTACGTGTTAGCCTTCGGTATTATTGAAAATGGTCATTCATGGCTATTTTCGGCAAAATGGGGGTTGTGTGGCCATTGATCGTCGACCAGAGGCTCATACACCTCACCCCACATATGTTTCCTTGTCGTAGATCACATTCTTGGATTTCTGGTGGAGACCATTTCTTGGTCAAAAATCCGTAGGTGTTAGCCTTCGATATTATTGAAAATGGTCGTTCATGGCCATTTTCGACAAAAATGGGGGTTGTGTGGCCATTGATCATCGACCAGAGGCTCATACACCTCACCCCACATATGTTTCCTTGCCATAGATCACATTCTTGGATTTCTGGTGGAGACCATTTCTTGGTCAAAAATCCGTAGGTGTTAGCCTTCGGTATTATTGTAAATGGTCATTCATGGCTATTTTCGACAACAATGTGGGTTGTGTGGCCATTGATCATCGACCAGAGGCTCATACACCTCACCCCACATATGTTTCCTTGCCATAGATCACATTCTTAGATTTCTGGTGGAGACCATTTCTAGGTCAAAAATCCGTAGGTCTTAGCCTCTAATATTATTGAAAATGGTCGCTCATGGCTATTTTCATAGAAAATGGGGGTTGTGTGGCCATTTATCATCGACTAGAGGCTCATAAATATCACCCCTCATATGTTTCCTTGCCATAGATCACATTCTTAGATTTTTGGTGGAGACCATTTCTTGGTCAAAAACTCGTACGTGTTAGCCTTCGGTATTATTGAAAATGGTCATTCATGGCTATTTTCGGCAAAATGGGGGTTCTGTGGCCATTGATCATCGACCAGAGGCTCGTACACCTCACCCCACATATGTTTCCTTGCCATAGATCACATTCTTGGATTTCTGGTGGAGACCATTTCTTGGGCAAAAATCCGAATGTGTTAGCCTTTGGTATTTTTGAAAATGGTCATTCATGGCTATTTTCGACAAAAATGGGGGTTGTGTGGCCATTGATCTTCGACCAGAGGCTCATACACCTCACTACACATATGTTTCCTTGCCATAGATCACATTCTTGGATTTATGGTGGAGACCATTTCTTGGTCAAAAATCTGTAGGTGTTAGCCTTCAGTGTCATTGAAAATGGTCGTTCATGGCTATTTTCGACAAAAAATTAGGGTTGTGTGGCCATTGATCGTCGACCAGAGGCTCATACACCTCACCCCACATATGTTTCCTTGCCATAGATCACATTCTTGGATTTCTGGTGGAGACCATTTCTTGGTCAAAAATCCGTAGGTGTTAGCCTTCGGTATTATTGAAAATGGTCGTTCATGGCTATTTTCGACAAAAATGGGGGTTGTGTGGCCATTGATCATCGACCAGACGCTCATACACCTCACCCCACATATGTTTCCTTGCCATAGATCACATTCTTGGATTTCTGGTGGAGACCATTTCTTGGTCTAAAATCCGTAGGTGTTAGCCTCTAGTATTATTGAAAATGGTCGCTCATGGCTATTTTCAAGGTCGCTCATGGCTATTTTCATAAAAAATGGGGGTTGTGTGGCCATTTATCATCGACTAGAGGCTCATAAACCTCACCCCACATATGTTTCCTTGCCATAGATCACATTCTTGGATTTCTGGTGGAGACCATTTCTTGGTTAAAAACTCGTACGTGTTAGCCTTCGGTATTATTGAAAATGGTCGTTCATGGCTATTTTCGGCAAAATGGGGGTTGTGTGGCCATTGATCATCGACCAGAGGCTCATAAACCTCACCCCACATATGTTTCCTTGCCATAGATCACATTCTTGGATTTCTGGTGGAGACCATTTCTTGGTCAAAAATCCGTACGTGTTAGCCTTTGGTATTTTTGAAAAATGGTCATTCATGGCTATTTTCGACAAAAATGGGGGTTGTGTGGCCATTGATCTTCGACCAGAGGCTCATACACCTCACTACACATATGTTTCCTTGCCATAGATCACATTCTTGGATTTATGGTGGAGACCATTTCTTGGTCAAAAATCCGTAGGTGTTAGCCTTCAGTGTCATTGAAAATGGTCGTTCATTGCTATTTTCGACAAAAATTAGGGTTGTGTGGCCATTGATCGTCGACCTAGAGGCTCATACACCTCACCCCACATATGTTTCCTTGCCATAGATCACATTCTTGGATTTCTGGTGGAGAATGGTCAAAAATCCGTAGGTGTTAGCCTTCGGTATTATTGAAAATGGTCGTTCATGGCTAT
The DNA here is from genome assembly GCA_029449295.1 of Zea luxurians. Lineage (NCBI taxonomy): Eukaryota > Viridiplantae > Streptophyta > Magnoliopsida > Poales > Poaceae > Zea > Zea luxurians. Next base: position 25,058 of record JAOPSE010001930.1, read on the forward strand.
TTTCGACAAAAATGGGGGTTGTGTGGCCATTGATCATCGACCAGACGCTCATACACCTCACCCCACATATGTTTCCTTGCCATAGATCACATTCTTGGATTTCTGGTGGAGACCATTTCTTGGTCTAAAATCCGTAGGTGTTAGCCTCTAGTATTATTGAAAATGGTCGCTCATGGCTATTTTCAGGCTCATGGCTATTTTCATAAAAAATGGGGGTTGTGTGGCCATTTATCATCGACTAGAGGCTCATAAACCTCACCCCACATATGTTTCCTTGCCATAGATTACATTCTTGGATTTCTGGTGGAAACCATTTCTTGGTTAAAAACTCGTACGTGTTAGCCTTCGGTATTATTGAAAATGGTCATTCATGGCTATTTTTCGGCAAAATGGGGGTTGTGTGGCCATTGATCGTCGACCAGAGGCTCATACACCTCACCCCACATATGTTTCCTTGTCATAGATCACATTCTTGGATTTCTGGTGGAGACCATTTCTTGGTCAAAAATCCGTAGGTGTTAGCCTTCGATATTATTGAAAATGGTCGTTCATGGCTATTTTCGACAAAAATGGGGGTTGTGTGGCCATTGATCATCGACCAGAGGCTCATACACCTCACCCCACATATGTTTCCTTGCCATAGATCACATTCTTGGATTTCTGGTGGAGACCATTTCTTGGTCAAAAATCCGTAGGTGTTAGCCTTCGGTATTATTGTAAATGGTCATTCATGGCTATTTTCGACAAAAATGGGGGTTGTGTGGCCATTGATCATCGACCAGAGGCTCATACACCTCACCCCACATATGTTTCCTTGCCATAGATCACATTCTTGGATTTATGGTGGAGACCATTTCTTGGTCAAAAATCCGTAGGTGTTAACCTTCAGTGTCATTGAAAATGGTCGTTCATGGCTATTTTCGACAAAAAATAGGGTTGTGTGGCCATTGATCGTCGACCAGAGGCTCATACACCTCACCCCACATATGTTTCCTTGCCATAGATTACATTCTTGGATTTCTGGTGGAGACCATTTCTTGGTCAAAAATCCGTAGGTGTTAGCCTTCGGTATTATTGTAAATGGTCATTCATGGCTATTTTCGACAAAAATGGGGGTTGTGTGGCCATTGATCATCGACCAGACGCTCATACACCTCACCCCACATATGTTTCCTTGCCATAGATCACATTCTTGGATTTTTGGTGGAGACCATTTCTTGGTCAAAAACTCGTACGTGTTAGCCTTCGGTATTATTGAAAATGGTCGTTCATGGCTATTTTCGGCAAAATGGGGGTTCTGTGGCCATTGATCATCGACCAGAGGCTCGTACACCTCACCCCACATATGTTTCCTTTCCATAGATCACATTTTTGGATTTCTGGTGGAGACCATTTCTTGGTCAAAAATCCGTAGGTGTTAGCCTTCGGTATTATTGTAAATGGTCATTCATGGCTATTTTCGACAAAAATGGGGGTTGTGTGGCCATTGATCATCGACCAGACGCTCATACACCTCACCCCACATATGTTTCCTTGCCATAGATCACATTCTTGGATTTCTGGTGGAGACCATTTCTTGGTCAAAAATCCGTAGGTGTTAGCCTTCGGTATTATTGAAAATGGTCATTCATGGCTATTTTCGACAAAAATGGGGGTTGTGTGGCCATTGATCATCGACCAGAGGCTCATACACCTCACCCCACATATGTTTCCTTGCCATAGATCACATTCTTGGATTTCTGGTGGAGACCATTTCTTGGTCAAAAATCCGTAGGTGTTAGCCTTCGGTATTATTGAAAATGGTCGTTCATGGCTATTTTCGACAAAAATGGGGGTTGTGTGGCCATTGATCATCGACCAGACGCTCATACACCTCACCCCACATATGTTTCCTTGCCATAGATCACATTCTTGGATTTCTGGTGGAGACCATTTCTTGGTCTAAAATCCATAGGTGTTAGCCTCTAGTATTATTGAAAATGGTCGCTCATGGCTATTTTCAAGGTCGCTCATGGCTATTTTCATAAAAAATGGGGGTTGTGTGGCCATTTATCATCGACTAGAGGCTCATAAACCTCGCCCACATATGTTTCCTTGCCATAGATCACATTCTTGGATTTCTGGTGGAGACCATTTCTTGGTTAAAAACTCGTACGTGTTAGCCTTCGGTATTATTGAAAATGGTCGTTCATGGCTATTTTCGGCAAAATGGGGGTTGTGTGGCCATTCATTATCGACCAGAGGCTCGTACACCTCACCCCACATATGTTCCTTGCCATAGATCACATTCTTGGATTTCTGGTGGAGACCATTTCTTGGTCAAAAATCCGTACGTGTTAGCCTTTGGTATTTTTGAAAATGGTCATTCATGGCTATTTTCGACAAAAATGGGGGTTGTGTGGCCATTGATCTTCGACCAGAGGCTCATACACCTCACTACACATATGTTTCCTTGCCATAGAACACATTCTTGGATTTATGGTGGAGACCATTTCTTGGTCAAAAATCCGTAGGTGTTAGCCTTCAGTGTCATTGAAAATGGTCGTTCATGGCTATTTTCGACAAAAATTAGGGTTGTGTGGCCATTGATCGTCGACCAGAGGCTCATACACCTCACCCCACATATGTTTCCTTGCCATAGATCACATTCTTGGATTTCTGGTGGAGACCATTTCTTGGTCAAAAATCCGTAGGTGTTAGCCTTCGGTATTATTGAAAATGGTCGTTCATGGCTATTTTCGACAAAAATGGGGGTTGTGTGGCCATTGATCATCGACCAGACGCTCATACACCTCACCCCACATATGTTTCCTTGCCATAGATCACATTCTTGGATTTCTGGTGGAGACCATTTCTTGGTCTAAAATCCGTAGGTGTTATCCTCTAGTATTATTGAAAATGGTCGCTCATGGCTATTTTCAAGGTCGCTCATGGCTATTTTCATAAAAAATGGGGGTTGTGTGGCCATTTATCATCGACTAGAGCCTCATAAACCTCACCCCACATATGTTTCCTTGCCATAGATTACATTCTAGGATTTCTGGTGGAAACCATTTCTTAGTTAAAAACTCGTACGTGTTAGCCTTCGGTATTATTGAAAATGGTCATTCATGGCTATTTTCGGCAAAATGGGGGTTGTGTGGCCATTGATCATCAACCAGAGGCTCGTACACCTCACCCCACATATGTTTCCTTGCCATAGATCACATTCTTGGATTTCTGGTGGAGACCATTTCTTGGTCAAAAACTCGTACGTGTTAGCCTTCGGTATTATTGAAAATGGTCGTTCATGGCTATTTTCGGCAAAATGGGGGTTCTGTGGCCATTGATCATCGACCAAAGGCTCGTACACCTCACCCCACATATGTTTCCTTTCCATAGATCACATTCTTGGATTTCTGGTGGAGACCATTTCTTGGTCAAAAATCCGTAGGTGTTAGCCTTCGGTATTATTGTAAATGGTCATTCATGGCTATTTTCGACAAAAATGGGGGTTGTGTGGCCATTGATCATCGACCAGACGCTCATACACCTCACCCCACATATGTTTCCTTGCCATAGATCACATTCTTGGATTTCTGGTGGAGACCATTTCTTGGTCAAAAATCCGTAGGTGTTAGCCTTCGGTATTATTGAAAATGGTCGTTCATGGCTATTTTCGACAAAAAAGGGGGTTGTGTGGCCATTGATCATCGACCAGAGGCTCATACACCTCACCCCACATATGTTTCCTTGCCATAGATCACATTCTTGGATTTCTGGTGGAGACCATTTCTTGGTCAAAAATCCGTAGGTGTTAGCCTTCGGTATTATTGAAAATGGTCGTTCATGGCTATTTTCGACAAAAATGGGGGTTGTGTGGCCATTGATCATCGACCAGACGCTCATACACCTCACCCCACATATGTTTCCTTGTCATAGATCACATTCTTGGATTCCTGGTGGAGACCATTTCTTGGTCTAAAATCCATAGGTGTTAGCCTCTAGTATTATTGAAAAGTGGTCGCTCATGGCTATTTTCAAGGTCGCTCATGGCTATTTTCATAAAAAATGGGGGTTGTGTGGCCATTTATCATCGACTAGAGGCTCATAAACCTCGCCCCACATATGTTTCCTTGCCATAGATCACATTCTTGGATTTCTGGTGGAGACCATTTCTTGGTTAAAAACTCGTACGTGTTAGCCTTCGGTATTATTGAAAATGGTCGTTCATGGCTATTTTCGGCAAAATGGGGGTTGTGTGACCATTCATTATCGACCAGAGGCTCGTACACCTCACCCCACATATGTTTCCTTGCCATAGATCACATTCTTGGATTTCTGGTGGAGACCATTTCTTGGTCAAAAATCCGTACGTGTTAGCCTTTGGTATTTTTGAAAATGGTCATTCATGGCTATTTTCGACAAAAATGGGGGTTGTGTGGCCATTGATCTTCGACCAGAGGCTCATACACCTCACTACACATATGTTTCCTTGCCATAGATCACATTCTTGGATTTATGGTGGAGACCATTTCTTGGTCAAAAATCCGTAGGTGTTAGCCTTCAGTGTCATTGAAAATGGTCGTTCATGGCTATTTTCGACAAAAATTAGGGTTGTGTGGCCATTGATCGTCGACCAGAGGCTCATACACCTCACCCCACATATGTTTCCTTGCCATAGATTACATTCTTGGATTTCTGGTGGAGACCATTTCTTGGTCAAAAATCCGTAGGTGTTAGCCTTCGGTATTATTGTAAATGGTCATTCATGGCTATTTTCGACAAAAATGGGGGTTGTGTGGCCATTGATCATCGACCAGACGCTCATACACCTCACCCCACATATGTTTCCTTGCCATAGATCACATTCTTGGATTTTTGGTGGAGACCATTTCTTGGACAAAAACTCGTACGTGTTAGCCTTCGGTATTATTGAAAATGGTCGTTCATGGCTATTTTCGGCAAAATGGGGGTTCTGTGGCCATTGATCATCGACCAGACGCTCATACACCTCACCCCACATATGTTTCCTTGCCATAGATCACATTCTTGGATTTCTGGTGGAGACCATTTCTTGGTCAAAAATCCGTAGGTGTTAGCCTTCGGTATTATTGAAAATGGTCGTTCATGGCTATTTTCGACAAAAATGGGGGTTGTGTGGCCATTGATCATCGACCAGAGGCTCATACACCTCACCCCACATATGTTTCCTTGCCATAGATCACATTCTTGGATTTATGGTGGAGACCATTTCTTGGTCAAAAATCCGTAGGTGTTAGCCTTCAGTGTCATTGAAAATGGTCGTTCATGGCTATTTTCGACAAAAAATAGGGTTGTGTGGCCATTGATCGTCGACCAGAGGCTCATACACCTCACCCCACATATGTTTCCTTGCCATAGGTTACATTCTTGGATTTCTGGTGGAGACCATTTCTTGGTCAAAAATCCGTAGGTGTTAGCCTTCGGTATTATTGTAAATGGTCATTCATGGCTATTTTCGACAAAAATGGGGGCTGTGTGGCCATTGATCATCGACCAGAGGCTCATACACCTCACCCCACATATGTTTCCTTGCCATAGATCACATTCTTGGATTTATGGTGGAGACCATTTCTTGGTCAAAAATCCGTAGGTGTTAGCCTTCAGTCTCATTGAAAATGGTCGTTCATGGCTATTTTTCGACAAAAAATAGGGTTGTGTGGCCATTGATCGTCGACCAGAGGCTCATACACCTCACCCCACATATGTTTCCTTGCCATAGATTACATTCTTGGATTTCTGGTGGAGACCATTTCTTGGTCAAAAATCCGTAGGTGTTAGCCTTCGGTATTATTGTAAATGGTCATTCATGGCTATTTTCGACAAAAATGGGGGTTGTGTGGCCATTGATCATCGACCAGACGCTCATACACCTCACCCCACATATGTTTCCTTGCCATAGATCACATTCTTGGATTTTTGGTGGAGACCATTTCTTGGTCAAAAACTCGTACGTGTTAGCCTTCGGTATTATTGAAAATGGTCGTTCATGGCTATTTTCGGCAAAATGGGGGTTCTGTGGCCATTGATCATCGACCAGACGCTCATACACCTCACCCCACATATGTTTCCTTGCCATAGATCACATTCTTGGATTTCTGGTGGAGACCATTTCTTGGTCAAAAATCCGTAGGTGTTAGCCTTCGGTATTATTGAAAATGGTCGTTCATGGCTATTTTCGACAAAAATGGGGGTTGTGTGGCCATTGATCATCGACCAGAGGCTCATACACCTCACCCCACATATGTTTCCTTGCCATAGATCACATTCTTGGATTTCTGGTGGAGACCATTTCTTGGTCAAAAATCCGTACGTGTTAGCCTTTGGTATTTTGAAAATGGTCATTCATGGCTATTTTCGACAAAAATGGGGGTTGTGTGGCCATTGATCTTCGACCAGAGGCTCATACACCTCACTACACATATGTTTCCTTGCCATAGATCACATTCTTGGATTTATGGTGGAGACCATTTCTTGGTCAAAAATCCGTAGGTGTTAGCCTTCAGTGTCATTGAAAATGGTCGTTCATGGCTATTTTCGACAAAAATTAGGGTTGTGTGGCCATTGATCGTTGAAAGGGAATTAGGCTTACACCTAGTTCCTATATAATTTTGGTGGTTGAATTGCCCAACACAAATCTTTGGAACTAACTAGTTTGCCCAAGTGTATAGATTATACAGGTATAAAAGGTTCACACTCAGCCAATATAAAGACCAAGTTTTGGATTCAACCAAGGAGCAACGAGGCAACCGAAGGCACCTCTGGCTGAAGGCACCGAACTGTCCGGTGTGCACCGGACAGTGTCCGGTGCGCCCAGAGGACTCCAACTCCAACTCTTCGCTCTCGGGAATTCTCGGAAGCCGGCGCGCTATAATTCACCGGACTGTCCGGTGTGCACCGGACATGTCCGGTGCTCTAAGGAAGCGCGGTCTCCAGAACTCGCCAGCCTCGGTTTCGCGCGGCAGCCGCTCCGCTATAATTCACCGGACTGTCCGGTGTGCACCGGACTGTCCGGTGTACCAGCGGAGCAACGGCTCTTTTCGGCGCCAACGGCTCCCTGCGGTGCATTTAATGCGCGCGCAGCGCGCGCAGACGTCAGACATGCCCATACCGGTGCACCGGACATCAAACAGTACATGTCCGGTGTGCACCGGACACCCAGGAGGGCCCAGAAGTCAGAAGCTCCAACGGTCAGAATCCAACGGCGGTGATGACGTGGCAGGGGGACCGGACTGTCCGGTGTGCACCGGACTGTCCGGTGCGCCATCGAGCAGACGCCTCCAGCCAACGGTCATGTTTGGTGGTTGGGGCTATAAATACCCCAACCACCCCACCATTCATTCCATCCAAGTTTTCCACTTCCCAACTACTACAAGAGCTATAGCATTCAATTCTAGACACACACCAAAGAGATCAAATCCTCTCCAATTCCACTCAAGCCCTTTGTGATTAGAGAGAGAGATTTGCCGTGTTCTTTTGAGCTCTTGCGCTTGGATTGCTTTTTTTCTTTCTCATTTGCTCTTGTGATCAAAGCTCAATTGTAACCAAGGCAAGAGGCACCAATTGTGTGGTGGCCCTTGCGGGGAAGTTTTGTTCCCGTTTGATTGAGAAGAAGAAATGCTCACTCGGTCCGAGGGACCGTTTGAGAGAGGGAAGGGTTGAAAGAGACCCGGCCTTTGTGGCCTCCTCAACGGGGAGTAGGTTTGCGAGAACCGAACCTCGGTAAAACAAATCCGCGTGTCACACTCTCTATTTGCTTGCGATTTGTTTTGCGCCCTCTCTCGCGGACTCGTTTTATTATTATTACTAACGCTAACCCGGCTTGTAGTTGTGTTTATATTTGTAAATTTCAGTTTTACCCTATTCACCCCCCCTCTAGGCGACTATCAATTGGTATCAGAGCCCGGTGCTTCATTAGAGCCTAACCGCTCGAAGTGATGTCGGGAGATCACGCCAAGAAGGAGATGGAGACCGGCGAAAAGCCCACTACAAGCCAAGGGAGCACTTCATCGGAAGAGTCCCGCACCAAAAGGAGGGAGAAGAAGAAGAGCTCCTCCAACAAAGGGAAGGAGAAGAAATCTTCTTCTCACCACAAAGAGAAGAAGGAAAAATCTTCTTCCCACAAGCCGCATCGGAGTAAGAACAAAGAAAAGAGGATGAGGAAAGTGGTCTACTACGAGACCGACACTTCATCAACATCGACCTCCGATTCCGATGCGCCCTCCGTAACTTCTAAACGCCAAGAGCGTAAGAAGTTTAGTAAGATCCCCTTGCACTACTCTCGTACATCTAGACATACTCCATTACTTTCCGTTCCATTAGGCAAACCGCCAACTTTGGATGGAGAAGATTATGCTAGGTGGAGTGATTTAATGCGATTTCATCTAACCTCACTCCACAAAAGTATATGGGATGTTGTTGAGTTTGGTGCACAGGTACCATCTATAGGGGACAAAGATTATGATGAGGATGAGGTGGCCCAAATCGAGCACTTCAACTCTCAAGCAACAACGATACTCCTCGCCTCTCTAAGTAGAGAGGAGTATAACAAAGTACAAGGGTTGAAGAGCGCAAAAGAAGTTTGGGATGTACTCAAAACCGCGCACGAGGGAGACGAGCTCACCAAGATTACCAAGCGGGAAACGATCGAGGGGGAGCTCGGTCGATTCCGGCTTCTCAAAGGGGAGGAGCCACAACACATGTACAACCGGCTCAAGATCCTAGTGAATCAAGTGCGCAACCTCGGGAGCGTAAAATGGGACGACCACGAAATGGTTAAGGTTATTCTAAGATCCCTCATTTTCCTTAACCCAACTCAAGTTCAATTAATTCGTGGTAATCGTAGATATACTAAAATGACCCCCGAGGAAGTTATCGGGCATTTTGTTAGTTTTGAGTGCATGGTCGAAGGCTCGAGGAAGATCAACGAGCTCGACGAACCCTCCACATCCGGAGCTCAACCCGTCGCATTCAAGGCGACGGAAGACAAGAAGGAGGAGGCTACACCAAGTCGACAACCAATAGACGCCTCCAAGCTCGACAATGAGGAAATGGCGCTCGTCATCAAGAGCTTCCGCCAAATCCTCAAGCAAAGGAGAGGGAAAGACTACAAGTCCCGCTCCAAGAAGGTTTGCTACAAGTGTGGTAAGCCCGGTCATTTTATTGCAAAATGTCCTTTATCTAGTGACAGTGACCGAGGCGACGACAAGAAGGGAAGAAGAAAGGAGAAGAAGAGATACTACAAGAAGAAGGGCGGCGATGCCCATGTTTGTCGGGAGTGGGACTCCGACGAAAGCTCAAGCGACTCCTCCGACGACGAGGACGCCGCCAACATCGCCGTCACCAAGGGACTCCTCTTCCCCAACGTCGGCCACAAGTGTCTCATGGCCAAGGACGGCAAAAAGAAGGTAAAATCAAGGTCCTCCACTAAATATGAAACATCTAGTGATGAGGATGATGATAAAAATGAGGAGGATAACTTGCGCATTCTTTTTGCTAACCTTAACATGGAACAAAAGGAAAAATTAAATGAGCTAATTAGTGCTATCCATGAAAAGGATGATCTCTTGGATTCCCAAGAGGACTTCCTAATCAAGGAAAACAAGAAACATGTTAAGGTTAAAAATGCTTATGCTCTAGAAGTAGAAAAATGTAACAAATTATCTAGTGAGCTAAGCATGTGCCATGACACTATTGCCAACCTTAGAAATGAAAATGTTAAATTAATTGCTAAGGTTGATTCTCATGTTTGCATTGATCCTAAAAATGATAATGCTGATTTGCTTGCTAGGATTGATGAGTTAAATGTTTCCATTGCTAGCCTTAGAAATGAGAATGAGAAACTAATTGCTAAGGCTAAGGATTTTGATGTTTGCAATGCTACTATTTCCGACCTTAGAACTAAAAATGATATGTTGCATGCTAAGGTTGTTGAACTAAAATCTTGCAAACCCTCTACATCTAATGTTGAGCATATTTCCATTTGTACTAGATGTAGAGATATTAATGTTGATGCTATCCATGATCACCTAGCCTTAATTAAAAAACAAAATGATCACATAGCTCAACTAAATGCTAAGATTAGAGAGCATGACTTAGAAAATGAAAAATTTAAATTGGCTAGAAGCATGCTCTATAATGGGAGACGCCCTGGCATTAAGGACGGCATTGGCTTCCAAAAGGGAGACAATGTCAAAATTAATGCCCCTCCAAAGAACTTATCTAACTTTGTTAAGGGCAAGGCTCCCATGCCTCAGGATAACGAGGGTTACATTTTGTACCCTGCCGGCTATCCTGAGAGCAAGATTAGGAAAATTCATTCTAGGAAGTCTCACTCTGGCCCTAATCATGCTTTTATGTATAAGGGTGAGACATCTAGATCTAGGCAACCAACCCATGCCAAGTTGACTAGAAAGAAAACTACTAATGCATCAAATGATCATAGCATTTCATTTAAAACTTTTGATGCATCTTATGTTTTAACTAACAAATCCGGCAAGGTAGTTGCCAAGATTACTGGGGGCAAACACAAGGGCTCCAAGACTTGTGTTTGGGTACCCAAAGTTCTTGTTTCTAATGCCAAAGGACCCAAAACCGTTTGGGTACCTAAAATCAAGAACTAAAATTGTTTTGTAGGTTTATGCATCCGGGGGCTCAAGTTGGATACTCGACAGCGGGTGCACAAACCACATGACAGGGGAGAAAAGGATGTTCTCCTCCTACGAGAAAAACCAAGATCCCCAACGAACTATCACATTCGGGGATGGAAATCAAGGTTTGGTCAAAGGATTGGGTAAAATTGCTATATCTCCTGACCATTCCATTTCTAATGTTTTTCTTGTAGATTCTTTAGATTACAATTTGCTTTCAGTTTCTCAATTATGCAAAATGGGCTACAACTGTCTATTCACTGATGTAGGTGTCACTGTCTTTAGAAGAAGTGATGATTCAATAGCATTTAAGGGTGTGTTAGAGGGTCAGCTATACTTGGTAGATTTTGATAGAGCTGAACTCGACACATGCTTAATTGCTAAGACTAACATGGGCTGGCTCTGGCACCGCCGACTAGCACATGTTGGGATGAAGAATCTTCATAAGCTTCTAAAGGGAGAACACATTTTAGGACTAACAAATGTTCATTTTGAGAAAGACAGGGTTTGTAGTGCATGCCAAGCAGGAAAGCAAGTTGGCACTCATCATCCACATAAGAACATAATGACGACCGACAGGCCACTGGAGCTCCTACACATGGATCTATTCGGCCCGATCGCTTACATAAGCATCGGCGGGAGTAAGTACTGTCTAGTTATTGTGGATGATTATTCTCGCTTCACTTGGGTATTCTTTTTACAGGAAAAATCTCAAACCCAAGAGACCTTAAAGGGATTCTTGAGACGAGCTCAAAATGAGTTCGACTTAAGGATCAAGACAATAAGAAGCGACAACGGGACGGAGTTCAAGAACTCTCAAATTGAAGGTTTCCTTGAGGAGGAGGGCATCAAGCATGAGTTCTCTTCTCCCTACACGCCACAACAAAATGGTGTAGTGGAGAGGAAGAATCGAACTCTACTAGACATGGCAAGAACCATGCTTGATGAGTACAAGACATCGGATCGGTTTTGGGCCGAGGCGGTCAACACCGCTTGCTACGCCATCAACCGGTTGTATCTACACCGAATCCTCAAGAAGACATCATACGAACTCCTAACCGGTAAAAAGCCCAATATTTCATATTTTAGAGTCTTTGGTAGCAAATGCTTTATTCTTGTTAAAAGAGGTAGAAAATCCAAATTTGCTCCTAAGACTGTAGAAGGCTTTTTACTAGGATATGATTCAAACACAAAGGCATATAGAGTCTTTAACAAGTCCTCAGGACTAGTTGAAGTTTCTTGTGACGTTGTGTTTGATGAGACTAACGGCTCTCAAGTAGAGCAAGTTGATCTTGATGAGATAGGTGAAGAACAGGCTCCATGCATCGCGCTTAGGAACATGTCCATTGGTGATGTGTGTCCTAAGGAATCCGAAGAGCCTCTAAATGCACAAGATCAACCATCCTCCTCCACGCAAGCATCTCCACCAACTCAAAATGAGGATGAGGCTCAAGTTGATGAAATAGAAGATCAAGCAAATGAGCCACCTCAAGATGACGGCATTGATCAAGGGGGAGATGCAAATAATGAAGACAAGGAGGATGAGGAACAAAGACCGCCACACCCAAGAGTCCACCAGGCAATCCAACGAGATCACCCCGTCGACACCATCCTCGGCGACATTCATAAGGGGGTAACTACTAGATCTCGTGTTGCACACTTTTGTGAACATTACTCGTTTGTTTCCTCTATTGAGCCACACAAGGTAGAGGAGGCACTTCAAGATTCGGATTGGGTGGTGGCGATGCAAGAGGAGCTCAACAATTTCACTCGAAATGAGGTATGGCATTTAATTCCACGTCCTAACCAAAATGTTGTAGGAACCAAATGGGTCTTCCGCAACAAGCAAGATGAGCATGGTGTGGTGACAAGGAACAAAGCTCGACTTGTGGCCAAAGGATACTCCCAAGTCGAAGGTTTGGATTTTGGTGAAACTTATGCACCCGTAGCTAGGCTTGAGTCAATTCGCATATTATTGGCCTATGCTACTTACCATGGCTTTAAGCTCTTTCAAATGGACGTGAAAAGTGCCTTCCTCAATGGACCAATCAAGGAAGAGGTCTATGTTGAGCAACCTCCCGGCTTTGAAGATAGTGAGTACCCTAACCATGTTTATAGGCTCTCTAAGGCGCTTTATGGGCTTAAGCAAGCCCCAAGAGCATGGTATGAATGCCTTAGAGATTTCCTTATTACTAATGGCTTCAAAGTCGGCAAGGCCGATCCTACTCTATTCACTAAGACTCTTGAAAATGACTTGTTTGTATGCCAAATTTATGTTGATGATATTATATTTGGGTCTACTAACGAGTCTACATGTGAAGAGTTTAGTAGGATCATGACACAGAAGTTCGAGATGTCGATGATGGGGGAGTTGAAGTATTTTCTAGGATTCCAAGTCAAACAACTCCAAGAGGGCACCTTCATCAGCCAAACGAAGTATACTCAAGACATTCTAACCAAGTTTGGGATGAAGGATGCCAAGCCCATCAAAACACCCATGGGAACTAATGGGCATCTCGACCTCGACACGGGAGGTAAGTCCGTGGATCAAAAGGTATACCGGTCGATGATAGGCTCTTTATTATATTTATGTGCATCTCGACCGGATATTATGCTTTCCGTTTGCATGTGTGCAAGATTCCAATCCGACCCTAAGGAATCCCACCTTACGGCCGTAAAACGAATCTTGAGATATTTAGCTTATACTCCTAAGTTTGGGCTTTGGTACCCTCGGGGATCCACATTTGACTTGCTTGGTTATTCGGATGCCGATTGGGCGGGGTGCAAAATCAATAGAAAGAGCACATCCGGGACTTGCCAGTTCTTGGGAAGATCCTTGGTGTCTTGGGCTTCAAAGAAGCAAAATTCGGTAGCTCTTTCCACCGCCGAAGCCGAGTACATTGCCGCAGGCCACTGTTGCGCGCAATTGCTTTGGATGAGGCAAACCCTGCGGGACTACGGTTACAAATTAACCAAAGTCCCTTTGCTATGTGATAATGAGAGTGCAATCAAAATGGCCGACAATCCCGTCGAGCATAGCCGCACTAAACACATAGCCATCCGATATCATTTTCTTAGGGATCACCAACAAAAGGGAGATATCGAGATTTCTTATATTAACACTAAAGATCAATTAGCCGATATCTTTACCAAGCCACTAGATGAACAATCTTTTACCAAACTTAGGCATGAGCTCAATATTCTTGATTCTCGCAACTTCTTTTGCTAGATTGCACACATAGCACATTTATATACCTTTGATCATATCTCTTTCATATGCTATGACTAATGTGTTTTCATGTCTATTTCAAACAAAGTCATAGGTGTATCGAAAGTGAATTGGAGTCTTCGGCGAAGACAAAGGCTTCCACTCCGTAACTCATACTTCGCTATCACTCCAAGCGTCTCTCCATCTTTCGGGGGAGAATTCAAAAGCAAAAGGATTTTGTCTTTGGGGGAGAAATGAGCCCAAAGCAAAAGGACCGGACTTCGTCTTTGGTAAAATCTTAACTCGTTTATCTATGACCAAAGGGGAAGAAAAGCATCACAAGGGCTCTAATGATTCCGTTTTTGGCGATTCATGCCAAAAAGGGGGAGAAATGATCCCAAAGCAAAAGGACCGCACCACCACCAATTTCAAAGTGTTGAATGTTTTCAATTAGTATCCTATTGTGTTCAAAAGGGGGAGAAATAGTATTTCAAAAATTGATGTATCAAAACCCTCTTGAACACTAAGAGGAGGACTTCATTTAGGGGGAGTTTTGTTTAGTCAAAGGAAAAGCATTTGAAATAGGGGGAGAAAAATTTCAAATCTTGAAAATGCTTTACAAAATCCTATTCATTTACCTTTGACTATTTGCAAAAGAACTTTGAAAAGGATTTACAAAAGAATTTGCAAAAACAAAACATGTGGTGCAAGCGTGGTCCAAAATGTTAAAAACAAAGAAACAATCCATGCATATCTTGTAAGTATTTATATTGGCTCAATTCCAAGCAACCTTTACACTTACATTATGCAAACCAGTTCAATTATGCACTTCTATATTTGCTTTGGTTTGTGTTGGCATCAATCACCAAAAAGGGGGAGATTGAAAGGGAATTAGGCTTACACCTAGTTCCTATATAATTTTGGTGGTTGAATTGCCCAACACAAATCTTTGGAACTAACTAGTTTGCCCAAGTGTATAGATTATACAGGTATAAAAGGTTCACACTCAGCCAATATAAAGACCAAGTTTTGGATTCAACCAAGGAGCAACGAGGCAACCGAAGGCACCTCTGGCTGAAGGCACCGGACTGTCCGGTGTGCACCGGACAGTGTCCGGTGCGCCCAGAGGACTCCAACTCCAACTCTTCGCTCTCGGGAATTCTCGGAAGCCGGCGCGCTATAATTCACCGGACTGTCCGGTGTGCACCGGACATGTCCGGTGCTCTAAGGAAGCGCGGTCTCTAGAACTCGCCAGCCTCGGTTTCGCGCGGCAGCCGCTCCGCTATAATTCACCGGACTGTCCGGTGTGCACCGGACTGTCCGGTGTACCAGCGGAGCAACGGCTCTTTTCGGCGCCAACGGCTCCCTGCGGTGCATTTAATGCGCGCGCAGCGCGCGCAGACGTCAGACATGCCCATACCGGTGCACCGGACATCAAACAGTACATGTCCGGTGTGCACCGGACACCCAGGAGGGCCCAGAAGTCAGAAGCTCCAACGGTCAGAATCCAACGGCGGTGATGACGTGGCAGGGGGACCGGACTGTCCGGTGTGCACCGGACTGTCCGGTGCGCCATCGAGCAGACGCCTCCAGCTAACGGTCATGTTTGGTG
Organism: Zea luxurians; assembly: GCA_029449295.1. Taxonomy (NCBI): domain Eukaryota; kingdom Viridiplantae; phylum Streptophyta; class Magnoliopsida; order Poales; family Poaceae; genus Zea; species Zea luxurians. Next base: position 40,548 of record JAOPSE010001930.1, read on the forward strand.
GTTGGGGCTATAAATACCCCAACCACCCCACCATTCATTCGATCCAAGTTTTCCACTTCCCAACTACTACAAGAGCTATAGCATTCAATTCTAGACACACACCAAAGAGATCAAATCCTCTCCAATTCCACTCAAGCCCTTTGTGATTAGAGAGAGAGATTTGCCGTGTTCTTTTGAGCTCTTGCGCTTGGATTGCTTTTTTTCTTTCTCATTTGCTCTTGTGATCAAAGCTCAATTGTAACCAAGGCAAGAGGCACCAATTGTGTGGTGGCCCTTGCGGGGAAGTTTTGTTCCCGTTTGATTGAGAAGAAGAAAAGCTCACTCGGTCCGAGGGACCGTTTGAGAGAGGGAAGGGTTGAAAGAGACCCGGCCTTTGTGGCCTCCTCAACGGGGAGTAGGTTTGCGAGAACCGAACCTCGGTAAAACAAATCCGCGTGTCACACTCTCTATTTGCTTGCGATTTGTTTTGCGCCCTCTCTCGCGGACTCGTTTTATTATTATTACTAACGCTAACCCGGCTTGTAGTTGTGTTTATATTTGTAAATTTCAGTTTCGCCCTATTCACCCCCCCTCTAGGCGACTATCAATCGTCGACCAGAGGCTCATACACCTCACCCCACATATGTTTCCTTGCCATAGATTACATTCTTGGATTTCTGGTGGAGACCATTTCTTGGTCAAAAATCCGTAGGTGTTAGCCTTCGGTATTATTGTAAATGGTCATTCATGGCTATTTTCGACAAAAATGGGGGTTGTGTGGCCATTGATCATCGACCAGACGCTCATACACCTCACCCCACATATGTTTCCTTGCCATAGATCACATTCTTGGATTTTTGGTGGAGACCATTTCTTGGACAAAAACTCGTACGTGTTAGCCTTCGGTATTATTGAAAATGGTCGTTCATGGCTATTTTCGGCAAAATGGGGGTTCTGTGGCCATTGATCATCGACCAGACGCTCATACACCTCACCCCACATATGTTTCCTTGCCATAGATCACATTCTTGGATTTCTGGTGGAGACCATTTCTTGGTCAAAAATCCGTAGGTGTTAGCCTTCGGTATTATTGAAAATGGTCGTTCATGGCTATTTTCGACAAAAATGGGGGTTGTGTGGCCATTGATCATCGACCAGAGGCTCATACACCTCACCCCACATATGTTTCCTTGCCATAGATCACATTCTTGTATTTATGGTGGAGACCATTTCTTGGTCAAAAATCCGTAGGTGTTAGCCTTCAGTGTCATTGAAAATGGTCGTTCATGGCTATTTTCGACAAAAAATAGGGTTGTGTGGCCATTGATCGTCGACCAGAGGCTCATACACCTCACCCCACATATGTTTCCTTGCCATAGATTACATTCTTGGATTTCTGGTGGAGACCATTTCTTGGTCAAAAATCCGTAGGTGTTAGCCTTCGGTATTATTGTAAATGGTCATTCATGGCTATTTTCGACAAAAATGGGGGTTGTGTGGCCATTGATCATCGACCAGAGGCTCATACACCTCACCCCACATATGTTTCCTTGCCATAGATCACATTCTTGGATTTATGGTGGAGACCATTTCTTGGTCAAAAATCCGTAGGTGTTAGCCTTCAGTGTCATTGAAAATGGTCGTTCATGGCTATTTTCGACAAAAAATAGGGTTGTGTGGCCATTGATCGTCGACCAGAGGCTCATACACCTCACCCCACATATGTTTCCTTGCCATAGATTACATTCTTGGATTTCTGGTGGAGACCATTTCTTGGTCAAAAATCCGTAGGTGTTAGCCTTCGGTATTATTGTAAATGGTCATTCATGGCTATTTTCGACAAAAATGGGGGTTGTGTGGCCATTGATCATCGACCAGACGCTCATACACTTCACCCCACATATGTTTCCTTGCCATAGATCACATTCTTGGATTTTTGGTGGAGACCATTTCTTGGTCAAAAACTCGTACGTGTTAGCCTTCGGTATTATTGAAAATGGTCGTTCATGGCTATTTTCGGCAAAATGGGGGTTCTGTGGCCATTGATCATCGACCAGACGCTCATACACCTCACCCCACATATGTTTCCTTGCCATAGATCACATTCTTGGATTTCTGGTGGAGACCATTTCTTGGTCAAAAATCCGTAGGTGTTAGCCTTCAGTATTATTGAAAATGGTCGTTCATGGCTTTTTTCGACAAAAATGGGGGTTGTGTGGCCATTGATCATCGACCAGAGGCTCATACACCTCACCCCACATATGTTTCCTTGCCATAGATCACATTCTTGGATTTATGGTGGAGACCATTTCTTGGTCAAAAATCCGTAGGTGTTAGCCTTCAGTGTCATTGAAAATGGTCGTTCATGGCTATTTTCGACAAAAATTAGGGTTGTGTGGCCATTGATCGTCGACCAGAGGCTCATACACCTCACCCCACATATGTTAACTTGCCATAGATTACATTCTTGGATTTCTGGTGGAGACCATTTCTTGGTCAAAAATCCGTAGGTGTTAGCCTTCGGTATTATTGTAAATGGTCATTCATGGCTATTTTCGACAAAAATGGGGGTTGTGTGGCCATTGATCATCGACCAGACGCTCATACACCTCACCCCACATATGTTTCCTTGCCATAGATCACATTCATGGATTTTTGGTGGAGACCATTTCTTGGTCAAAAACTCGTACGTGTTAGCCTTCGGTATTATTAAAAATGGTCGTTCATGGCTATTTTCGGCAAAATGGGGGTTCTGTGGCCATTGATCATCGACCAGAGGCTCGTACACCTCACCCCACATATGTTTCCTTTCCATAGATCACATTTTTGGATTTCTGGTGGAGACCATTTCTTGGTCAAAAATCCGTAGGTGTTAGCCTTCGGTATTATTGTAAATGGTCATTCATGGCTATTTTCGACAAAAATGGGGGTTGTGTGGCCATTGATCATCGACCAGACGCTCATACACCTCACCCCACATATGTTTCCTTGCCATAGATCACATTCTTGGATTTCTGGTGGAGACCATTTCTTGGTCAAAAATCCGTAGGTGTTAGCCTTCGGTATTATTGAAAATGGTCGTTCATGGCTATTTTCGACAAAAATGGGGGTTGTGTGGCCATTGATCATCGACCAGAGGCTCATACACCTCACCCCACATATGTTTCCTTGCCATAGATCACATTCTTGGATTTATGGTGGAGACCATTTCTTGGTCAAAAATTCGTAGGTGTTAGCCTTCAGTGTCATTGAAAATGGTCGTTCATGGCTATTTTCGACAAAAAATAGGGTTGTGTGGCCATTGATCGTCGACCAGAGGCTCATACACCTCACCCCACATATGTTTCCTTGCCATAGATTACATTCTTGGATTTCTGGTGGAGACCATTTCTTGGTCAAAAATTCGTAGGTGTTAGCCTTCGGTATTATTGTAAATGGTCATTCATGGCTATTTTCGACAAAAATGGGGGTTGTGTGGCCATTGATCATCGACCAGACGCTCATACACCTCACCCCACATATGTTTCCTTGCCATTGATCACATTCTTGGATTTTTGGTGGAGACCATTTCTTGGTCAAAAACTCATACGTGTTAGCCTTCGGTATTATTGAAAATGGTCGTTCATGGCTATTTTCGGCAAAATGGGGGTTCTGTGGCCATTGATCATCGACCAGACGCTCATACACCTCACCCCACATATGTTTCCTTGCCATAGATCACATTCTTGGATTTCTGGTGGAGACCATTTCTTGGTCAAAAATCCGTAGGTGTTAGCCTTCGGTATTATTGAAAATGGTCGTTCATGGCTATTTTCGACAAAAATGGGGGTTGTGTGGCCATTGATCATCGACCAGAGGCTCATACACCTCACCCCACATATGTTTCCTTGCCATAGATCACATTCTTGGATTTATGGTGGAGACCATTTCTTGGTCAAAAATCCGTAGGTGTTAGCCTTCAGTGTCATTGAAAATGGTCGTTCATGGCTATTTTCGACAAAAAATAGGGTTGTGTGGCCATTGATCGTCGACCAGAGGCTCATACACCTCACCCCACATATGTTTCCTTGCCATAGATTACATTCTTGGATTCCTGGTGGAGACCATTTCTTGGTCAAAAATCCGTAGGTGTTAGCCTTCGGTATTATTGTAAATGGTCATTCATGGCTATTTTCGACAAAAATGGGGGTTGTGTGGCCATTGATCATCGACCAGACGCTCATACACCTCACCCCACATATGTTTCCTTGCCATAGATCACATTCTTGGATTTTTGGTGGAGACCATTTCTTGGTCAAAAACTCGTACGTGTTAGCCTTCGGTATTATTGAAAATGGTCGTTCATGGCTATTTTCGGCAAAATGGGGGTTCTGTGGCCATTGATCATCGACCAGAGGCTCGTACACCTCACCCCACATATGTTTCCTTTCCATAGATCACATTTTTGGATTTCTGGTGGAGACCATTTCTTGGTCAAAAATCCGTAGGTGTTAGACTTCGGTATTATTGTAAATGGTCATTCATGGCTATTTTCAACAAAAATGGGGGTTGTGTGGCCATTGATCATCGATCAGACGCTCATACACCTCACCCCACATATGTTTCCTTGCCATAGATCACATTCTTGGATTTCTGGTGGAGACCATTTCTTGGTCAAAAATCTGTAGGTGTTAGCCTTCGGTATTATTGAAAATGGTCGTTCATGGCTATTTTCGACAAAAATGGGGGTTGTGTGGCCATTGATCATCGACCAGAGGCTCATACACCTCACCCCACATATGTTTCCTTGCCATAGATCACATTCTTGGATTTCTGGTGGAGACCATTTCTTGGTCAAAAATCCGTAGGTGTTAGCCTTCGGTATTATTGAAAATGGTCGTTCATGGCTATTTTCGACAAAAATGGGGGTTGTGTGGCCATTGATCATCGACCAGACGCTCATACACCTCACCCCACATATGTTTCCTTGCCATAGATCACATTCTTGGATTTCTGGTGCAGACCTATTCTTGGTCTAAAATCCATAGGTGTTATCCTCTAGTATTATTGAAAATGGTCGCTCATGGCTATTTTCAAGGTCGCTCATGGCTATTTTCATAAAAAATGGGGGTTGTGTGGCCATTTATCATCGACTAGAGGCTCATAAACCTCGCCCCACATATGTTTCCTTGCCATAGATCACATTCTTGGATTTCTGGTGGAGACCATTTCTTGGTTAAAAACTCGTACGTGTTAGCCTTCGGTATTATTGAAAATGGTCGTTCATGGCTATTTTCGGCAAAATGGGGGTTGTGTGGCCATTCATTATCGACCAGAGGCTCGTACACCTCACCCCACATATGTTTCCTTGCCATAGATCACATTCTTGGATTTCTGGTGGAGACCATTTCTTGGTCAAAAATCCGTACGTGTTAGCCTTTGGTATTTTTGAAAATGGTCATTCATGGCTATTTTCGACAAAAATGGGGGTTGTGTGGCCATTGATCTTCGACCAGAGGCTCATACACCTCACTACACATATGTTTCCTTGCCATAAAACACATTCTTGGATTTATGGTGGAGACCATTTCTTGGTCAAAAATCCGTAGGTGTTAGCCTTCAGTGTCATTGAAAATGGTCGTTCATGGCTATTTTCGACAAAAATTAGGGTTGTGTGGCCATTGATCGTCGACCAGAGGCTCATACACCTCACCCCACATATGTTTCCTTGCCATAGATCACATTCTTGCATTTCTGGTGGAGACCATTTCTTGGTCAAAAATCCGTAGGTGTTAGCCTTCGGTATTATTGAAAATGGTCGTTCATGGCTATTTTCGACAAAAATGGGGGTTGTGTGGCCATTGATCATCGACCAGACGCTCATACACCTCACCCCACATATGTTTCCTTGCCATAGATCACATTCTTGGATTTCTGGTGGAGACCATTTCTTGGTCTAAAATCCGTAGGTGTTATCCTCTAGTATTATTGAAAATGGTCGCTCATGGCTATTTTCAAGGTCGCTCATGGCTATTTTCATAAAAAATGGGGGTTGTGTGGCCATTTATCATCGACTAGAGCCTCATAAACCTCACCCCACATATGTTTCCTTGCCATAGATTACATTCTTGGATTTCTGGTGGAAACCATTTCTTGGTTAAAAACTCGTACGTGTTAGCCTTCGGTATTATTGAAAATGGTCATTCATGGCTATTTTCGGCAAAATGGGGGTTGTGTGGCCATTGATCATCAACCAGAGGCTCGTACACCTCACCCCACTTATGTTTCCTTGCCATAGATCACATTCTTGGATTTCTAGTGGAGACCATTTCTTGGTCAAAAACTCGTACGTGTTAGCCTTCGGTATTATTGAAAATGGTCGTTCATGGCTATTTTCGGCAAAATGGGGGTTCTGTGGCCATTGATCATCGACCAAAGGCTCGTACACCTCACCCCACATATGTTTCCTTTCCATAGATCACATTCTTGGATTTCTGGTGGAGACCATTTCTTGGTCAAAAATCCGTAGGTGTTAGCCTTCGGTATTATTGTAAATGGTCATTCATGGCTATTTTCGACAAAAATGGGGGTTGTGTGGCCATTGATCATCGACCATACGCTCATACACCTCACCCCACATATGTTTCCTTGCCATAGATCACATTCTTGGATTTCTGGTGGAGACCATTTCTTGGTCAAAAATCCGTAGGTGTTAGCCTTCGGTATTATTGAAAATGGTCGTTCATGGCTATTTTCGACAAAAATGGGGGTTGTGTGGCCATTGATCATCGCCCAGAGGCTCATACACCTCACCCCACATATGTTTCCTTGCCATAGATCACATTCTTGGATTTCTAGTGGAGACCATTTCTTGGTCAAAAATCCGTAGGTGTTAGCCTTTGGTATTATTGAAAATGGTCGTTCATGGCTATTTTCGACAAAAATGGGGGTTGTGTGGCCATTGATCATCGACCAGACGCTCATACACCTCACCCCACATATGTTTCCTTGTCATAGATCACATTCTTGGATTCCTGGTGGAGACCATTTCTTGGTCTAAAATCCATAGGTGTTAGCCTCTAGTATTATTGAAAATGGTCGCTCATGGCTATTTTCAAGGTCGCTCATGGCTATTTTCATAAAAAATGGGGGTTGTGTGGCCATTTATCATCGACTAGAGGCTCATAAACCTCGCCCCACATATGTTTCCTTGCCATAGATCACATTCTTGGATTTCTGGTGGAGACCATTTCTTGGTTAAAAACTCGTACGTGTTAGCCTTCGGTATTATTGAAAATGGTCGTTCATGGCTATTTTCGGCAAAATGGGGGTTGTGTGACCATTCATTATCGACCAGAGGCTCGTACACCTCACCCCACATATGTTTCCTTGCCATAGATCACATTCTTGGATTTCTGGTGGAGACCATTTCTTGGTCAAAAATCCGTACGTGTTAGCCTTTGGTATTTTTTAAAATGGTCATTCATGGCTATTTTCGACAAAAATGGGGGTTGTGTGGCCATTGATCATCGACCAGAGGCTCATACACCTCACCCCACATATGTTTCCTTGCCATAGATCACATTCTTGGAATTATGGTGGAGACCATTTCTTGGTCAAAAATCCGTAGGTGTTAGCCTTCAGTGTCATTGAAAATGGTCGTTCATGGCTATTTCCGACAAAAAATAGGGTTGTGTGGCCATTGATCGTCGACAAGAGGCTCATACACCTCACCCCACATATGTTTCCTTGCCATAGATTACATTCTTGGATTTCTGGTGGAGACCATTTCTTGGTCAAAAATTCGTAGGTGTTAGCCTTCGGTATTATTGTAAATGGTCATTCATGGCTATTTTCGACAAAAATGGGGGTTGTGTGGCCATTGATCATCGACCAGACGCTCATACACCTCACCCCACATATGTTTCCTTGCCATAGATCACATTCTTGGATTTTTGGTGGAGACCATTTCTTGGTCAAAAACTCATACGTGTTAGCCTTCGGTATTATTGAAAATGGTCGTTCATGGCTATTTTCGGCAAAATGGGGGTTCTGTGGCCATTGATCATCGACCAGACGCTCATACACCTCACCCCACATATGTTTCCTTGCCATAGATCACATTCTTGGATTTCTGGTGGAGACCATTTCTTGGTCAAAAATCCGTAGGTGTTAGCCTTCGGTATTATTGAAAATGGTCGTTCATGGCTATTTTCGACAAAAATGGGGGTTGTGTGGCCATTGATCATCGACCAGAGGCTCATACACCTCACCCCACATATGTTTCCTTGCCATAGATCACATTCTTGGATTTATGGTGGAGACCATTTCTTGGTCAAAAATCCGTAGGTGATAGCCTTCAGTGTCATTGAAAATGGTCGTTCATGGCTATTTTCGACAAAAAATAGGGTTGTGTGGCCATTGATCGTCGACCAGAGGCTCATACACCTCACCCCACATATGTTTCCTTGCCATAGATTACATTCTTGGATTTCTGGTGGAGACCATTTCTTGGTCAAAAATCCGTAGGTGTTAGCCTTCGGTATTATTGTAAATGGTCATTCATGGCTATTTTCGACAAAAATGGGGGTTGTGTGGCCATTGATCATCGACCAGACGCTCATACACCTCACCCCACATATGTTTCCTTGCCATAGATCACATTCTTGGATTTTTGGTGGAGACCATTTCTTGGTCAAAAACTCGTACGTGTTAGCCTTCGGTATTATTGAAAATGGTCGTTCATGGCTATTTTCGGCAAAATGGGGGTTCTGTGGCCATTGATCATCGACCAGAGGCTCGTACACCTCACTCCACATATGTTTCCTTTCCATAGATCACATTTTTGGATTTCTGGTGGAGACCATTTCTTGGTCAAAAATCCGTAGGTGTTAGCCTTCGGTATTATTGTAAATGGTCATTCATGGCTATTTTCGACAAAAATGGGGGTTGTGTGGCCATTGATCATCGACCAGACACTCATACACCTCACCCCACATATGTTTCCTTGCCATAGATCACATTCTTGGATTTCTGGTGGAGACCATTTCTTGGTCAAAAATCTGTAGGTGTTAGCCTTCGGTATTATTGAAAATGGTCGTTCATGGCTATTTTCGACAAAAATGGGGGTTGTGTGGCCATTGATCATCGACCAGAGGCTCATACACCTCACCCCACATATGTTTCCTTTCCATAGATCACATTCTTGGATTTCTGGTGGAGACCATTTCTTGGTCAAAAATCCGTAGGTGTTAGCCTTCGGTATTATTGAAAATGGTCGTTCATGGCTATTTTCGACAAAAATGGGGGTTGTGTGGCCATTGATCATCGACCAGACGCTCATACACCTCACCCCACATATGTTTCCTTGCCATAGATCACATTCTTGGATTTCTGGTGGAGACCTATTCTTGGTCTAAAATCCATAGGTGTTATCCTCTAGTATTATTGAAAATGGTCGCTCATGGCTATTTTCAAGGTCGCTCATGGCTATTTTCATAAAAAATGGGGGTTGTGTGGCCATTTATCATCGACTAGAGGCTCATAAACCTCGCCCCACATATGTTTCCTTGCCATAGATCACATTCTTGGATTTCTGGTGGAGACCATTTCTTGGTTAAAAACTCGTACGTGTTAGCCTTCGGTATTATTGAAAATGGTCGTTCATGGCTATTTTCGGCAAAATGGGGGTTGTGTGGCCATTCATTATCGACCAGAGGCTCGTACACCTCACCCCACATATGTTTCCTTGCCATAGATCACATTCTTGGATTTCTGGTGGAGACCATTTCTTGGTCAAAAATCCGTACGTGTTAGCCTTTGGTATTTTTGAAAATGGTCATTCATGGCTATTTTCGACAAAAATGGGGGTTGTGTGGCCATTGATCTTCGACCAGAGGCTCATACACCTCACTACACATATGTTTCCTTGCCATAAAACACATTCTTGGATTTATGGTGGAGACCATTTCTTGGTCAAAAATCCGTAGGTGTTAGCCTTCAGTGTCATTGAAAATGGTCGTTCATGGCTATTTTCGACAAAAACTAGGGTTGTGTGGCCATTGATCGTCGACCAGAGGCTCATACACCTCACCCCACATATGTTTCCTTGCCATAGATCACATTCTTGGATTTCTGGTGGAGACCATTTCTTGGTCAAAAATCTGTAGGTGTTAGCCTTCGGTATTATTGAAAATGGTCGTTCATGGCTATTTTCGACAAAAATGGGGGTTGTGTGGCCATTGATCATCGACCAGAGGCTCATACACCTCACCCCACATATGTTTCCTTTCCATAGATCACATTCTTGGATTTCTGGTGGAGACCATTTCTTGGTCAAAAATCCGTAGGTGTTAGCCTTCGGTATTATTGAAAATGGTCGTTCATGGCTATTTTCGACAAAAATGGGGGTTGTGTGGCCATTGATCATCGACCAGACGCTCATACACCTCACCCCACATATGTTTCCTTGCCATAGATCACATTCTTGGATTTCTGGTGGAGACCTATTCTTGGTCTAAAATCCATAGGTGTTATCCTCTAGTATTATTGAAAATGGTCGCTCATGGCTATTTTCAAGGTCGCTCATGGCTATTTTCATAAAAAATGGGGGTTGTGTGGCCATTTATCATCGACTAGAGGCTCATAAACCTCGCCCCACATATGTTTCCTTGCCATAGATCACATTCTTGGATTTCTGGTGGAGACCATTTCTTGGTTAAAAACTCGTACGTGTTAGCCTTCGGTATTATTGAAAATGGTCGTTCATGGCTATTTTCGGCAAAATGGGGGTTGTGTGGCCATTCATTATCGACCAGAGGCTCGTACACCTCACCCCACATATGTTTCCTTGCCATAGATCACATTCTTGGATTTCTGGTGGAGACCATTTCTTGGTCAAAAATCCGTACGTGTTAGCCTTTGGTATTTTTGAAAATGGTCATTCATGGCTATTTTCGACAAAAATGGGGGTTGTGTGGCCATTGATCTTCGACCAGAGGCTCATACACCTCACTACACATATGTTTCCTTGCCATAAAACACATTCTTGGATTTATGGTGGAGACCATTTCTTGGTCAAAAATCCGTAGGTGTTAGCCTTCAGTGTCATTGAAAATGGTCGTTCATGGCTATTTTCGACAAAAACTAGGGTTGTGTGGCCATTGATCGTCGACCAGAGGCTCATACACCTCACCCCACATATGTTTCCTTGCCATAGATCACATTCTTGGATTTCTGGTGGAGACCATTTCTTGGTCAAAAATCCGTAGGTGTTAGCCTTCGGTATTATTGAAAATGGTCGTTCATGGCTATTTTCGACAAAAATGGGGGTTGTGTGGCCATTGATCATCGACCAGACGCTCATACACCTCACCCCACATATGTTTCCTTGCCATAGATCACATTCTTGGATTTCTGGTGGTGACCATTTCTTGGTCTAAAATCCGTAGGTGTTATCCTCTAGTATTATTGAAAATGGTCGCTCATGGCTATTTTCAAGGTCGCTCATGGCTATTTTCATAAAAAATGGGGGTTGTGTGGCCATTTATCATCGACTAGAGCCTCATAAACCTCACCCCACATATGTTTCCTTGCCATAGATTACATTCTTAGATTTCTGGTGGAAACCATTTCTTGGTTAAAAACTCGTACGTGTTAGCCTTCGGTATTATTGAAAATGGTCATTCATGGCTATTTTCGGCAAAATGGGGGTTGTGTGGCCATTGATCATCAACCAGAGGCTCGTACACCTCACCCCACATATGTTTCCTTGCCATAGATCACATTCTTGGATTTCTGGTGGAGACCATTTCTTGGTCAAAAACTCGTACGTGTTAGCCTTCGGTATTATTGAAAATGGTCGTTCATGGCTATTTTCGGCAAAATGGGGGTTCTGTGGCCATTGATCATCGACCAAAGGCTCGTACACCTCACCCCACATATGTTTCCTTTCCATAGATCACATTCTTGGATTTCTGGTGGAGACCATTTCTTGGTCAAAAATCCGTAGGTGTTAGCCTTCGGTATTATTGTAAATGGTCATTCATGGCTATTTTCGACAAAAATGGGGGTTGTGTGGCCATTGATCATCGACCAGACGCTCATACACCTCACCCCACATATGTTTCCTTGCCATAGATCACATTCTTGGATTTCTGGTGGAGACCATTTCTTGGTCAAAAATCCGTAGGTGTTAGCCTTCGGTATTATTGAAAATGGTCGTTCATGGCTATTTTCGACAAAAATGGGGGTTGTGTGGCCATTGATCATCGACCAGAGGCTCATACACCTCACCCCACATATGTTTCCTTGCCATAGATCACATTCTTGGATTTCTGGTGGAGACCATTTCTTGGTCAAAAATCCGTAGGTGTTAGCCTTCGGTATTATTGAAAATGGTCGTTCATGGCTATTTTCGACAAAAATGGGGGTTGTGTGGCCATTGATCATCGACCAGACGCTCATACACCTCACCCCACATATGTTTCCTTGTCATAGATCACATTCTTGGATTCCTGGTGGAGACCATTTCTTGGTCTAAAATCCATAGGTGTTAGCCTCTAGTATTATTGAAAATGGTCGCTCATGGCTATTTTCAAGGTCGCTCATGGCTATTTTCATAAAAAATGGGGGTTGTGTGGCCATTTATCATCGACTAGAGGCTCATAAACCTCGCCCCACATATGTTTCCTTGCCATAGATCACATTCTTGGATTTCTGGTGGAGACCATTTCTTGGTTAAAAACTCGTAACTGTTAGCCTTCGGTATTATTGAAAATGGTCGTTCAAGGCTATTTTCGGCAAAATGGGGGTTGTGTGACCATTCATTATCGACCAGAGGCTCGTACACCTCACCCCACATATGTTTCCTTGCCATAGATCACATTCTTGGATTTCTGGTGGAGACCATTTCTTGGTCAAAAATCCGTACGTGTTAGCCTTTGGTATTTTTGGAAATGGTCATTCATGGCTATTTTCGACAAAAATGGGGGTTGTGTGGCCATTGATCTTCGACCAAAGGCTCATACACCTCACTACACATATGTTTCCTTGCCATAGATCACATTCTTGGATTTATGGTGGAGACCATTTCTTGGTCAAAAATCCGTAGGTGTTAGCCTTCAGTGTCATTGAAAATGGTCGTTCATGGCTATTTTCGACAAAAATTAGGGTTGTGTGGCCATTGATCGTCGACCAGAGGCTCATACACCTCACCCCACATATGTTTCCTTGCCATAGATCACATTCTTGGATTTCTGGTGGAGACCATTTCTTGGTCAAAAATCCGTAGGTGTTAGCCTTCGGTATTATTGAAAATGGTCGTTCATGGCTATTTTCGACAAAAATGGGGGTTGTGTGGCCATTGATCATCGACCAGACGCTCATACACCTCACCCCACATATGTTTCCTTGCCATAGATCACATTCTTGGATTTCTGGTGGAGACCATTTCTTGTTCTAAAATCCGTAGGTGTTAGCCTCTAGTATTATTGAAAATGGTCGCTCATGGCTATTTTCATAAAAAATGGGGGTTGTGTGGCCATTTATCATAGACTAGAGGCTCATAAACCTCACCCCACATATGTTTCCTTGCCATAGATTACATTCTTGGATTTCTGGTGGAAACCATTTCTTGGTTAAAAACTCGTACGTGTTAGCCTTCGGTATTATTGAAAATGGTCATTCATGGCTATTTTCGGCAAAATGGGGGTTGTGTGGCCATTGATCATCAACCAGAGGCTCGTACACCTCACCCCACATATGTTTCCTTGCCATAGATCACATTCTTGGATTTCTGGTGGAGACCATTTCTTGGTTAAAAATCCGTACGTGTTAGCCTTTGGTATTTTTGAAAATGGTCATTCATGGCTATTTTCGACAAAAATGGCGGTTGTGTGGCCATTGATCATCGACTAGAGGCTCATACACCTCATCCCACATATGTTTCCTTGCCATAGATCACATTCTTGGATTTCTGGTGCAGACATTTCTTGGTCAAAAATCCGTAGGTGTTAGCCTTCGGTATTATTGAAAATGGTCGTTCATGGCTATTTTCGACAAAAATGGGGGTTGTGTGGCCATTGATCATCGACCAGACGCTCATACACCTCACCCCACATATGTTTCCTTGCCATAGATCACATTCTTGGATTTCTGGTGGAGACCATTTCTTGGTCTAAAATCCGTAGGTGTTAGCCTCTAGTATTATTGAAAATGGTCGCTCATGGCTATTTTCAAGGTCGCTCATGGCTATTTTCATAAAAAATGGGGGTTGTGTGGCCATTTATCATCGACTAGAGGCTCATAAACCTCACCCCACATATGTTTCCTTGCCATAGATTACATTCTTGGATTTCTGGTGGAAACCATTTCTTGGTTAAAAACTCGTACGTGTTAGCCTTCGGTATTATTGAAAATGGTCATTCATGGCTATTTTCGGCAAAATGGGGGTTGTGTGGCCATTGATCATCGACCATGGGCTCATACACCTCACCCCACATATGTTTCCTTGCCATAGATCACATTCTTGGATTTCTGGTGGAGACCATTTCTTGGTCAAAAATCTGTAGGTGTTAGCCTTCGGTATTATTGAAAATGGTCGTTCATGGCTATTTTCGACAAAAATGGGGGTTGTGTGGCCATTGATCATCGACTAGAGGCTCATACACCTCACCCCACATATGTTTCCTTGCCATAGATCACATTCTTGGATTTCTGGTGGAGACCATTTCTTGGTCAAAAATCCATAGGTGTTAGCCTTCGGTATTATTGAAAATGGTCGTTCATGGCTATTTTCGACAAAAATGGGGGTGTGTGGCCATTGATCATCGACCAGATGCTCATACACCTCAGCCCACATATGTTTCCTTGCCATAGATCACATTCTTGGATTTCTGGTGGAGACCATTTCTTGGTCTAAAATCCGTAGGTCTTAGCCTCTAGTATTATTGAAAATGGTCGCTCATGGCTATTTTCATAAAAATGGGGGTTGTGTGGCCATTTATCATCACCTAGAGGCTCATAAACCTCACCCCACATATGTTTCCTTGCCATAGATCACATTCTTGGATTTCTGGTGGAGACCATTTCTTGGTTAAAAACTCGTACGTGTTAGCCTTCGGTATTATTGAAAATGGTCGTTCATGGCTATTTTCGGCAAAATGGGGGTTGTGTGGCCATTGATCATCGACCAGAGGATCATACGCCTCACCCCACATATGTTTCCTTGCCATAGATCACATTCTTGGATTCCTGGTGGAGACCATTTCTTGGTCAAAAATCCATACGTGTTAGCCTTTGGTATTTTTGAAAATGGTCATTCATGGCTATTTTCGACAAAAATGGGGGTTGTGTGGCCATTGATCATCGACTAGAGGCTCATACACCTCACCCCACATATGTTTCCTTGCCATAGATCACATTCTTGGATTTCTGGTGGAGACCATTTCTTGGTCAAAAATCCGTAGGTGTTAGCCTTCGGTATTATTGAAAATGGTCGTTCATGGATATTTTCGACAAAAATAGGGGTTGTGTGGCCATTGATCATCGACCAGACGCTCATACACCTCACCCCACATTTGTTTCCTTGCCATAGATCACATTCTTGGATTTCTGGTGGAGACCATTTCTTGGTCTAAAATCCGTAGGTGTTAGCCTCTAGTATTATTGAAAATGGTCGCTCATGGCTATTTTCAAGGTCGCTCATGGCTATTTTCATAAAAAATGGGGGTTGTGTGGCCATTTATCATCAACTAGAGGCTCATAAACCTCACCCCACATATGTTTCCTTGCCATAGATTACATTCTTGGATTTCTGGTGGAAACCATTTCTTGGTTAAAAACGCGTACGTGTTAGCCTTCGGTATTATTGAAAATGGTCATTCATGGCTATTTTCGGCAAAATGGGGGTTGTGTGGCCATTGATCGTCGACCAGAGGCTCATACACCTCACCCCACATATGTTTCCTTGTCGTAGATCACATTCTTGGATTTCTGGTGGAGACCATTTCTTGGTCAAAAAACCGTAGGTGTTAGCCTTCGATATTATTGAAAATGGTCGTTCATGGTTATTTTCGACAAAAATGGGGGTTGTGTGTCCATTGATCATCGACCAGAGGCTCATACACCTCACCCCACATATGTTTCCTTGCCATAGATCACATTCTTCGATTTCTGGTGGAGACCATTTCTTGGTCAAAAACTCGTACGTGTTAGCCTTCGGTATTATTGAAAATGGTCGTTCATGGCTATTTTCGGCAAAATGGGGGTTCTGTGGCCATTGATCATCGACCAGAGGCTCGTACACCTCACCCCACATATGTTTCCTTGCCATAGATCACATTCTTGGATTTCCGGTGGAGACCATTTCTTGGTCAAAAATCCGTAGGTGTTAGCCTTCGGTATTATTGAAAATGGTCGTTCATGGCTATTTTCGGCAAAATGGGGGTTCTGTGGCCATTGATCATCGACCAGAGGCTCGTACACCTCACCCCACATATGTTTCCTTGCCATAGATCACATTCTTGGATTTCTGGTGGAGACCATTTCTTGGTCAAAAATCCGTAGGTGTTAGCCTTCGGTATTATTGAAAATGGTCGTTCATGGCTATTTTCGACAAAAATGGGGGTTGTGTGGCCATTGATCATCGACTAGAGGCTCATACACCTCACCCCACATATGTTTCCTCGCCATAGATCACATTCTTGGATTTCTGGTGGAGACCATTTCTTGGTCAAAAATCCGTAGGTCTTAGCCTCTAATATTATTGAAAATGGTCGCTCATGGCTATTTTCGGCAAAATGGGGATTCTGTGGCCATTGATCGTCGACCAGAGGCTCATACACCTCACCCCACATATGTTTCCTTGTCGTAGATCATATTCTTGGATTTCTGGTGGAGACCATTTCTTGGTCAAAAATCCGTAGGTGTTAGCCTTCGATATTATTGAAAATGGTCGTTCATGGCTATTTTCGACAAAAATGGGGGTTGTGTGGCCATTGATCATCAACCAGAGGCTCATACACCTCACCCCACATATGTTTCCTTGCCATAGATCACATTCTTGGATTTCTGTTGGAGACCATTTCTTGGTCAAAAATCTGTAGGTGTTAGCCTTCGGTATTATTGAAAATGGTCGTTCATGGCTATTTTCGACAAAAATGGGGGTTGTGTGGCCATTGATCATCGGTCAGACGCTCATACACCTCACCCCACATATGTTTCCTTGCCATAGATCACATTCTTGGATTTCTGGTGGAGACCATTTCTTGGTCTAAAATCCGTAGGTGTTAGCCTCTAGTATTATTGAAAATGGTCGCTCATGGCTATTTTCAAGGTCGCTCATGGCTATTTTCATAAAAAATGGGGGTTGTGTGGCCATTTTCATCGACTAGAGGTTCATAAACCTCACCCCACATATGTTTCCTTGCCATAGATCACATTCTTGGATTTCTGGTGGAGACCATTTCTTGGTCAAAAATCCGTACGTGTTAGCCTTTGGTATTTTTGAAAATGGTCGTTCATGGCTTGGTCGATGATCAATGGCCACACAACCCCCATTTTTTATGAAAATAGCCATGAGCGACCATTTTCAATAATACTAGAGGCTAAGACCTACGGATTTTTGACCAAGAAATGGTCTCCACCAGAAATCCAAGAATGTGATCTATGGCAAGGAAACATATGTGGGGTGAGGTGTATGAGCCTCTCGTCGATGATCAATGGCCACACAACCCCCATTTTTGTCGAAAATAGCCATGAATGACCATTTACAATAATACCGAAGGCTAACACCTACGGATTTTTGACCAAGAAATGGTCTCCACCAGAAATCCAAGAATGTGATCTATGGCAAGGAAACATATGTGGGGTGAGGTGTATGAGCCTATGGTCGATGATCAATGGCCACACAACCCCCATTTTTGTCGAAAATAGCCATGAACGACCATTTTCAATAATATCGAAGGCTAACACCTACGGATTTTTGACCAAGAAATGGTCTCCACCAGAAATCCAAGAATGTGATCTACGACAAGGAAACATATGTGGGGTGAGGTGTATGAGCCTCTGGTCGACGATCAATGGCCACACAACCCCCATTTTGCCGAAAATAGCCATGAATGACCATTTTCAATAATACCGAAGGCTAACACGTACGAGTTTTTAACCAAGAAATGGTTTCCACCAGAAATCCAAGAATGTAATCTATGGCAAGGAAACATATGTGGGGTGAGGTTTATGAGCCTCTAGTCGATGATAAATGGCCACACAACCCCCATTTTTATGAAAATAGCCATGAGCGACCTTGAAAATAGCCATGAGCGACCATTTTCAATAATACTAGAGGCTAACACGTACGGATTTTAGACCAAGAAATGGTCTCCACCAGAAATCCAAGAATGTGATCTATGGCAAGGAAACATATGTGGGGTGAGGTGTATGAGCGTCTGGTCGATGATCAATGGCCACACAACCCCCATTTTTGTCGAAAATAGCCATGAACGACCATTTTCAATAATACCGAAGGCTAACACCTACGGATTTTTGACCAAGAAATGGTCTCCACCAGAAATCCAAGAATGTGATCTATGGCAAGGAAACATATGTGGGGTGAGATTTATGAGCCTCTAGTCGATGATAAATGGCCACACAACCCCCATTTTTTATGAAAATAGCCATGAGCGACCAATTTCAATAATATTAGAGGCTAAGACCTACGGATTTTTGACCAAGAAATGGTCTCCACCAGAAATCCAAGAATGTGATCTATGGCAAGGAAACATATGTGGGGTGAGGTGTATGAGCCTCTGGTCGATGATCAATGGCCACACAACCCCCATTTTTGTCGAAAATAGCCATGAACGACCATTTTCAATAATATCGAAGGCTAACACCTACGGATTTTTGACCAAGAAATGGTCTCCACCAGAAATCCAAGAATGTGATCTATGGCAAGGAAACATATGTGGGGTGAGGTGTACGAGCCTCTGGTCGATGATCAATGGCCACACAACCCCCAATTTTTATGAAAATAGCCATGAGAGACCATTTTCAATAATACTAGAGGCTAAGACCTACGGATTTTTGACCAAGAAATGGTCTCCACCAGAAATCCAAGAATGTGATCTATGGCAAGGAAACATATGTGGGGTGAGGTGTATGAGCCTCTGGTCGATGATCAATGGCCACACAACCCCCATTTTTGTCGAAAATAGCCATGAATGACCATTTACAATAATACCGAAGGCTAACACCTACGGATTTTTGACCAAGAAATGGTCTCCACCAGAAATCCAAGAATGTGATCTATGGCAAGGAAACATATGTGGGGTGAGGTGTATGAGCCTCTAGTCGATGATCAATGGCCACACAACCCCCATTTTTGTCGAAAATAGCCATGAATGACCATTTTCAAAAATACCAAAGGCTAACACGTACGGATTTTTGACCAAGAAATGGTCTCCACCAGAAATCCAAGAATGTGATCTATGGCAAGGAAACATATGTGGGGTGAGGTGTATGAGCCTCTAGTCGATGATCAATGGCCACACAACCCCCATTTTTGTCGAAAATAGCCATGAATGACCATTTTCAAAAATACCAAAGGCTAACACGTACGGATTTTTGACCAAGAAATGGTCTCCACCAGAAATCCAAGAATGTGATCTATGGCAAGGAAACATATGTGGGGTGAGGTGTATGAGCCTCTGGTCGATGATCAATTGCCACACAACCCCCATTTTGTCGAAAATAGCCATGAACGACCATTTTCAATAATACCGAAGGCTAACACCTACGGATTTTTGACCAAGAAATGGTCTCCACCAGAAATCCAAGAATGTGATCTACGACAAGAAAACATATGTGGGGTGAGGTGTATGAGCCTCTGGTCGACGATCAATGGCCACACAACCCCCATTTTGCCGAAAATAGCCATGAATGACCATTTTCAATAATACCGAAGGCTAACACGTACGAGTTTTTAACCAAGAAATGGTTTCCACCAGAAATCCAAGAATGTAATCTATGGCAAGGAAACATATGTGGGGTGAGGTTTATGAGCCTCTAGTCGATGATAAATGGCCACACAACCCCCATTTTTATGAAAATAGCCATGAGCGACCTTGAAAATAGCCATGAGCGACCATTTTCAATAATACTAGAGGCTAACACGTACGGATTTTAGACCAAGAAATGGTCTCCACCAGAAATCCAAGAATGTGATCTATGGCAAGGAAACATATGTGGGGTGAGGTGTATGAGCGTCTGGTCGATGATCAATGGCCACACAACCCCCATTTTTGTCGAAAATAGCCATGAACGACCATTTTCAATAATACCGAAGGCTAACACCTACGGATTTTTGACCAAGAAATGGTCTCCACCAGAAATCCAAGAATGTGATCTATGGCAAGGAAACATATGTGGGGTGAGATTTATGAGCCTCTAGTCGATGATAAATGGCCACACAACCCCCATTTTTTATGAAAATAGCCATGAGCGACCAATTTCAATAATATTAGAGGCTAAGACCTACGGATTTTTGACCAAGAAATGGTCTCCACCAGAAATCCAAGAATGTGATCTATGGCAAGGAAACATATGTGGGGTGAGGTGTATGAGCCTCTGGTCGATGATCAATGGCCACACAACCCCCATTTTTGTCGAAAATAGCCATGAACGACCATTTTCAATAATATCGAAGGCTAACACCTACGGATTTTTGACCAAGAAATGGTCTCCACCAGAAATCCAAGAATGTGATCTATGGCAAGGAAACATATGTGGGGTGAGGTGTACGAGCCTCTGGTCGATGATCAATGGCCACACAACCCCCAATTTTTATGAAAATAGCCATGAGAGACCATTTTCAATAATACTAGAGGCTAAGACCTACGGATTTTTGACCAAGAAATGGTCTCCACCAGAAATCCAAGAATGTGATCTATGGCAAGGAAACATATGTGGGGTGAGGTGTATGAGCCTCTGGTCGATGATCAATGGCCACACAACCCCCATTTTTGTCGAAAATAGCCATGAATGACCATTTACAATAATACCGAAGGCTAACACCTACGGATTTTTGACCAAGAAATGGTCTCCACCAGAAATCCAAGAATGTGATCTATGGCAAGGAAACATATGTGGGGTGAGGTGTATGAGCCTCTAGTCGATGATCAATGGCCACACAACCCCCATTTTTGTCGAAAATAGCCATGAATGACCATTTTCAAAAATACCAAAGGCTAACACGTACGGATTTTTGACCAAGAAATGGTCTCCACCAGAAATCCAAGAATGTGATCTATGGCAAGGAAACATATGTGGGGTGAGGTGTATGAGCCTCTAGTCGATGATCAATGGCCACACAACCCCCATTTTTGTCGAAAATAGCCATGAATGACCATTTTCAAAAATACCAAAGGCTAACACGTACGGATTTTTGACCAAGAAATGGTCTCCACCAGAAATCCAAGAATGTGATCTATGGCAAGGAAACATATGTGGGGTGAGGTGTATGAGCCTCTGGTCGATGATCAATTGCCACACAACCCCCATTTTGTCGAAAATAGCCATGAACGACCATTTTCAATAATACCGAAGGCTAACACCTACGGATTTTTGACCAAGAAATGGTCTCCACCAGAAATCCAAGAATGTGATCTACGACAAGAAAACATATGTGGGGTGAGGTGTATGAGCCTCTGGTCGACGATCAATGGCCACACAACCCCCATTTTGCCGAAAATAGCCATGAATGACCATTTTCAATAATACCGAAGGCTAACACGTACGAGTTTTTAACCAAGAAATGGTTTCCACCAGAAATCCAAGAATGTAATCTATGGCAAGGAAACATATGTGGGGTGAGGTCTATGAGCCTCTAGTCGATGGTAAATGGCCACACAACCCCCATTTTTTATGAAAATAGCCATGAGCGACCTTGAAAATAGCCATGAGCGACCATTTTCAATAATACTAGAGGCTAACACCTACGGATTTTAGACCAAGAAATGGTCTCCACCAGAAATCCTAGAATGTGATCTATTGCAAGGAAACATATGGGGGGTGAGGTGGACGAGCCTCTGGTCGATGATCAATGGCCACACAACCCCCATTTTTGTCGAAAATAGCCATGAACGATCATTTACAATAATACCGAAGGCTAACACCTACGAATTTTTGACCAAGAAATGGTCTCCACCAGAAATCCAAGAATGTGATCTATAGCAAGGAAACATATGTGGGGTGAGGTGTACGAGCCTTTGGTCGATGATCAATGGCCACACAACCCCCAATTTTTATGAAAATAGCCATGAGAGACCATTTTCAATAATACTAGAGGCTAAGACCTACGGATTTTTGACCAAGAAATGGTCTCCACCAGAAATCCAAGAATGTGATCTATGGCAAGGAAACATATGTGGGGTGAGGTGTATGAGCCTCTGGTCGATGATCAATGGCCACACAACCCCCATTTTTGTCGAAAATAGCCATGAATGACCATTTACAATAATACCGAAGGCTAACACCTACGGATTTTTGACCAAGAAATGGTCTCCACCAGAAATCCAAGAATGTGATCTATGGCAAGGAAACATATGTGGGGTGAGGTGTATGAGCCTCTAGTCGATGATCAATGGCCACACAACCCCCATTTTTGTCGAAAATAGCCATGAATGACCATTTTCAAAAATACCAAAGGCTAACACGTACGGATTTTTGACCAAGAAATGGTCTCCACCAGAAATCCAAGAATGTGATCTATGGCAAGGAAACATATGTGGGGTGAGGTGTATGAGCCTCTAGTCGATGATCAATGGCCACACAACCCCCATTTTTGTCGAAAATAGCCATGAATGACCATTTTCAAAAATACCAAAGGCTAACACGTACGGATTTTTGACCAAGAAATGGTCTCCACCAGAAATCCAAGAATGTGATCTATGGCAAGGAAACATATGTGGGGTGAGGTGTATGAGCCTCTGGTCGATGATCAATTGCCACACAACCCCCATTTTGTCGAAAATAGCCATGAACGACCATTTTCAATAATACCGAAGGCTAACACCTACGGATTTTTGACCAAGAAATGGTCTCCACCAGAAATCCAAGAATGTGATCTACGACAAGAAAACATATGTGGGGTGAGGTGTATGAGCCTCTGGTCGATGATCAATTGCCACACAACCCCCATTTTGTCGAAAATAGCCATGAACGACCATTTTCAATAATACCGAAGGCTAACACCTACGGATTTTTGACCAAGAAATGGTCTCCACCAGAAATCCAAGAATGTGATCTACGACAAGAAAACATATGTGGGGTGAGGTGTATGAGCCTCTGGTCGACGATCAATGGCCACACAACCCCCATTTTGCCGAAAATAGCCATGAATGACCATTTTCAATAATACCGAAGGCTAACACGTACGAGTTTTTAACCAAGAAATGGTTTCCACCAGAAATCCAAGAATGTAATCTATGGCAAGGAAACATATGTGGGGTGAGGTTTATGAGCCTCTAGTCGATGATAAATGGCCACACAACCCCCATTTTTATGAAAATAGCCATGAGCGACCTTGAAAATAGCCATGAGCGACCATTTTCAATAATACTAGAGGCTAACACGTACGGATTTTAGACCAAGAAATGGTCTCCACCAGAAATCCAAGAATGTGATCTATGGCAAGGAAACATATGTGGGGTGAGGTGTATGAGCGTCTGGTCGATGATCAATGGCCACACAACCCCCATTTTTGTCGAAAATAGCCATGAACGACCATTTTCAATAATACCGAAGGCTAACACCTACGGATTTTTGACCAAGAAATGGTCTCCACCAGAAATCCAAGAATGTGATCTATGGCAAGGAAACATATGTGGGGTGAGATTTATGAGCCTCTAGTCGATGATAAATGGCCACACAACCCCCATTTTTTATGAAAATAGCCATGAGCGACCAATTTCAATAATATTAGAGGCTAAGACCTACGGATTTTTGACCAAGAAATGGTCTCCACCAGAAATCCAAGAATGTGATCTATGGCAAGGAAACATATGTGGGGTGAGGTGTATGAGCCTCTGGTCGATGATCAATTGCCACACAACCCCCATTTTGTCGAAAATAGCCATGAACGACCATTTTCAATAATACCGAAGGCTAACACCTACGGATTTTTGACCAAGAAATGGTCTCCACCAGAAATCCAAGAATGTGATCTACGACAAGAAAACATATGTGGGGTGAGGTGTATGAGCCTCTGGTCGATGATCAATTGCCACACAACCCCCATTTTGTCGAAAATAGCCATGAACGACCATTTTCAATAATACCGAAGGCTAACACCTACGGATTTTTGACCAAGAAATGGTCTCCACCAGAAATCCAAGAATGTGATCTACGACAAGAAAACATATGTGGGGTGAGGTGTATGAGCCTCTGGTCGATGATCAATTGCCACACAACCCCCATTTTGTCGAAAATAGCCATGAACGACCATTTTCAATAATACCGAAGGCTAACACCTACGGATTTTTGACCAAGAAATGGTCTCCACCAGAAATCCAAGAATGTGATCTACGACAAGAAAACATATGTGGGGTGAGGTGTATGAGCCTCTGGTCGCTCATGGCTATTTTCAAGGTCGCTCATGGCTATTTTCATAAAAAATGGGGGTTGTGTGGCCATTTATCATCGACTAGAGGCTCATACACCTCACCCCACATATGTTTCCTTGCCATAGATTACATTCTTGGATTTCTGGTGGAAACCATTTCTTGGTTAAAAACTCGTACGTGTTAGCCTTCGGTATTATTGAAAATGGTCATTCATGGCTATTTTCGGCAAAATGGGGGTTGTGTGGCCATTGATCATCGACCAGAGGCTCATACACCTCACCCCACATATGTTTCCTTGTCGTAGATCACATTCTTGGATTTCTGGTGGAGACCATTTCTTGGTCAAAAATCCGTAGGTGTTAGCCTTCGATATTATTGAAAATGGTCATTCATGGCTATTTTCGGCAAAATGGGGGTTGTGTGGCCATTGATCGTCGACCAGAGGCTCATACACCTCACCCCACATATGTTTCCTTGTCGTAGATCACATTCTTGGATTTCTGGTGGAGACCATTTCTTGGTCAAAAATCCGTAGGTGTTAGCCTTCGATATTATTGAAAATGGTCGTTCATGGCTATTTTCGACAAAAATGGGGGTTGTGTGGCCAATGATCATCGACCAGAGGCTCATACACCTCACCCCACATATGTTTCCTTGCCATAGATCACATTCTTGGATTTCTGGTGGAGACCATTTCTTGGTCAAAAATCCGTAGGTGTTAGCCTTCGGTATTATTGAAAATGGTCGTTCATGGCTATTTTCGACAAAAATGGGGGTTGTGTGGCCATTGATCATCGACCAGACGCTCATACACCTCACCCCACATATGTTTCCTTGCCATAGATCACATTCTTGGATTTCTGGTGGAGACCATTTCTTGGTCTAAAATCCGTAGGTGTTAGCCTCTAGTATTATTGAAAATGGTCGCTCATGGCTATTTTCAAGGTCGCTCATGGCTATTTTCATAAAAAATGGGGGTTGTGTGGCCATTTATCATCGACTAGAGGCTCATAAACCTCACCCCACATATGTTTCCTTGCCATAGATCACATTCTTGGATTTCTGGTGGAGACCATTTCTTGGTCAAAAATCCGTAGGTGTTAGCCTTCGGTATTATTGTAAATGATCGTTCATGGCTATTTTCGACAAAAATGGGGGTTGTGTGGCCATTGATCATCGACCAGAGGCTCGTCCACCTCACCCCCCATATGTTTCCTTGCAATAAATCACATTCTAGGATTTCTGGTAGTGTAACACCCAAATTCTGAATTTGGAATGGGTAGAAGAAATCTGAACAAAGTATCATTGGGAAATAAGAAAATAAGGAGAAAAAGAAATTTTCTTTTAAAACCATTTATACATCTCATGAAATAAATAAACAAGGAGAATAAAACTTAAACTAGTAATAATAAAATAGTATGGTTTATATTCACCTTTGGGTTTCAATTGATACATTTGAAAAATTTGAAAACAAATAGAAGTATAAATTTGAATTTGGAAAAGAAAATAGAAAATAAAAGAAAAGGGAGAACTAAGAAAAATACTACATAAAATAAAATAAAAATCAGAATAAACATCCTTCACACTTATATTATTAAAATTATACCTTTCAAACCGAGGACAAGTTATTCACAAAGTTTGAACTCAAACTTGAAATTCAAATTGGATTTGAAAATGGAGAAAAGAAAATAGAAAAGAAAAGGAAAAAGAATAAAAACCCTAACTGGGCCGGCTACCTGGAAATCGGCCCATCTTCACAATCCACACCGCGCGGCCCATTACTCTTCACGGGCGCGCGCCGACCTGTGGGGCCCTTTGCCCAGCCTCTCCCGCACGCGCCGACACCCCTGGCCCACCGTTCAGCCACCCACCGCCGCTCGCCCCGCACCAAGTCACCTACACGTGGGGCCCGTCTGTCAGGCGTATCCTCTTCCTTCCGTTGAAGCCAACAGAATTCGCGCGGCAATCGCTGGCGTCCGCAAGCTCCCCGGCCGAAACCTTCGCTGCTGCTCCGCTCGGACTCGCCCCAGCCCCTGCTCACCCCGCTCGCGTCCACACCACGGACTCCATGGCTGGGAATCTCGCAACAGACCTGCGCGCGCGGGGGAGAATCGCACCAAATCCGCCGTCGGTCTCGGCCTCCTCTCGCGCGGATTTATCCCTCCCTCCGGGCTATAAAACTCGAGCGCCCGTGACCCTGAGCCATAACCTTTGCAAGCCGGACACCAAGGTGAGAGATCGCGTGGTCATCGCCGAGCGAAAAGCACCGTGGAGCGCCGCCGCCGAGGATAGCCGTCGTCGGGGGGGTCTCCGCTCTTGGAGTCGGGTCGGGGAGTATCGTCTTCGCCTGGGGAAGCTGTCCGCGCCTCCAATTCGGGCTGGGCGCCACCGTGACGCAAGGAATTGCTCACCGGAGCACTTCACCGCCACCAATCCGCCCCTCTGCCGTGGCCAGGGTCTTCCGCGCTGCGAACCCCTCGGTATGATGCCCTTGCCGCGTTTACTTGTTCGTCAGCTACGCGTAGTACCGATTAGCTATGGGTTTGGGGCAGTGGGCGGCCATCGGGGGTTCGCCGGAGTCCTCTCCGCCGCGGGGGGGGGGGAGAACTCGTCGCCGTTGCACGGCTGGATTGAAGACGGAGCTTCCGCGACCGTCGGATCGGGCGCGGACGGATAAGATTAGAATGGGAGATAACGGTTCGGTGATTTGAATCCGGGCCGTCCGTCTAGATCGGGCGAACCTGAGTGATCCCCGCGTTTTAAATCTGAGCCGTTGATCTCGGATCCAACGGCGCACGCTGCGTACCGGTTTGGTTTATATCAGATCTAATCCGGGCGCTTGATTCCTGATCTGACGGCTGGAATTAGATTATACCCCTTCGCCGTGGCTCTTTTGTTAAAGAGCCCCTGGACTTTTTGAAATAGAACCCGCCGTCCTATGCGACTGTGCTCTGAGTCTTAGAAGATTTACCCAGAGCCCCCTGGCCTTTTATGAATTTGAGGCCCAGTCCAGAGAATTATAAAATCAGGAAAATAAAATAGAAAATAGATTTTTAATATGAAAATAATTGCTAAAACTTAGATAATTCATAGAAAATCCATTTTAGCTCCAAATTGAATCATTCCAGTTTCTAAAATTTGGTAATAATATTCTTCATCATTTTGTGTCTTTGTTTTGACATGAACTCTGTCAGAAAATTTATTTATCATTTAATCATATTTTAATCACATTAAACCTTAGGAAAATCATAACTTGAATTCTACAACTCCAAAATTAATAATTCTTTTTCCTGTGATCTTATTTTAGTATGTAGATTATTAATATGTATTTTGCATATATGTTTGGTGTAATGTTAATTTTGCCTATACCATGTATGTTTGTATTGCTACGACTAGCAGTGAGGTCACGAGGATCTGAAGATCATCCTGGTACCTGGATTCTCAAGGCCCAGGCAAGTTGTGCCCTTGATCACTTCTTTTTCCCAGCCATGTTCTGATTAATCATAATGATCTGCATAGGTTAATTTTGATGGGACCCAATAGGTTACCCTAGTTTGTCTATCTTTATACCTTGATTACCACTGAACTTTCTGGGTAGTACTTGCTAGTGCTTTATGTGGTTTTGGGTATGAAGATTACACTATTCATGATTATACTTTTATTATCAGTTGTTATTTATTGTTCATGATAAGATCATTATGGTAATTGGAACATGGAGCGACCACCCGGGAAAACAGTGCTACCACAAGGGTAGTATGGGATGCCCTTGGCTGATTAATTAGGAAAGCTAGTGGAAGACTACCTTACCCGAAAGGGGCAAGGGCAGTAGGGGAGAGGTCAGTGTAGGGAGGCCCTCGGGAGGATTTTGCTGCGATGGCGGTCCTGCAAGGGATTCCTGCACTGGATCTTCCTATAAACTGTAGCGGGTTTTCTGAAGCTAGTGGAACTTTGTAAAGGCCTCGTAGTGTTACCCTGCCTCGCCTCCTCGGTAGAGGTGTATGGGAAGTCGCGATCCCTTGGCAGATGGGTAACATGACTTGTGGGTAAAGATGCGCAACCTCTGCAGAGTGTAAAACTGGTATACTAGCCGTGCTCACGGTCATGAGCAGCTCGGACCCTCACATGATTAAATGATGGAACTAAATTCAATTTGTCATATGCATTGCATCGCAGGTGAAGTTGTTGTTACTTTTGGTTCTATTACTTAATTGGGTTGGTATTTACTTATACTTAGTAACTGCTAATAAAATTTTGACCAACTTTAAAAGCAATGCTCAGCTCTAACCATCTTCTTTGGTAAGCCTTACACTTCTCGTGAGCTCCCACCTTTGGCGAGTTCATGCACATTATTCCCCACAACTTGTTGAGCGATGAACGTATGTGAGCTCACTCTTGCTGTCTCACATACACCACAGGTCAAGGACAGGTACTGCAGGATGATGCTCATGGAGGATGCTGCGAAGTGTTCGTGAGAGGTCTAGGTCGTCGTCTCCCAGTCAACTTTGGTTGCTGGACCGTTGTCTCCTTATAATGTAATTATTTATTTTGTATAGAACTCCTGTTATATATAAAGATGTGACATTCGATCCTGTGCCACTATACATCATATGTGTGAGACTTGGTCCCAGCATACTTGGTGTTTATGTTAGCGCCCGGGTTTTGGACCCCTAAATCCGGGTGTTACAGAAGTGGTATCAGAGGAATGTTTACTGTAGGACGAAACCTAGATAGAACTGGACAACCATTCTTTACTTACCTCTGCCACTCTGATTCTTTTCTAAGCTTATCTTAATCTTTTCTCATCTATTTCCGCTTTACTCTGATTATTCTTACCTCTTTCAATCTAAAGACAAATGTGGATTTCACACTTTGAAATCCAGTGCCTAAAGTGACTTTAGGAATAGGAGACCTAATCCTAGGAGCAAAAACAAAACTATTTTTATAAGTGTTTATGTATTTGAATGTTTGTTCTTATGATACCTGTCTGATTTGGATCTTTGATTGAGTGTGATGGGTTGTGGAGTAATGTCCACAATTACATCTGCATATACATCTAGGTATAAAGGATAGCACTTGTAAGATAACTAGACAAACTAGATTATCCCCTTAGAAAATATATGTAGTATTCCGTATCAATCTCATCTTAACATATTCTATCTTACCTTTGGACATTCACCTCGTACAACTAATTACCCTAGTCTTGACATAGAATATCTGGCCCAGCCCTGCCAAAGAAATTCCAGTACATAACCAACTATTAGTTTATTCATTCTGTCTATTAAATGATTCCCTTGCAAAGCTATCTTACCATATGCTTCTAACTTAGATGGTCAATACCAGGCGGGGAGGTGGAATTGATTTACCTGCTAACCAACAACCTCAACCACAGTCAGCAGGGATGAATCCTCCTAATCCTCCACAAGGCGGAGTTGATCCACTAGTCGCAGCTCAAATGAGAATGATGCAGCAAATGGCTGACACTATGGCAGATATGCGCACCCAAATGCAGCAAGAACGCCAAGAAATGCACCAGGAAAGAGAGGATGCACGTCGGGAAATGCGTCAAGAGCGGGAAGAAATACGCCAGGAGAGAAGGGTGCAACAACAACAGATGCAACAACAACTTCAACTACAACAACAAGTGCCATTGCCTCCACCTCCACCACCAGTTCCACCCCGGGACAAGCACCGGGAATTCATGAGCCACAAACCACCAACCTTCTCCAACTCCGCAGATCCACTGCAAGCAGATGACTGGTTAAAGTCCATTGAGAAGATGCTCAACATAGCCCAGTGCTCGGACCGAGAGAAAGTACTCTATGCATCGGGTCGTCTTGCTGGTCCCGCTGCGGATTGGTGGGATGCGTACTGTGCAGCTCATGCTGCTGCCGATACCATTACATGGGAAGAATTCTCCACACAATTCAGGAATTACCATATTCCTGCTGGACTCATGAAGATTAAGAGGAAGGAGTTTCTATCTCTCAAGCAAGGAAGTATGTCCGTGAGTGAATATAGGGACAAATTCATTCAGTTATCTCGATATGCTCCCAGAGATGTTGAGGATGATGAGCAAAAGCAGGAGCTCTTTCTGGATGGTTTGATTGGACCCTTGCAATATCAGCTGGTATCGCACACCTTCCCATCCTTCCAAAGGCTACTTGACAAAGCTATTGCTGTAGAGAACAAGAGGAGTATATTTGGAGAGAAAAGAAAGGCTGTCAACCAAGGGCAGGCTGGAAGTAGTTCCCGTCCTCGCTATACTACCACTCCCAATACACCAGCTAGTGGCAGTTCTGGACAACAAACTCAACAGACACCAACTGCTCCCCCAAAAACAAGCACTCCAGGAGGAACCGTTGCTCCTAACACAACCACCATCAGGACATGCTTCAAGTGTGGACAACCGGGACACTACGCCAACTACTGTCCCAACAGAGCTGCCTACACTACACCAGCTCCGATGAAGCAAGGACAAGCCTCGGCAGGAAAAAGTCAGCCCCTATCAATCAACCGGGGATATGCCCATCATGCAGAAGTAGAAGCTGAACCCGGTGAACTTGAAATTCAAGAAGAAGAGCCAGTTGAAGATGAAGTAGTCGGTGAAGAAGTCAACGAGCAACAAGAATAGAGAGATAAAACATAGATATAGATATATATATATATATATATTTTTTACTATTTGTAAAGACCTAAATATTTAGCCAGTAGTAGTATTTTACTATTTTAGTAATAATAATAAGGTCCATTTGACCCTGTGTTTTGCTAATAAGATATGCATCATGCCGAGATTTTGTTTATGCATATGTGTTGAATCAATATGAACATGCACCCTTTTTCCTTACTAATCTCGAGGACGAGATTATTTTTAAGGGGGGTAGGATTTGTAACACCCAAATTCTGAATTTGGAATGGGTAGAAGAAATCTGAACAAAGTATCATTGGGAAATAAGAAAATAAGGAGAAAAAGAATTTTTCTTTTAAAACCATTTATACATCTCATGAAATAAATAAACAAGGAGAATAAAACTTAAACTAGTAATAATAAAATAGTATGGTTTATATTCACCTTTGGGTTTCAATTGATACATTTGAAAAATTTGAAAACAAATAGAAGTATAAATTTGAATTTGGAATAGAAAATAGAAAATAAAAGAAAAGGGAGAACTAAGAAAAATACTACATAAAATAAAATAAAAATCAGAATAAACATCCTTCACACTTATATTATTAAAATTATACCTTTCAAACCGAGGACAAGTTATTCACAAAGTTTGAACTCAAACTTGAAATTCAAATTGGATTTGAAAATGGAGAAAAGAAAATAGAAAAGAAAAGGAAAAAGAATAAAAACCCTAACTGGGCCGGCTACCTGGAAATCGGCCCATCTTCACAATCCACACCGCGCGGCCCATTACTCTTCACGGGCGCGCGCCGACCTGTGGGGCCCTTTGCCCAGCCTCTCCCGCACGCGCCGACACCCCTGGCCCACCGTTCAGCCACCCACCGCCGCTCGCCCCGCACCAAGTCACCTACACGTGGGGCCCGTCTGTCAGGCGTATCCTCTTCCTTCCGTTGAAGCCAACAGAATTCGCGCGGCAATCGCTGGCGTCCGCAAGCTCCCCGGCCGAAACCTTCGCTGCTGCTCCGCTCGGACTCGCCCCAGCCCCTGCTCACCCCGCTCGCGTCCACACCACGGACTCCATGGCCGGGAATCTCGCAACAGACCTGCGCGCGCGGGGGAGAATCGCACCAAATCCGCCGTCGGTCTCGGCCTCCTCTCGCGCGGATTTATCCCTCCCTCCGGGCTATAAAACTCGAGCGCCCGTGACCCTGAGCCATAACCTTTGCAAGCCGGACACCAAGGTGAGAGATCGCGTGGTCATCGCCGAGCGAAAAGCACCGTGGAGCGCCGCCGCCGAGGATAGCCGTCGTCGGGGGGTCTCCGCTCTTGGAGTCGGGTCGGGGAGTATCGTCTTCGCCTGGGGAAGCTGTCCGCGCCTCCAATTCGGGCTGGGCGCCACCGTGACGCAAGGAATTGCTCACCGGAGCACTTCACCGCCACCAATCCGCCCCTCTGCCGTGGCCAGGGTCTTCCGCGCTGCGAACCCCTCGGTATGATGCCCTTGCCGCGTTTACTTGTTCGTCAGCTACGCGTAGTACCGATTAGCTATGGGTTTGGGGCAGTGGGCGGCCATCGGGGGTTCGCCGGAGTCCTCTCCGCCGCGGGGGGGGGGGGGGGGGAGAACTCGTCGCCGTTGCACGGCTGGATTGAAGACGGAGCTTCCGCGACCGTCGGATCGGGCGCGGACGGATAAGATTAGAATGGGAGATAACGGTTCGGTGATTTGAATCCGGGCCGTCCGTCTAGATCGGGCGAACCTGAGTGATCCCCGCGTTTTAAATCTGAGCCGTTGATCTCGGATCCAACGGCTCACGCTGCGTACCGGTTCGGTTTATATCAGATCTAATCCGGGCGCTTGATTCCTGATCTGACGGCTGGAATTAGATTATACCCCTTCGCCGTGGCTCTTTTGTTAAAGAGCCCCTGGACTTTTTGAAATAGAACCCGCCGTCCTATGCGACTGTGCTCTGAGTCTTAGAAGATTTACCCAGAGCCCCCTGGCCTTTTATGAATTTGAGGCCCAGTCCAGAGAATTATAAAATCAGGAAAATAAAATAGAAAATAGATTTTTAATATGAAAATAATTGCTAAAACTTAGATAATTCATAGAAAATCCATTTTAGCTCCAAATTGAATCATTCCAGTTTCTAAAATTTGGTAATAATATTCTTCATCATTTTGTGTCTTTGTTTTGACATGAACTCTGTCAGAAAATTTATTTATCATTTAATCATATTTTAATCACATTAAACCTTAGGAAAATCATAACTTGAATTCTACAACTCCAAAATTAATAATTCTTTTTCCTGTGATCTTATTTTAGTATGTAGATTATTAATATGTATTTTGCATATATGTTTGGTGTAATGTTAATTTTGCCTATACCATGTATGTTTGTATTGCTACGACTAGCAGTGAGGTCACGAGGATCTGAAGATCATCCTGGTACCTGGATTCTCAAGGCCCAGGCAAGTTGTGCCCTTGATCACTTCTTTTTCCCAGCCATGTTCTGATTAATCATAATGATCTGCATAGGTTAATTTTGATGGGACCCAATAGGTTACCCTAGTTTGTCTATCTTTATACCTTGATTACCACTGAACTTTCTGGGTAGTACTTGCTAGTGCTTTATGTGGTTTTGGGTATGAAGATTACACTATTCATGATTATACTTTTATTATCAGTTGTTATTTATTGTTCATGATAAGATCATTATGGTAATTGGAACATGGAGCGACCACCCGGGAAAACAGTGCTACCACAAGGGTAGTATGGGATGCCCTTGGCTGATTAATTAGGAAAGCTAGTGGAAGACTACCTTACCCGAAAGGGGCAAGGGCAGTAGGGGAGAGGTCAGTGTAGGGAGGCCCTCGGGAGGATTTTGCTGCGATGGCGGTCCTGCAAGGGATTCCTGCACTGGATCTTCCTATAAACTGTAGCGGGTTTTCTAAAGCTAGTGGAACTTTGTAAAGGCCTCGTAGTGTTACCCTGCCTCGCCTCCTCGGTAGAGGTGTATGGGATGTCGCGATCCCTTGGCAGATGGGTAACATGACTTGTGGGTAAAGATGCGCAACCTCTGCAGAGTGTAAAACTGGTATACTAGCCGTGCTCACGGTCATGAGCAGCTCGGACCCTCACATGATTAAATGATGGAACTAAATTCAATTTGTCATATGCATTGCATCGCAGGTGAAGTTGTTGTTACTTTTGGTTCTATTACTTAATTGGGTTGGTATTTACTTATACTTAGTAACTGCTAATAAAATTTTGACCAACTTTAAAAGCAATGCTCAGCTCTAACCATCTTCTTTGGTAAGCCTTACACTTCTCGTGAGCTCCCACCTTTGGCGAGTTCATGCACATTATTCCCCACAACTTGTTGAGCGATGAACGTATGTGAGCTCACTCTTGCTGTCTCACATACACCACAGGTCAAGGACAGGTACTGCAGGATGATGCTCATGGAGGATGCTGCGAAGTGTTCGTGAGAGGTCTAGGTCGTCGTCTCCCAGTCAACTTTGGTTGCTGGACCGTTGTCTCCTTATAATGTAATTATTTATTTTGTATAGAACTCCTGTTATATATAAAGATGTGACATTCGATCCTGTGCCACTATACATCATATGTGTGAGACTTGGTCCCAGCATACTTGGTGTTTATGTTAGCGCCCGGGTTTTGGACCCCTAAATCCGGGTGTTACAGGTAGAGACCATTTCTTGGTCTAAAATCCGTAGGTGTTAGCCTCTAGTATTATTGAAAATGGTCGCTCATGGCTATTTTCAAGGTCGCTCATGGCTATTTTCATAAAAAATGGGGGTTGTGTGGCCATTTATCATCGACTAGAGGCTCATAGACCTCACCCCACATATGTTTCCTTGCCATAGATTACATTCTTGGATTTCTGGTGGAAACCATTTCTTGGTTAAAAACTCGTACGTGTTAGCCTTCGGTATTATTGAAAATGGTCATTCATGGCTATTTTCGGCAAAATGGGGGTTGTGTGGCCATTGATCGTCGACCAGAGGCTCATACACCTCACCCCACATATGTTTCCTTGTCGTAGATCACATTCTTGGATTTCTGGTGGAGACCATTTCTTGGTCAAAAATCTGTAGGTGTTAGCCTTCGGTATTATTGAAAATGGTCGTTCATGGCTATTTTCGACAAAATGGGGGTTGTGTGGCAATTGATCATCGACTAGAGGCTCATACACCTCACCCCACATATGTTTCCTTGCCATAGATCACATTCTTGGATTTCTGGTGGAGACCATTTCTTGGTCAAAAATCCGTACGTGTTAGCCTTTGGTATTTTTGAAAATGGTCATTCATGGCTATTTTCGACAAAAATGGGGGTTGTGTGGCCATTGATCATCGACTAGAGGCTCATACACCTCACCCCACATATGTTTCCTTGCCATAGATCTCATTCTTGTATTTCTGGTGGAGACCATTTCTTGGTCAAAAATCCGTAGGTGTTAGCCTTCGGTATTATTGTAAATGGTCATTCATGGCTATTTTCGACAAAAATGGGGGTTGTGTGGCCATTGATCATCGACCAGAGGCTCATACACCTCACCCCACATATGTTTCCTTGCCATAGATCACATTCTTGGATTTCTGGTGGAGACCATTTCTTGGTCAAAAATCCGTAGGTCTTAGCCTCTAGTATTATTGAAAATGGTCTCTCATGGCTATTTTCATAAAAATTGGGGGTTGTGTGGCCATTGATCATCGACCAGAGGCTCGTACACCTCACCCCACATATGTTTCCTTGCCATAGATCACATTCTTGGATTTCTGGTGGAGACCATTTCTTGGTCAAAAATCCGTAGGTGTTAGCCTTCGATATTATTGAAAATGGTCGTTCATGGCTATTTTCGACAAAAATGGGGGTTGTGTGGCCATTGATCATCGACCAGAGGCTCATACACCTCACCCCACATATGTTTCCTTGCCATAGATCACATTCTTGGATTTCTGGTGGAGACCATTTCTTGGTAAAAAATGCGTAGGTCTTAGCCTCTAATATTATTGAAAATGGTCGCTCATGGCTATTTTCATAAAAAATTGGGGGTTGTGTGGCCATTTATCATCGACTAGAGGCTCATAAATCTCACCCCACATATGTTTCCTTGCCATAGATCACATTCTTGGATTTCTGGTGGAGACCATTTCTTGGTCAAAAATCCGTAGGTGTTAGCCTTCGGTATTATTGAAAATGGTCGTTCATGGCTATTTTCGACAAAAATGGGGGTTGTGTGGCCATTGATCATCGACCAGACGCTCATACACCTCACCCCACATATGTTTCCTTGCCATAGATCACATTCTTGGATTTCTGGTGGAGACCATTTCTTTGTCTAAAATCCGTAGGTGTTAGACTCTAGTATTATTGAAAATGGTCGCTCATGGCTATTTTCAAGGTCGCTCATGGCTATTTTCATAAAAATGGGGGTTGTGTGGCCATTTATCATCGACTAGAGGCTCATAAACCTCACCCCACATATGTTTCCTTGCCATAGATTACATTCTTGGATTTCTGGTGGAGACCATTTCTTGGTTAAAAACTCGTACGTGTTAGCCTTCGGTATTATTGAAAATGGTCATTCATGGCTATTTTCGGCAAAATGGGGGTTGTGTGGCCATTGATCGTCGACCAGAGGCTCATACACCTCACCCCACATATGTTTCCTTGTCGTAGATCACATTCTTGGATTTCTGGTGGAGACCATTTCTTGGTCAAAAATCTGTAGGTGTTAGCCTTCGATATTATTGAAAATGGTCGTTCATGGCTATTTTCGACAAAAATGGGGGTTGTGTGGCCATTGATCATCGACCATAGGCTCATACACCTCACCCCACATATGTTTCCTTGCCATAGATCACATTCTTGGATTTCTGGTGGAGACCATTTCTTGGTCAAAAATCCGTAGGTCTTAGCCTCTAGTATTATTGAAAATGGTCGCTCATGGCTATTTTCATAAAAAATGGGGGTTGTGTGGCCATTGATCATCAATGAAAATGGCCACACAACCCCCATTTTTTATGAAAATAGCCATGAGCGACCTTGAAAATAGCCATGAGCGACCATTTTCAATAATACTAGAGGCTAACACCTACGGATTTTAGACCAAGAAATGGTCTCCACCAGAAATCCAAGAATGTGATCTATGGCAAGGAAACATATGTGGGGTGAGGTGTATGAGCGTCTGGTCGATGATCAATGGCCACACAACCCCCATTTTTGTCGAAAATAGCCATGAACGACCATTTTCAATAATACCGAAGGCTAACACCTACAGATTTTTGACCAAGAAATGGTCTCCACCAGAAATCCAAGAATGTGATCTATGGCAAGGAAACATATGTGGGGTGAGGTGTATGAGCCTCTGGTCGATGATCAATGGCCACACAACCCCCATTTTTGTCGAAAATAGCCATGAACGACCATTTTCAATAAAATCGAAGGCTAACACCTACGGATTTTTGACCAAGAAATGGTCTCCACCAGAAATCCAAGAATGTGATCTACGACAAGGAAACATATGTGGGGTGAGGTGTATGAGCCTCTGGTCGACGATCAATGGCCACAGAACCCCCATTTTGCCGAAAATAGCCATGAGCGACCATTTTCAATAATATTAGAGGCTAAGACCTACGGATTTTTGACCAAGAAATGGTCTCCACCAGAAATCCAAGAATGTGATCTATGGCGAGGAAACATATGTGGGGTGAGGTGTATGAGCCTCTGGTCGATGATCAATGGCCACAAAACCCCCATTTTTGTCGAAAATAGCCATGAACGACCATTTTCAATAATACCGAAGGCTAACACCTACGGATTTTTGACCAAGAAATGGTCTCCACCAGAAATCCAAGAATGTGATCTATGGCAAGGAAACATATGTGGGGTGAGGTGTACGAGCCTCTGGTCGATGATCAATGGCCACAGAACCCCCATTTTGCCGAAAATAGCCATGAACGACCATTTTCAATAATACCGAAGGCTAACACCTACGGATTTTTGACCAAGAAATGGTCTCCACCAGAAATCCAAGAATGTGATCTATGGCAAGGAAACATATGTGGGGTGAGGTGTACGAGCCTCTGGTCGATGATCAATGGCCACAGAACCCCCATTTTGCCGAAAATAGCCATGAACGACCATTTTCAATAATACCGAAGGCTAACACGTACGAGTTTTTGACCAAGAAATGGTCTCCACCAGAAATCCAAGAATGTGATCTATGGCAAGGAAACATATGTGGGGTGAGGTGTATGAGCCTCTGGTCGATGATCAATGGCCACACAACCCCCATTTTTGTCGAAAATAGCCATGAATGACCATTTTCAATAATACCGAAGGCTAACACCTACGGATTTTTGACCAAGAAATGTCTGCACCAGAAATCCAAGAATGTGATCTATGGCAAGGAAACATATGTGGGGTGAGGTGTATGAGCCTCTAGTCGATGATCAATGGCCACACAACCCCCATTTTTGTCGAAAATAGCCATAATGACCATTTTCAAAAATACCGAAGGCTAACACGTACGGATTTTTAACCAAGAAATGGTCTCCACCAGAAATCCAAGAATGTGATCTATGGCAAGGAAACATATGTGGGGTGAGGTGTACGAGCCTCTAGTTGATGATCAATGGCCACACAACCCCCATTTTGCCGAAAATAGCCATGAATGACCATTTTCAATAATACCGAAGGCTAACACGTACGAGTTTTTAACCAAGAAATGGTTTCCACCAGAAATCCAAGAATGTAATCTATGGCAAGGAAACATATGTGGGGTGAGGTTTATGAGCCTCTAGTCGATGATAAATGGCCACACAACCCCCATTTATTATGAAAATAGCCATGAGCGACCTTGAAAATAGCCATGAGCGACCATTTTCAATAATACTAGAGGCTAACACCTACGGATTTTAGAACAAGAAATGATCTCCACCAGAAATCCAAGAATGTGATTTATGGCAAGGAAACATATGTGGGGTGAGGTGTATGAGCGTCTGGTCGATGATCAATGGCCACACAACCCCCATTTTTGTCGAAAATAGCCATGAACGACCATTTTCAATAATACCGAAGGCTAACACCTACGGATTTTTGACCAAGAAATGGTCTCCACCAGAAATCCAAGAATGTGATCTATGGCAAGGAAACATATGTGGGGTGAGGTGTATGAGCCTCTGGTCGACGATCAATGGCCACACAACCCTAATTTTTGTCGAAAATAGCCATGAATGACCATTTTCAATGACACAGAAGGCTAACACCTACGGATTTTTGACCAAGAAATGGTCTCCACCATAAATCCAAGAATGTGATCTATGGCAAGGAAACATATGTGTAGTGAGGTGTATGAGCCTCTGGTCGAAGATCATTGGCCACACAACCCCCATTTTTGTCGAAAATAGCCATGAATGACCATTTTCAAAAATACCAAAGGCTAACACGTACGGATTTTTGACCAAGAAATGGTCTCCACCAGAAATCCAAGAATGTGATCTATGGCAAGGAAACATATGTGGGGTGAGGTGTACGAGCCTCTGGTCGATAATGAATGGTCACACAACCCCCATTTTGCCGAAAATAGCCATGAACGACCATTTTCAATAATACCGAAGGCTAACACGTACGAGTTTTTAACCAAGAAATGGTCTCCACCAGAAATCCAAGAATGTGATCTATGGCAAGGAAACATATGTGGGGCGAGGTTTATGAGCCTCTAGTCGATGATAAATGGCCACACAACCCCCATTTTTTATGAAAATAGCCATGAGCGACCTTGAAAATAGCCATGAGCGACCATTTTCAATAATACTAGAGGCTAACACCTATGGATTTTAGACCAAGAAATGGTCTCCACCAGAAATCCAAGAATGTGATCTATGACAAGGAAACATATGTGGGGTGAGGTGTATGAGCGTCTGGTCGATGATCAATGGCCACACAACCCCCATTTTTGTCGAAAATAGCCATGAACGACCATTTTCAATAATACCGAAGGCTAACACCTACGGATTTTTGACCAAGAAATGGTCTCCACCAGAAATCCAAGAATGTGATCTATGGCAAGGAAACATATGTGGGGTGAGGTGTATGAGCGTCTGGTCGATGATCAATGGCCACACAACCCCCATTTTTGTCGAAAATAGCCATGAATGACCATTTACAATAATACCGAAGGCTAACACCTACGGATTTTTGACCAAGAAATGGTCTCCACCAGAAATCCAAGAATGTGATCTATAGAAAGGAAACATATGTGGGGTGAGGTGTACGAGCCTTTGGTCGATGATCAATGGCCACAGAACCCCCATTTTGCCGAAAATAGCCATGAACGACCATTTTCAATAATACCGAAGGCTAACACGTTCGAGTTTTTGACCAAGCAATGGTCTCCACCAAAAATCCAAGAATGTGATCTATGGCAAGGAAACATATGTGGGGTGAGGTGTACAAGCCTCTGGTTGATGATCAATGGCCACACAACCCCCATTTTGCCGAAAATAGCCATGAATGACCATTTTCAATAATACCGAAGGCTAACACGTACGAGTTTTTAACCAAGAAATGGTTTCCACCAGAAATCCAAGAATGTAATCTATGGCAAGGAAACATATGTGGGGTGAGGTTTATGAGCCTCTAGTCGATGATAAATGGCCACACAACCCCCATTTTTTATGAAAATAGCCATGAGCGACCTTGAAAATAGCCATGAGCGACCATTTTCAATAATACTAGAGGCTAACACCTACGGATTTTAGACCAAGAAATGGTCTCCACCAGAAATCCAAGAATGTGATCTATGGCAAGGAAACATATGTGGGGTGAGGTGTATGAGCGTCTGGTCGATGATCAATGGCCACACAACCCCCATTTTTGTCGAAAATAGCCATGAACGACCATTTTCAATAATACCGAAGGCTAACACCTACGGATTTTTGACCAAGATATGTCTGCACCAGAAATCCAAGAATGTGATCTATGGCAAGGAAACATATGTGGGGTGAGGTGTATGAGCCTCTAGTCGATGATCAATGGCCACACAACCCCCATTTTTGTCGAAAATAGCCATGAATGACCATTTTCAAAAA
The DNA here is from genome assembly GCA_029449295.1 of Zea luxurians. Classification (NCBI taxonomy): domain Eukaryota; kingdom Viridiplantae; phylum Streptophyta; class Magnoliopsida; order Poales; family Poaceae; genus Zea; species Zea luxurians. The sequence continues at coordinate 81,869 of JAOPSE010001930.1, forward strand.
TACCAAAGGCTAACACGTACGGATTTTTAACCAAGAAATAGTCTCCACCAGAAATCCAAGAATGTGATCTATGGCAAGGAAACATATGTGGGGTGAGGTGTACGAGCCTCTGGTTGATGATCAATGGCCACACAACCCCCATTTTGCCGAAAATAGCCATGAATGACCATTTTCAATAATACCGAAGGCTAACACGTACGAGTTTTTAACCAAGAAATGGTTTCCACCAGAAATCCAAGAATGTAATCTATGGCAAGGAAACATATGTGGGGTGTGGTTTATGAGCCTCTAGTCGATGATAAATGGCCACACAACCCCCATTTTTTATGAAAATAGCCATGAGCGACCTTGAAAATAGCCATGAGCGACCATTTTCAATAATACTAGAGGCTAACACCTACGGATTTTAGAACAAGAAATGGTCTCCACCAGAAATCCAAGAATGTGATCTATGGCAAGGAAACATATGTGGGGTGAGGTGTATGAGCGTCTGGTCGATGATCAATGGCCACACAACCCCCATTTTTGTCGAAAATAGCCATGAACGACCATTTTCAATAATACCGAAGGCTAACACCTACGGATTTTTGACCAAGATATGTCTGCAACAGAAATCCAAGAATGTGATCTATGGCAAGGAAACATATGTGGGGTGAGGTGTATGAGCCTCTAGTCGATGATCAATGGCCACACAACCCCCATTTTTGTCGAAAATAGCCATGAATGACCATTTTCAAAAATACCAAAGGCTAACACGTACGGATTTTTAACCAAGAAATAGTCTCCACCAGAAATCCAAGAATGTGATCTATGGCAAGGAAACATATGTGGGGTGAGGTGTACGAGCCTCTGGTTGATGATCAATGGCCACACAACCCCCATTTTGCCGAAAATAGCCATGAATGACCATTTTCAATAATACCGAAGGCTAACACGTACGAGTTTTTAACCAAGAAATGGTTTCCACCAGAAATCCAAGAATGTAATCTATGGCAAGGAAACATATGTGGGGTGTGGTTTATGAGCCTCTAGTCGATGATAAATGGCCACACAACCCCCATTTTTTATGAAAATAGCCATGAGCGACCTTGAAAATAGCCATGAGCGACCATTTTCAATAATACTAGAGGCTAACACCTACGGATTTTAGAACAAGAAATGGTCTCCACCAGAAATCCAAGAATGTGATCTATGGCAAGGAAACATATGTGGGGTGAGGTGTATGAGCGTCTGGTCGATGATCAATGGCCACACAACCCCCATTTTTGTCGAAAATAGCCATGAACGACCATTTTCAATAATACCGAAGGCTAACACCTACGGATTTTTGACCAAGAAATGGTCTCCACCAGAAATCCAAGAATGTGATCTATGGCAAGGAAACATATGTGGGGTGAGGTGTATGAGCCTCTGGTCGACGATCAATGGCCACACAACCCTAATTTTTGTCGAAAATAGCCATGAACGACCATTTTCAATGACACTGAAGGCTAACACCTACGGATTTTTGACCAAGAAATGGTCTCCACCATAAATCCAAGAATGTGATCTATGGCAAGGAAACATATGTGTAGTGAGGTGTATGAGCCTCTAGTCGAAGATCAATGGCCACACAACCCCCATTTTTGTCGAAAATAGCCATGAATGACCATTTTCAAAAATACCAAAGGCTAACACGTACGGATTTTTGACCAAGAAATGGTCTCCACCAGAAATCCAAGAATGTGATCTATGGCAAGGAAACATATGTGGGGTGAGGTGTACGAGCCTCTGGTCGATAATGAATGGTCACACAACCCCCATTTTGCCGAAAATAGCCATGAACGACCATTTTCAATAATACCGAAGGCTAACACGTACGAGTTTTTAACCAAGAAATGGTCTCCACCAGAAATCCAAGAATGTGATCTATGGCAAGGAAACATATGTGGGGCGAGCTTTATGAGCCTCTAGTCGATGATAAATGGCCACACAACCCCCATTTTTTATGAAAATAGCCATGAGCGACCTTGAAAATAGCCATGAGCGACCATTTTCAATAATACTAGAGGCTAACACCTATGGATTTTAGACCAAGAAATGGTCTCCACCAGAAATCCAAGAATGTGATCTATGACAAGGAAACATATGTGGGGTGAGGTGTATGAGCGTCTGGTCGATGATCAATGGCCACACAACCCCCATTTTTGTCGAAAATAGCCATGAACGACCATTTTCAATAATACCGAAGGCTAACACCTACGGATTTTTGACCAAGAAATGGTCTCCACCAGAAATCCAAGAATGTGATCTATGGCAAGGAAACATATGTGGGGTGAGGTGTATGAGCGTCTGGTCGATGATCAATGGCCACACAACCCCCATTTTTGTCGAAAATAGCCATGAATGACCATTTACAATAATACCGAAGGCTAACACCTACGGATTTTTGACCAAGAAATGGTCTCCACCAGAAATCCAAGAATGTGATCTATAGAAAGGAAACATATGTGGGGTGAGGTGTACGAGCCTTTGGTCGATGATCAATGGCCACAGAACCCCCATTTTGCCGAAAATAGCCATGAACGACCATTTTCAATAATACCAAAGGCTAACACGTTCGAGTTTTTGACCAAGAAATGGTCTCCACCAAAAATCCAAGAATGTGATCTATGGCAAGGAAACATATGTGGGGTGAGGTGTACAAGCCTCTGGTTGATGATCAATGGCCACACAACCCCCATTTTGCCGAAAATAGCCATGAATGACCATTTTCAATAATACCGAAGGCTAACACGTACGAGTTTTTAACCAAGAAATGGTTTCCACCAGAAATCCAAGAATGTAATCTATGGCAAGGAAACATATGTGGGGTGAGGTTTATGAGCCTCTAGTCGACGATAAATGGCCACACAACCCCCATTTTTTATGAAAATAGCCATGAGCGACCTTGAAAATAGCCATGAGCGACCATTTTCAATAATACTAGAGGCTAACACCTACGGATTTTAGACCAAGAAATGGTCACCACCAGAAATCCAAGAATGTGATCTATGGCAAGGAAACATATGTGGGGTGAGGTGTATGAGCGTCTGGTCGATGATCAATGGCCACACAACCCCCATTTTTGTCGAAAATAGCCATGAACGACCATTTTCATATTACCGAAGGCTAACACCTACGGATTTTTGACCAAGAAATGATCTCCACCAGAAATCCAAGAATGTGATCTATGGCAAGGAAACATATGTGGGGTGAGGTGTATGAGCCTCTGGTCGACGATCAATGGCCACACAACCCTAATTTTTTGTCGAAAATAGCCATGAACGACCATTTTCAATGACACTGAAGGCTAACACCTACGGATTTTTGACCAAGAAATGGTCTCCACCATAAATCCAAGAATGTGATCTATGGCAAGGAAACATATGTGTAGTGAGGTGTATGAGCCTCTGGTCGAAGATCAATGGCCACACAACCCCCATTTTTGTCGAAAATAGCCATGAATGACCATTTTCAAAAATACCAAAGGCTAACACATTCGGATTTTTGCCCAAGAAATGGTCTCCACCAGAAATCCAAGAATGTGATCTATGGCAAGGAAACATATGTGGGGTGAGGTGTACGAGCCTCTGGTCGATGATCAATGGCCACAGAACCCCCATTTTGCCGAAAATAGCCATGAATGACCATTTTCAATAATACCGAAGGCTAACACGTACGAGTTTTTGACCAAGAAATGGTCTCCACCAAAAATCCAAGAATGTGATCTATGGCAAGGAAACATATGAGGGGTGAGATTTATGAGCCTCTAGTCGATGATAAATGGCCACACAACCCCCATTTTTTATGAAAATAGCCATGAGCGACCATTTTCAATAATATTAGAGGCTAAGACCTACGGATTTTTGACCAAGAAATGGTCTCCACCAGAAACTAAGAATGTGATCTATGGCAAGGAAACATATGTGGGGTGAGGTGTATGAGCCTCTGGCCGATGATCAATGGCCACACAACCCACATTGTTGTCGAAAATAGCCATGAATGACCATTTACAATAATACCGAAGGCTAACACCTACGGATTTTTGACCAAGAAATGGTCTCCACCAGAAATCCAAGAATGTGATCTATGGCAAGGAAACATATGTGGGGTGAGGTGTATGAGCCTCTGGTCGATGATCAATGGCCACACAACCCCCATTTTTGTCGAAAATGGCCATGAACGACCATTTTCAATAATATCGAAGGCTAACACCTACGGATTTTTGACCAAGAAATGGTCTCCACCAGAAATCCAAGAATGTGATCTACGACAAGGAAACATATGTGGGGTGAGGTGTATGAGCCTCTGGTCGACGATCAATGGCCACACAACCCCCATTTTGCCGAAAATAGCCATGAATGACCATTTTCAATAATACCGATGGCTAACACGTACGAGTTTTTAACCAAGAAATGGTTTCCACCAGAAATCCAAGAATGTAATCTATGGCAAGGAAACATATGTGGGGTGAGGTGTACGTGCCTCTGGTCGATGATCAATGGCCACACAACCCCCATTTTGCCGAAAATAGCCATGAACGACCATTTTCAATAATACCGAAGGCTAACACGTACGAGTTTTTGACCAAGAAATGGTCACCACCAAAAATCCAAGAATGTGATCTATGGTAAGGAAACATATATGGGGTGAGATTTATGAGCCTCTAGTCGATGATAAATGGCCACACAACCCCCATTTTTTTATGAAAATAGCCATGAGCGACCATTTTCAATAATATTAGAGGCTAAGACCTACGGATTTTTGACCAAGAAATGGTCTCCACCAGAAATCCAAGAATGTGATCTATGGCAAGGAAACATATGTGGGGTGAGGTGTATGAGCCTATGGTCGATGATCAATGGCCACACAACCCCCATTTTTGTCGAAAATAGCCATGAATGACCATTTACAATAATACCGAAGGCTAACACCTACGGATTTTTGACCAAGAAATGGTCACCACCAGAAATCCAAGAATGTGATCTATGGCAAGGAAACATATGTGGGGTGAGGTGTATGAGCCTCTGGTCGACGATCAATGGCCACACAACCCTAATTTTTTGTCGAAAATAGCCATGAACGACCATTTTCAATGACACTGAAGGCTAACACCTACGGATTTTTGACCAAGAAATGGTCTCCACCATAAATCCAAGAATGTGATCTATGGCAAGGAAACATATGTGTGGTGAGGTGTATGAGCCTCTGGTCGAAGATCAATGGCCACACAACCCCCATTTTTGTCGAAAATAGCCATGAATGACCATTTTCAAAAATACCAAAGGCTAACACATTCGGATTTTTGCCCAAGAAATGGTCTCCACCAGAAATCCAAGAATGTGATCTATGGCAAGGAAACATATGTGGGGTGAGGTGTACGAGCCTCTGGTCGATGATCAATGGCCACAGAACCCCCATTTTGCCGAAAATAGCCATGAATGACCATTTTCAATAATACCGAAGGCTAACACGTACGAGTTTTTGACCAAGAAATGGTCTCCACCAAAAATCCAAGAATGTGATCTATGGCAAGGAAACATATGAGGGGTGAGATTTATGAGCCTCTAGTCGATGATAAATGGCCACACAACCCCCATTTTTTATGAAAATAGCCATGAGCGACCATTTTCAATAATATTAGAGGCTAAGACCTACGGATTTTTGACCAAGAAATGGTCTCCACCAGAAATCTAAGAATGTGATCTATGGCAAGGAAACATATGTGGGGTGAGGTGTATGAGCCTCTGGTCGATGATCAATGGCCACACAACCCACATTGTTGTCGAAAATAGCCATGAATGACCATTTACAATAATATCGAAGGCTAACACCTACGGATTTTTGACCAAGAAATGGTCTCCACCAGAAATCCAAGAATGTGATCTATGGCAAGGAAACATATGTGGGGTGAGGTGTATGAGCCTCTGGTCGAAGATCAATGGCCACACAACCCCCATTTTTGTCGAAAATAGCCATGAATGACCATTTTCATAAATACCAAAGGCTAACACATTCGGATTTTTGCCCAAGAAATGGTCTCCACCAGAAATCCAAGAATGTGATCTATGGCAAGGAAACATATGTGGGGTGAGGTGTACGAGCCTCTGGTCGATGATCAATGGCCACAGAACCCCCATTTTGCCGAAAATAGCCATGAATGACCATTTTCAATAATACCGAAGGCTAACACGTACGAGTTTTTGACCAAGAAATGGTCTCCACCAAAAATCCAAGAATGTGATCTATGGCAAGGAAACATATGAGGGGTGAGATTTATGAGCCTCTAGTCGATGATAAATGGCCACACAACCCCCATTTTTTATGAAAATAGCCATGAGCGACCATTTTCAATAATATTAGAGCCTAAGACCTACGGATTTTTGACCAAGAAATGGTCTCCACCAGAAACTAAGAATGTGATCTATGGCAAGGAAACATATGTGGGGTGAGGTGTATGAGCCTCTGGCCGATGATCAATGGCCACACAACCCACATTGTTGTCGAAAATAGCCATGAATGACCATTTACAATAATACCGAAGGCTAACACCTACGGATTTTTGACCAAGAAATGGTCTCCACCAGAAATCCAAGAATGTGATCTATGGCAAGGAAACATATGTGGGGTGAGGTGTATGAGCCTCTGGTCGATGATCAATGGCCACCCAACCCCCATTTTTGTCGAAAATGGCCATGAACGACCATTTTCAATAATATCGAAGGCTAACACCTACGGATTTTTGACCAAGAAATGGTCTCCACCAGAAATCCAAGAATGTGATCTACGACAAGGAAACATATGTGGGGTGAGGTGTATGAGCCTCTGGTCGACGATCAATGGCCACACAACCCCCATTTTGCCGAAAATAGCCATGAATGACCATTTTCAATAATACCGATGGCTAACACGTACGAGTTTTTAACCAAGAAATGGTTTCCACCAGAAATCCAAGAATGTAATCTATGGCAAGGAAACATATGTGGGGTGAGGTGTACGTGCCTCTGGTCGATGATCAATGGCCACACAACCCCCATTTTACCGAAAATAGCCATGAACGACCATTTTCAATAATACCGAAGGCTAACACGTACGAGTTTTTGACCAAGAAATGGTCTCCACCAAAAATCCAAGAATGTGATCTATGGCAAGGAAACATATGTGGGGTGAGATTTATGAGCCTCTAGTCGATGATAAATGGCCACACAACCCCCATTTTTTTATGAAAATAGCCATGAGCGACCATTTTCAATAATATTAGAGGCTAAGACCTACGGATTTTTGACCAAGAAATGGTCTCCACCAGAAATCCAAGAATGTGATCTATGGCAATGAAACATATGTGGGGTGAGGTGTATGAGCCTATGGTCGATGATCAATGGCCACACAACCCCCATTTTTGTCGAAAATAGCCATGAATGACCATTTACAATAATACCGAAGGCTAACACCTATGGATTTTTGACCAAGAAATGGTATCCACCAGAAATCCAAGAATGTGATCTATGGCAAGGAAACATATGTGGGGTGAGGTGTATGAGCCTCTGGTCGATGATCAATGGCCACACAACCCCCATTTTTGTCGAAAATAGCCATGAACGACCATTTTCAATAATATCGAAGGCTAACACCTACGGATTTTTGGCCAAGAAATGGTCTCCACCAGAAATCCAAGAATGTGATCTACGACAAGGAAACATTTGTGGGGTGAGGTGTATGAGCCTCTGGTCGATGATCAATGGCCACACAACCCCCATTTTGCCGAAAATAGCCATGAATGACCATTTTCAATAATACCGAAGGCTAACACGTACGAGTTTTTAACCAAGAAATGACTTCCACCAGAAATCCAAGAATGTAATCTATGGCAAGGAAACATATGTGGGGTGAGGTTTATGAGCCTCTAGTCGATGATAAATGGCCACACAACCCCCATTTTTTATGAAAATAGCCATGAGCGACCTTGAAAATAGCCATGAGCGACCATTTTCAATAATACTAGAGGCTAACACCTACGGATTTTAGACCAAGAAATGGTCTCCACCAGAAATCCAAGAATGTGATCTACGACAAGGAAACATATGTGGGGTGAGGTGTATGAGCCTCTGGTCGACGATCAATGGCCACACAACCCCCATTTTGCCGAAAATAGCCATGAATGACCATTTTCAATAATACCGAAGGCTAACACGTACGAGTTTTTAACCAAGAAATGGCTTCCACCAGAAATCCAAGAATGTAATCTATGGCAAGGAAACATATGTGGGGTGAGGTTTATGAGCCTCTAGTCGATGATAAATGGCCACACAACCCCCATTTTTTATGAAAATAGCCATGTGCGACCTTGAAAATAGCCATGAGCGACCATTTTCAATAATACTAGAGGCTAACACCTACGGATTTTAGACCAAGAAATGGTCTCCACCAGAAATCCAAGAATGTGATCTATGGCAAGGAAACATATGTGGGGTGAGGTGTATGAGCGTCTGGTCGATGATCAATGGACACACAACCCCCATTTTTGTCGAAAATAGCCATGAACGACCATTTTCAATAATACCGAAGGCTAACACCTACGGATTTTTGACCAAGAAATGGTCTCCACCAATAATCCAAGAATGTGATTTATGGCAAAGAAACATATGTGGGGTGAGGTGTATGAACCTCTGGTCGACGATCAATGGCCACACAACCCTAATTTTTGTCGAAAATAGCCATGAACGACCATTTTCAATGACACTGAAGGCTAACACCTACGGATTTTTGACCAAGAAATGGTCTCCACCATAAATCCAAGAATGTGATCTATGGCAAGGAAACATATGTGTAGTGAGGTGTATGAGCCTCTGGTCGAAGATCAATGGCCACACAACCCCCATTTTTGTCGAAAATAGCCATGAATGACCATTTTCAAAAATACCAAAGGCTAACACGTACGGATTTTTGACCAAGAAATGGTCTCCACCAGAAATCCAAGAATGTGATCTATGGCAAGGAAACATATGTGGGGTGAGGTGTACGAGCCTCTGGTCGATGATCAATGGCCACACAACCCCCATTTTGCCGAAAATAGCCATGAACGACCATTTTCAATAATACCGAAGGCTTAGACGTACGAGTTTTTAACCAAGAAATGGTCTCCACCAGAAATCCAAGAATGTGATCTATGGCAATGAAACATATGTGGGGTGAGGTTTATGAGCCTCTAGTCGATGATAAATGGCCACACAACCCCCATTTTTTATGAAAATAGCCATGAGCGACCTTGAAAATAGCCATGAGCGACCATTTTCAATAATACTAGAGGCTAACACCTACGGATTTTAGACCAAGAAATGGTCTCCACCAGAAATCCAAGAATGTGATCTATGGCAAGGAAACATATGTGGGGTGAGGTGTATAAGCGTCTGGTCGATGATCAATGGCCACACAACCCCCATTTTTATCGAAAATAGCCATGAACGACCATTTTCAATAATACCTAAGGCTAACACCTACGGATTTTTGACCAAGAAATGGTCTCCACCAGAAATCCAAGAATGTGATCTATGGCAAGGAAACATATGTGGGGTGAGGTGTATGAGCCTCTGGTCGACGATCAATGGCCACACAACCCTAATTTTTGTCGAAAATAGCCATGAACGACCATTTTCAATGACACTGAAGGCTAACACCTACGGATTTTTGACCAAGAAATGGTCTCCACCATAAATCCAAGAATGTGATCTATGGCAAGGAAACATATGTGTAGTGAGGTGTATGAGCCTCTGGTCGAAGATCAATGGCCACACAACCCCCATTTTTGTCGAAAATAGCCATGAATGACCATTTTCAAAAATACCAAAGGCTAACACATTCGGATTTTTGCCCAAGAAATGGTCTCCACCAGAAATCCAAGAATGTGATCTATGGCAAGGAAACATATGTGGGGTGAGGTGTACGAGCCTCTGGTCGATGATCAATGGCCACAGAACCCCCATTTTGCCGAAAATAGCCATGAACGACCATTTTCAATAATACCGAAGGCTAACACGTACGAGTTTTTGACCAAGAAATGGTCTCCACCAAAAATCCAAGAATGTGATCTATGGCAAGGAAACATATGTGGGGTGAGATTTATGAGCCTCTAGTCGATGATAAATGGCCACACAACCCCCATTTTTTTATGAAAATAGCCATGAGCGACCATTTTCAATAATATTAGAGGCTAAGACCTACGGATTTTGACCAAGAAATGGTCTCCACCAAAAATCCAAGAATGTGATCTATGGCAAGGAAACATATGTGGGGTGAGGTGTATGAGCCTATGGTCGATGATCAATGGCCACACAACCCCCATTTTTGTCGAAAATAGCCATGAATGACCATTTACAATAATACCGAAGGCTAACACCTACGGATTTTTGACCAAGAAATGGTCTCCACCAGAAATCCAAGAATGTGATCTATGGCAAGGAAACATATGTGGGGTGAGGTGTATGAGCCTCTGGTCGACGATCAATGGCCACACAACCCTAATTTTTTGTCGAAAATAGCCATGAACGACCATTTTCAATGACACTGAAGGCTAACACCTACGGATTTTTGACCAAGAAATGGTCTCCACCATAAATCCAAGAATGTGATCTATGGCAAGGAAACATATGTGTAGTGAGGTGTATGAGCCTCTGGTCGAAGATCAATGGCCACACAACCCCCATTTTTGTCGAAAATAGCCATGAATGACCATTTTCAAAAATACCAAAGGCTAACACATTCGGATTTTTGCCCAAGAAATGGTCTCCACCAGAAATCCAAGAATGTGATCTATGGCAAGGAAACATATGTGGGGTGAGGTGTACGAGCCTCTGGTCGATGATCAATGGCCACAGAACCCCCATTTTGCCGAAAATAGCCATGAATGACCATTTTCAAAAATACCGAAGGCTAACACGTACGAGTTTTGACCAAGAAATGGTCTCCACCAAAAATCCAAGAATGTGATCTATGGCAAGGAAACATATGAGGGGTGAGATTTATGAGCCTCTAGTCGATGATAAATGGCCACACAACCCCCATTTTTTATGAAAATAGCCATGAGCGACCATTTTCAATAATATTAGAGGCTAAGACCTACGGATTTTTGACCAAGAAATGGTCTCCACCAGAAATCTAAGAATGTGATCTATGGCAAGGAAACATATGTGGGGTGAGGTGTATGAGCCTCTGGTCGATGATCAATGGCCACACAACCCACATTGTTGTCGAAAATAGCCATGAATGACCATTTACAATAATACCGAAGGCTAACACCTACGGATTTTTGACCAAGAAATGGTCTCCACCAGAAATCCAAGAATGTGATCTATGGCAAGGAAACATATGTGGGGTGAGGTGTATGAGCCTCTGGTCGATGATCAATGGCCACACAACCCCCATTTTTTTCGAAAATGGCCATGAACGACCATTTTCAATAATATCGAAGGCTAACACCTACAGATTTTTGACCAAGAAATGGTCTCCACCAGAAATCCAAGAATGTGATCTATGGCAAGGAAACATATGTGGGGTGAGGTGTATGAGCCTCTGGTCGACGATCAATGGCCACACAACCCCCATTTTTATGAAAATAGCCATGAGCGACCTTGAAAATAGCCATGAGCGACCTTGAAAATAGCCATGAGCGACCTTGAAAATAGCCATGAGCGACCATTTTCAATAATACTAGAGGCTAACACCTACGGATTTTAGACCAAGAAATGGTCTCCACCAGAAATCCAAGAATGTGATCTATGGCAAGGAAACATATGTGGGGTGAGGTGTATGAGCCTCTGGTCGATGATCAATGGCCACACAACCCCCATTTTTGTCGAAAATAGCCATGAACGACCATTTTCAATAAAATCGAAAGCTAACACCTACGAATTTTTTACCAAGAAATGGTCTCCACCAGAAATCCAAGAATGTGATCTACGACAAGGAAACATATGTGGGGTGAGGTGTATGAGCCTCTGGTCGACGATCAATGCCACAGAACCCCCATTTTGCCGAAAATAGCCATGAGCGACCATTTCAATAATATTAGAGGCTAAGACCTACGGATTTTTGACCAAGAAATGGTCTCCACCAGAAATCCAAGAATGTGATCTACGACAAGGAAACATATGTGGGGTGAGGTGTATGAGCCTCTGGTCGACGATCAATGGCCACACAACCCCCATTTTGCCGAAAATAGCCATGAATGACCATTTTCAATAATACCGAAGGCTAACACGTACGAGTTTTTAACCAAGAAATGGTTTCCACCAGAAATCCAAGAATGTAATCTATGGCAAGGAAACATATGTGGGGTGAGGTGTACGAGCCTCTGGTCGATGATCAATGGCCACACAACCCCCATTTTGCCGAAAATAGCCATGAACGACCATTTTCAATAATACCGAAGGCTAACACGTACGAGTTTTTGACCAAGAAATGGTCTCCACCAAAATCCAAGAATGTGATCTATGGCAAGGAAACATATGTGGGGTGAGATTTATGAGCCTCTAGTCGATGATAAATGGCCACACAACCCCCATTTTTTTATGAAAATAGCCATGAGCGACCATTTTCAATAATATTAGAGGCTAAGACTACGGATTTTTGACCAAGAAATGGTCTCCACCAGAAATCCAAGAATGTGATCTATGGCAATGAAACATATGTGGGGTGAGGTGTATGAGCCTATGGTCGATGATCAATGGCCACACAACCCCATTTTTGTCGAAAATAGCCATGAATGACCATTTACAATAATACCGAAGGCTAACACCTATGGATTTTTGACCAAGAAATGGTATCCACCAGAAATCCAAGAATGTGATCTATGGCAAGGAAACATATGTGGGGTGAGGTGTATGAGCCTCTGGTCGATGATCAATGGCCACACAACCCCCATTTTTGTCGAAAATAGCCATGGAACGACCATTTTCAATAATATCGAAGGCTAACACCTACGGATTTTGACCAAGAAATGGTCTCCACCAGAAATCCAAGAATGTGATCTACGACAAGGAAACATTTGTGGGGTGAGGTGTATGAGCCTCTGGTCGACGATCAATGGCCACACAACCCCCATTTTGCCGAAAATAGCCATGAATGACCATTTTCAATAATACCGAAGGCTAACACGTACTAGTTTTTAACCAAGAAATGACTTCCACCAGAAATCCAAGAATGTAATCTATGGCAAGGAAACATATGTGGGGTGAGGTTTATGAGCCTTAGTTGATGATAAATGGCCACACAACCCCCATTTTTTATGAAAATAGCCATGAGCGACCTTGAAAATAGCCATGAGCGACCATTTTCAATAATACTAGAGGCTAACACCTACGGATTTTAGACCAAGAAATGGTCTCCACCAGAAATCCAAGAATGTGATCTACGACAAGGAAACATATGTGTGGTGAGGTGTATGAGCCTCTGGTCGACGATCAATGGCCACACAACCCCCATTTTGCCGAAAATAGCCATGAATGACCATTTTCAATAATACCGAAGGCTAACACGTACGAGTTTTTAACCAAGAAATGGCTTCCACCAGAAATCCAAGAATGTAATCTATGGCAAGGAAACATATGTGGGGTGAGGTTTATGAGCCTCTAGTCGATGATAAATGGCCACACAACCCCCATTTTTATGAAAATAGCCATGTGCGACCTTGAAAATAGCCATGAGCGACCATTTTCAATAATACTAGAGGCTAACACCTACGGATTTTAGACCAAGAAATGGTCTCCACCAGAAATCCAAGAATGTGATCTATGGCAAGGAAACATATGTGGGTGGAGGTGTAATGAGCGTCTGGTCGATGATCAATTGGACACACAACCCCCATTTTTGTCGAAATAGCCATGAACGACCATTTTCAATAATACCGAAGGCTAACACCTACGGATTTTTGACCAAGAAATGGTCTCCACCAATAATCCAAGAATGTGATTTATGGCAAAGAAACATATGTGGGGTGAGGTGTATGAACCTCTGGTCGACGATCAATGCCACACAACCCTATTTTTTGTCGAAAATAGCCATGAACGACCATTTTCAATGACACTGAAGGCTAACACCTACGGATTTTTGACCAAGAAATGGTCTCCACCATAAATCCAAGAATGTGATCTATGGCAAGGAAACATATGTGTAGGTGAGGTGTATGAGCCTCTGGTCGAAGATCAATGGCCACACAACCCCCATTTTTGTCGAAAATAGCCATGAATGACCATTTTCAAAAATACCAAAGGCTAACACATTACGGATTTTTGCCCAAGAAATGGTCTCCACCAGAAATCCAAGAATGTGATCTATGGCAAGGAAACATATGTGGGGTGAGGTGTACGAGCCTCTGGTCGATGATCAATGGCCCATAGAACCCCCATTTTGCCGAAAATAGCCATGAATGACCATTTTCAATAATACCGAAGGCTAACACCGTACGATTTTTGACCAAGAAATGGTCTCCACCAGAAATCCAAGAATGTGATCTATGGCAAGGAAACATATGATGGGTGGGTTGTATGAGCCTATGGTCGATGATAAATGGCCACACAACCCCCATTTTTGTCGAAAATAGCCATGAAGCGACCATTTTCAATATATTACGAGGCTAAGACCTACGGATTTTTGACCAAGAAATGGTCTCCACCAGAAATCCTAAGAATGTGATCTATGGCAAGGAACATATGTGGGGTGAGGTGTATGAGCCTCTGGTCGATGATCAATGGCCACACAACCCACATTGTTGCCGAAAATAGCCATGAATGACCATTTTACAATAATACCGAAGGCTAACACCTACGGAGTTTTTGACCAAGAAATGGTTCCACCAGAAATCCAAGAATGTGATCTATGCAAGGAAACATATGTGGGGTGAGGTGTATGAGCCTCTGGTCGATGATCAATGGCCACACAACCCCCATTTTTCTGAAATAGCATGGCCATGAAAGCAGACCATTTTCAATAATATCGAAGGCTAACACCTACGATTTTGACCAAGAAATGGTCTCCACCAGAAATCCAAGAATGTGATCTACGACAAGGAAACATATGTGGGGGTGAGGTGTATGAGCCTCTGGTCGACGATCAATGGCCCACACAACCCCCATTTTTGCCGAAAATAGCCATGAATGACCATTTTCAATAATACCGAAGGCTAACACGTACGAGTTTTTTAACCAAGAAATGGTTTCCACCAGAAATTCCAAGATGTAATCTATGCAAGGAAACATATGTGGGGTGAGGTGTGCGAGCCTCTGGTCGATGATCAATGGCCACACAACCCCCATTTTGCCGAAAATAGCCATGAACGCCATTTTCAATAATACCGAAGGCTAACCACGTACGAGTTTTGACCAAGAAATGGTCACCACCAAAAAATTCCAAGAATGTGATCTATGGCAAGGAAACATATGTGGGGTGAGATTTATGAGCCTCTAGTCGATTGATAAATGGCCACACAACCCCCATTTTTTTTATGAAAATAGCCATGAGCGACATTTTCAATAATATTAGAGGCTAAGACTACGGATTTTTGACTAAGAAATGGTCTCCACCAGAAATCCAAGAATGTGATCTATGGCAAGGAAACATATGTGGGGTGAGGTGTATGAGCCTATGGTCGATGATCAATGGCCACACAACCCCCATTTTTGTCGAAAATAGCCATGAATGACCATTTTACAATAATACGAAGGCTAACACCTATGGATTTTTGACCAAGAAATGGTATCCACCAGAAATCCAAGAATGTGATCTATGGCAAGGAAACATATGTGGGGTGAGGTGTATGAGCCTCTGGTCGATGATCAATGGCCACACAACCCCCATTTTTGTCGAAAATAGCCATGAACGACCATTTTCAATAATATCGAAGGCTAACACCTACGGATTTTTGACCAAGAAATGGTCTCCACCAGAAATCCAAGAATGTGATCTACGACAAGGAAACATATGTGGGGTGAGGTGTATGAGCCTCTGGTCGACGATCAATGGCCACACAACCCCCATTTTGCCGAAAATAGCCATGAAATGACCATTTTCAATAATACCGAAGGCTAACACGTACTAGTTTTTAACCAAGAAATGACTCCACCAGAAATCCAAGAATGTAATCTATGGCAAGGAAACATATGTGGGGTGAGGTTTATGAGCCTCTAGTCGATGATAAATGGCCACACAACCCCCATTTTTTATGAAAATAGCCATGAGCGACCTTGAAAATAGCCATGAGCGACCATTTTCAATAAATACTAGAGGCTAACACCTACGGATTTTAGACAAGAAATGGTCTCCACCAGAATCCAAGAATGTGATCTACGACAAGGAAACATATGTGTGTGAGGTGTATGAGCCTCTGGTCGACGATCAATGGCCACACAACCCCCATTTTGCCGAAAATAGCCATGAAGACCATTTTCAATAATACCGAAGGCTAACACGTACGAGTTTTTACCAAGAAATGGCTTCCACCAGAAATCCAAGAATGGAATCTATGGCAAGGAACATATGTGGGGTGAGGTTTATGAGCCTCTAGTTCGATGATAAATGGCCACACAACCCCCATTTTTATTGAAAATAGCCATGTGCGACCTTGAAAATAGCCATGAGCGATGCGCCATTTTCAATAATACTAGAGGCTAACACCTACGGATTTTAGACCAAGAAATGGTCTCCACCAGAAATCCAAGAATGTGATCTATGGCAAGGAAACATATGTGGGGTGAGGTGTATGAGCGTCTGGTCGATGATCAATGGACACACAAACCCCATTTTTGTCGAAAATAGCCATGAACGACCATTTTCAATAATACCGAAGGCTAACACCTACGGATTTTTGACCAAGAAATGGTCTCCACCATAATCCAAGAATGTGATTTATGGCAAAGAAACATATGTGGGGTGAGGTGTATGAACCTCTGGTCGACGATCAATGGCCATACAACCAAACCATAGTTTTTGTCGAAATAGCATGAACGACCATTTTCAATGACACTGAAGGCTAACACCTACGGATTTTTGACCAAGAAAATGGTATCCACCATAAATCCAAGAATGTGATCTATGGCAAGGAAACATATGTGTAGTGAGGTGTAATGAGCCTCTGGTCGAAGATCAATGGCCACACAACCCCCATTTTTGTCGAAAATAGCCATGAATGACCATTTTCAAAAATACCAAAGGCTAACACGTACGGATTTTTGACCAAGAAATGGTCTCCACCAGAAATCCAAGAATGTGATCTATGGCAAGGAAACATATGTGGGGTGAGGTGTACGAGCCTCTGGTCGATGATCAATGGCCACAGAACCCCATTTTGCCGAAAATAGCCATGAACGACCATTTTCAATAATACCGAAGGCTAACACGTACGAGTTTTTGACCAAGAAATGGGCCTCCACCAAAAATCCAAGAATGTGATCTATGGCAAGGAAACATATGTGGGGTGAGATTTATGAGCCTCTAGTCGATGATAAATGGCCACACAACCCCCATTTTTTTATGAAAATAGCCATGAGCGACCATTTTCAATAATATTAGAGGCTAAGACCTACGGATTTTGACCAAGAAATGGTCTCCACCAGAAATCCAAGAATGTGATCTATGGCAAGGAAACATATGTGGGGTGAGGTGTATGAGCCTCTGTCTATGATCAATGGCCACACAACCCCCATTTTTTGTCCGAAAATAGCCATGAATGACCATTTACAATAATACCGAAGGCTAACACCTACGGATTTTTGACCAAGAAATGGTCTCCACCAGAAATCCAAGAATGTGATCTATGGCAAGGAAACATATGTGGGGTGAGGTGTATGAGCCTCTGGTCGAATGATCAATGGCCACACAACCCCCATTTTGTCGAAAATAGCCATGAACGACCATTTTCAATAATATCGAAGGCTAACACCTACGGATTTTTGACCAAGAAATGGTCTCCACCAGAAATCCAAGAATGTGATCTACGACAAGGAAACATATGTTGGGGTGAGGTGTATGAGCCTCTGGTCGACGATCAATGGCCACACAACCCCCATTTTGCCGAAAATAGCCATGAATGACCATTTTCAATAATACCGAAGGCTAACACTACGAGTTTTTACCAAGAAATGGTTCCACCAGAAATCCAAGAATGTATCTATGGCAAGGAAACATATGTGGGGTGAGGTTTATGAGCCTCTGTCGATGATAAATGCCACACAACCCCCATTTTTTATGAAAAATAGCATGAGCGACCTTGAAAATAACCATGAGCGACCATTTTCAATAATATTAGAGGCTAAGACCTACGGATTTTTGACCAAGAAATGGTCTCCACCAGAAATCCAAGAATGTGATCTATGGCAAGGAACATATGTGGGGTGAGGTGTATGAGCCTCTGGTCGATGATCAATGGCCACACAACCCCCATTTTTGTCGAAAATAGCCATGAATGACCATTTACAATAATACAGAAGGCTAACACCTACGGATTTTTGACCAAGAAATGGTCTCCACCAGAAATCCAAGAATGTGATCTATGGCAAGGAAACATATGTGGGGTGAGGTGTATGAGCCTCTGGTCGATGATCAATGGCCACACAACCCCCATTTTTGTCGAAAATAGCCATGAACGACCATTTCAATAATATCGAAGGCTAACACCTATGGATTTTTGACCAAGAAATGGTCTCCACCAGAAATCCAAGAATGTGATCTACGACAAGGAAACATATGTGGGGTGAGGTGTATGAGCCTCTGGTCGACGATCAATGGCCACACAACCCCCATTTTGCGAAAATAGCCATGAATGACCATTTTCAATAATACGAAGGCTAACACGTACGGTTTTTACCAAGAAATGGTTTCCACCAGAAATCCAAGAATGTAATCTATGGCAAGGAAACATATGTGGGGTGAGGTTATGAGCCTCTAGTCGATGATAATGGCCACACAACCCCCATTTTTTATGAAAATAGCCATGAGCGACCTTGACCATGACGACCATTTTCAATAATAGAGGCTAACACCTACGGATTTTTACCAAGAAATGGTCTCCACCAGAAATCCAAGAATGTGATCTATGGCAAGGAAACATATGTGGGGTGAGGTGTTGAGCCTCTGGTCGATGATAATGGCCACACAACCCCCATTTTTGTCGAAAATAGCCATGAGACCATTTTCAATAATACTAGAAGGCTAACACCTACGGATTTTGACCAAGAAATGGTCTCCACCAGAAATCCAAGAATGTGATCTATGGCAAGGAAACATATGTGGGGTGAGGTGTATGAGCCTCTGGTCGATGATCAATGGCCACACAACCCCATTTTTGTCGAAAATAGCCATGAACGACCATTTTCAATAATACCGAAGGCTAACACCTACGGATTTTGACCAAGAAATGGTCTCCACCAGAAATCCAAGAATGTGATCTATGGCAAGGAAACATATGTGGGGTGAGGTGTATGAGCTCTGGTCGACGATCAATGGCCACACAACCCCCATTTTTGCGAAAATAGCCATGAACGACCATTTTCAATAATACGAAGGCTAACACCTACGGATTTTTAGACCAAGAAATGGTCTCCACCAGAAATCCAAGAATGTGATCTATGGCAAGGAAACATATGTGGGGTGAGGTGTATGAGCCTCTGGTCGATGATCAATGGCCACACAACCCCCATTTTGCGAAAATAGCCATGAACGACCATTTTCAATAATACGAAGGCTAACACCTACGGATTTTTGACCAAGAAATGGTCTCCACCAGAAATCCAAGAATGTGATCTATGGCAAGGAAACATATGTGGGGTGAGGTGTATGAGCCTCTGGTCGATGATCAATGGCCACACAACCCCCATTTTGCGAAAATAGCCATGAATGACCATTTTCAATAATACCGAAGGCTAACACGTACGAGTTTTGACCAAGAAATGGTTCCACCAGAAATCCAAGAATGTATCTATGGCAAGGAAACATATGTGGGGTGAGGTGTATGAGCCTCTGTCGATGATCAAATGGCCACACAACCCCCATTTTTTATGAAAATAGCCATGAGCGACCTTGAAAACCATGAGCGACATTTTCAATAATATTAGAGGCTAACACCTACGGATTTTTGACCAAGAAATGGTCTCCACCAAAATCCAAGAATGTGATCTATGGCAAGGAAACATATGTGGGGTGAGGTGTATGAGCCTCTGGTCGATGATCAATGGCCACACAACCCCCATTTTTGTCGAAAATAGCCATGAACGACCATTTACAATAATATCGAAGGCTAACACCTACGGATTTTTGACCAAGAAATGGTCTCCACCAGAAATCCAAGAATGTGATCTATGGCAAGGAAACATATGTGGGGTGAGGTGTATGAGCCTCTGGTCGATCAATGGCCCACAACCCCCATTTTTGTCGAAAATAGCCATGAATGACCATTTTCAATAATACGAAGGCTAACACCTACGGATTTTTGACCAAGAAATGGTCTCCACCAGAAATCCAAGAATGTAATCTATGGCAAGGAAACATATGTGGGGTGAGGTTTATGAGCCTCTAGGTCATGATAAATGGCCACACAACCCCCATTTTTATGAAAATAGCCATGACCTGAATGACGACCATTTTCAATAATACTAGAGGCTAACCTACGGTTTTTAACCAAGAAATGGTTCCACCAGAAATCCAAGAATGTATCTATGGCAAGGAAACATATGTGGGGTGAGGTGTATGAGCCTCTGGTCGATGATCAATGGCCACACAACCCCCCATTTTTTCGAAAATAGCCATGAACGACCATTTTCAATAATACTAAGGCTAACACCTACGGATTTTGACCAAGAAATGGTCTCCACCAGAAATCCAAGAATGTGATCTATGGCAAGGAAACATATGTGGGGTGAGGTGTATGAGCGTCTGGTCGATGATCAATGGCCACACAACCCCCATTTTTGTCGAAAATAGCCATGAACCATTTTTCAATAATAGAGGCTAACACCTACGGATTTTGACCAGAAATGGTCTCCACCAGAAATCCAAGAATGTGATCTATGGCAAGGAAACATATGTGGGGTGAGGTGTATGAGCCTCTGGTCGACGATCAATGGCCACACAACCCCATTTTGTCGAAAAAATAGCCATGAACGACCATTTTCAATAATACCGAGGCTAACACCTACGGATTTTAGACCAAGAAATGGTCTCCACCAGAAATCCAAGAATGTGATCTATGGCAAGGAAACATATGTGGGGTGAGGTGTATGAGCTCTGGTCGATGATCAATGGCCACACAAACCCCCATTTTTGTCGAAATAGCCATGAACGACCATTTTCAATAATACGAAGGCTAACACCTACGGATTTTGACCAAGAAATGGTCTCCACCAGAAATCCAAGAATGTGATCTATGGCAAGGAAACATATGTGGGGTGAGGTGTATGCCTCTGGTCGATGATCAATGGCCACACAACCCCCATTTTGTCGAAAATAGCCATGAACGACCATTTTCAATAATATCGAAGGCTAACACCTACGGATTTTTGACCAAGAAATGGTCTCCACCAGAAATCCAAGAATGTGATCTACGACAAGGAAACATATGTGGGTGAGGTGTATGAGCCTCTGGTCGACGATCAATGGCCACACAACCCCCATTTTGCCGAAAATAGCCATGAATGACCATTTTCAATAATACGAAGGCTAACACCTACGGATTTTGACCAAGAAATGGTCTCCACCAGAAATCCAAGAATGTGATCTACGACAAGGAAACATATGTGGGTGAGGTGTATGAGCCTCTGGTCGACGATCAATGGCCACACAACCCCCATTTTGCGAAAATAGCCATGAATGACCATTTTCAATAATACGAAGGCTAACACCTACGGATTTTTGACCAAGAAATGGTCTCCACCAGAAATCCAAGAATGTGATCTATGGCAAGGAAACATATGTGGGGTGAGGTGTATGAGCCTCTGGTCGATGATCAATGGCCACACAACCCCCATTTTTGCCGAAAATAGCCATGAACGACCATTTTCAATAATACCGAAGGCTAACACGTACGGTTTTTACCAAGAAATGGTTCCACCAGAAATCCAAGAATGTGATCTATGGCAATGAAACATATGTGGGGTGAGGTTGAGCCTCTGGTCGATGATCAATGGCCACACAACCCCCATTTTTGCGAAAATAGCCATGAGACCATTTTCAATAATATCGAAGGCTAACACCTACGGATTTTGACCAAGAAATGGTCTCCACCAGAAAATCCAAGAATGTGATCTATGGCAAGGAAACATATGTGGGGTGAGGTGTATGAGCTCTGATCGATGATCAATGGCCACACAACCCCCATTTTTGCGAAAATAGCCATGAACGACCATTTTCAATAATACCGAAGGCTAACACCTACGGATTTTTGACCAAGAAATGGTCTCCACCAGAAATCCAAGAATGTGATCTATGGCAAGGAAACATATGTGGGGTGAGGTGTATGAGCCTCTGGTCGATGATCAATGGCCACACAACCCCCATTTTTGTCGAAAATAGCCACGACCATTTTCAATAATACGAAGGCTAACACCTACGGATTTTTGACCAAGAAATGGTCTCCACCAGAAATCCAAGAATGTGATCTATGACAAGGAAACATATGTGGGTGAGGTGTATGAGCCTCTGGTCGACGATCAATGGCCACACAACCCCCATTTTTGCCGAAAATAGCCATGAATGACCATTTTCAATAATACGAAGGCTAACACCTACGGATTTTTGACCAAGAAATGGTCTCCACCAGAAATCCAAGAATGTGATCTATGGCAAGGAAACATATGTGGGGTGAGGTGTATGAGCCTCTGGTCGATGATCAATGGCCACACAACCCCCATTTTTGCGAAAATAGCCATGAACGACCATTTTCAATAATACCGAAGGCTAACACTACGATTTTTACCAAGAAATGGTCTCCACCAGAAATCCAAGAATGTGATCTATGGCAGGAAACATATGTGGGGTGAGGTGTATGAGCCTCTGTCGATGATCAATGGCCACACAACCCCCATTTTTGCGAAAATAGCCATGAGACCATTTTCAATAATACGAAGGCTAACACCTACGGATTTTGACCAAGAAATGGTCTCCACCAGAAATCCAAGAATGTGATCTACGGCAAGGAAACATATGTGGGGTGAGGTGTATGAGCCTCTGGTCGAGATCAATGGCCACACAACCCCCATTTTTGTCGAAAATAGCCATGAATGACCATTTTCAATAATACGAAGGCTAACACCTACGGATTTTGGACCAAGAAATGGTCTCCACCAGAAATCCAAGAATGTGATCTATGGCAAGGAAACATATGTGGGGTGAGGTGTATGAGCCTCTGGTCGATGATCAATGGCCACACAACCCCATTTTTGAAATAGCCATGAAAAAAATGACCATTTTCAATAATATCGAAGGCTAACACCTACGATTTTTAACCAAGAAATGGTCTCCACCAAATCCAAGAATGTCTATGGCAAGGAACATATGTGGGGTGAGGTGTATGAGCCTCTGTCGATCAATGGCCACACAACCCCCATTTTGCCGAAAATAGCCATGAATGACCATTTTCAATAATACGAAGGCTAACACCTACGGATTTTTGACCAAGAAATGGTCTCCACCAGAAATCCAAGAATGTATCTATGGCAAGGAAACATATGTGGGGTGAGGTGTATGAGCTCTGGTCGATCAATGGCCACACAACCCCCATTTTGTCGAAAATAGCCATGAACGACCATTTTCAATATACCGAAGGCTAACACCTACGGATTTTTACCAAGAATGGTTCCACCAGAAATCCAAGAATGTATCTATGGCAATGAAACATATGTGGGGTGAGGTGTATGAGCCTCTGTCGATGATCATGGCCACACAACCCCCATTTTTTATGAAAATAGCCATGAAGACCATTTTCAATAATATCGAAGGCTAACACCTACGGATTTTTACCAAGAAATGGTCTCCACCAGAAATCCAAGAATGTGATCTATGACAAGGAAACATATGTGGGGTGAGGTGTATGAGCCTCTGGTCGACGATCAATGGCCACACAACCCCCATTTTTGTCGAAAATAGCCATGAATGACCATTTTCAATAATACCGAAGGCTAACACCTACGGATTTTTACCAAGAAATGGTCTCCACCAGAAATCCAAGAATGTTATCTATGGCAAGGAAACATATGTGGGGTGAGGTGTATGAGCCTCTAGGTCGATGATCAATGGCCACACAACCCCCATTTTGAAAATAGCCATGAATGACCATTTTCAAAATACCAAGGCTAACACGTACGGATTTTTAACCAAGAAATGGTCTCCACCAGAAATCCAAGAATGTGATCTATGGCAAGGAAACATATGTGGGGTGAGGTGTACGAGCCTCTGGTCGATGATCAATGGCCACACAACCCCCATTTTGCCGAAAATAGCCATGAATGACCATTTTCAATAATACGAAGGCTAACACCTACGGATTTTGACCAAGAAATGGTCTCCACCAGAAATCCAAGAATGTGATCTATGGCAAGGAAACATATGTGGGGTGAGGTGTATGAGCGTCTGGTCGATGATCAATGGCCACACAACCCCCATTTTTGTCGAAAATAGCCATGAACGACCATTTTCAATAATACCGAAGGCTAACACCTACGGATTTTTACCAAGAAATGGTCTCCACCAGAAATCCAAGAATGTGATCTATGGCAAAGGAAACATATGTGGGGTGAGGTGTATGAGCCTCTGGTCGACGATCAATGGCCACACAACCCCCATTTTTGTCGAAAATAGCCATGAATGACCATTTTCAATGACATGAAGGCTAACACCTACGGATTTTTGACCAAGAAATGGTCTCCACCAGAAATCCAAGAATGTGATCTATGGCAAGGAAACATATGTGGGGTGAGTGTATGAGCCTCTGGTCGATGATCAATGGCCACACACCCCCATTTTGCCGAAAATAGCCATGAATGACCATTTTCAATAATACCGAAGGCTAACACGTACGAGTT
>JAOPSE010001931.1:0-106938 GCA_029449295.1 Zea luxurians
CTAAAGTAGTGGATTGGGCATGTTCGTTGCGAAAAACAAAGAAATGGTTCCTGTGGCGTAAACTCGTGCTTTGTATGCACCCCGACACCCGTTTTCGGAATGGGTGACGTCCGGCAACGAAATTGCGCGAAACCACCCCAAACATGAGTTTTGGACCTAAAGTAGTGATTGGGCATGTTCGTTGAAAAACGAAGAAATGGTTTCGCGAATGGGTGACGTGAGCGCAACGAAATTGCGCGAAAACCCGCAAACATGAGTTTTGGACCTAAAGTAGTGGATTGGGCATGTTCGCGAAAAACGAAGAAATGGTTCCGGTGGCGTAAACTCGTGCTTTGTATGCACCCCGACACCCGTTTTCGGAATGGGTGATGTGCGGCAACGAAATTGCGCGAAACCACCCGAAACATGAGTTTTGGACCTAAATAGTGGATTGGGCATGTTGTTGCGAAAAACGAAGAAATGGTTCTGGTGCGAAAACCGTGCTTTGTATGCACCCCACACCGTTTTCGAACGGGTGACGTGCGGCAACGAAATTGCACGAAACCACCAAACATGAGTTTTGGACCTAAAGTAGTGGATTGGGCATGTTCGTTGAAAACGAAAAATGGTTTCTGGCGAAAAGTCGTGTTTGTATGCACCCGACACCGTTTTCGGAATGGGTGACGTGCGGCAACGAAATTGCGCGAAACCACCCCAAACATGAGTTTTGGACCTAAGTAGTGGATTGGGCATGTCGTGAAAATGAAATGGTTCCTGTGGCGAAAACTCGTGCTTTGTATGCACCCTGACACCCGTTTTCAGAATGGGTGACGTGCGGCAACGAAATTGCGCGAAACCACCCCAAACATGAGTTTTGGACCTAAAGTAGTGGATTGGGCATGTTCGTTGCGAAAAACGAAGAAATTTTCCTTAAACTCGTGCTTTGTATGCACCGACACCCGTTTTGGAATGGATGACGTGGCGACGAAATTGCGCGAAACCACCCCAAACATGAGTTTTGGACTAAAGTAGTGGATTGGGCATGTTCGTTGGAAAAACGAAGAATGGTTTCGGTGGCGTAAACTCGTGCTTTGTATGCACCCCGACACCCGTTTTCGGAATGGGTGACGTGCGACAACGAAATTGCACGAAACCACCCAAACATGAGTTTTGGACCTAAAGTAGTGGATTGGGCATGTTGCTGAAAAACGAAGAAATGGTTCCGGTGGCAAACGTGCTTTGTATGCACCCACACCCGTTTTCGGAATGGGTGACGTGCGGCAACGAAATTGCACGAAACCACCCCAAACATGAGTTTTGGACCTAAAGTAGTGGATTGGCATGTTCGTTGCGAAAAACGAAAATGGTTCCTGGCAAAACTCGTGCTTTGTATGCACCCCGACACCCATTTTCGGAATGGGTGACGTGGCAACGAAATTGCGCGAAACCACCCCAAACATGAGTTTTGGACCTAAAGTAGTGGATTGGGCATGTTCGTTGTGAAAAATGAAAATGGTTCAGGTGGCGAAAATTCGTGTTTGTATGCACCCGACACCCGTTTTCGGAATGGGTGACGTGCGCAACGAAATTGCGCGAAACCACCCAAACAGGAGTTTTGGACCTAAAGTAGTGGATTGGGCATGTCGTTGCGAAAAACGAAGAAATGGTTCTGGTGGCGTAAACTCGTGCTTTGTATGCACCCCGACACCCGTTGGAATGGGTGACGTGGCAACGAAATTGCGCGAAACACCCAAACATGAGTTTTGGACCTAAAGTAGTGGATTGGGCATGTTCGTTGGAAAAAATGAAGAAATGGTTCTGGTGGCAAACTCGTGCTTTGCATGCACCCCGACACCCGTTTCGGAATGGGTGACGTGCGCAACGAAATTGCGCGAAAACACCCCAAACATGAGTTTTGGACCTAAAGTAGTGGATTGGGCATGTTCGTTGCAAAAAACGAAGAAATGGTTCTCTGGCGTAAACTCGTGCTTTGTATGCACCCCGACACCGTTTTGGAATGTGACGTGCGACAACGAAATTGCGCGAAACCACCCCAAACATGAGTTTTGGACCTAAAGTAGTGGATTGGGCATGTTCGTTGCGAAAAACGAAGAAATGGTTCGGTGGCGAAAATTCGTGCATTGTATGCACCCCACACCCGTTTCGGAATGGGTGACGTGCGGCAACGAAATTGCGCGAAACCACCCGAAACATGAGTTTTGGACCTAAAGTAGTGGATTGGGCATGTTCGTTGCGAAAAACGAAGAAATGGTTTCTGTGGCGTAAACTCGTGCTTTGTATGCACCCCGACACCCGTTTTCGGAATGGGTGACGTCCGGCAACAAATTGCGCGAAACCACCCCAAACATGAGTTTTAGACCTAAAGTAGTGGATGGGCATGTTCGTTGTGAAAAACAAAGAAATGGTTTCGGTGCCGAAACTCATGCTTTGTATGCACCCCGACACCCGTTTTCGGAATGGGTGATGTGCGACAACGAAATTGCGCGAAACCACCCAAACATGAGTTTTTGACCTAAAGTAGTGGATTGGGCATGTTCGTTGGAAAAACGAAGAAATTGTTCCGGTGGCGTAAACTCGTGCTTGTATCACCCTGACACCCGTTTTCGGAATGGGTGACGTGCGGCAACGAAATTGCACGAAAACACCCCAAACATGAGTTTTGGACCTAAAGTAGTGGATTGGGCATGTTCGTTGCGAAAAACGAAGAAATGGTTCTGGTAAACTCGTGCTTTATATGCACCCGACACCCGTTTTTGGAATGGGTGACGTGCGACAACGAAATTGCGCGAAACCACCCCAAACATGAGTTTTGGACCTAAAGTAGTGGATTGGGCATGTTCGTTGTGAAAAAAGAAGAAATGGTTCTGGTGGCAAAAATTCGTGCATTGTATGCACCACACCCGTTTTCGGAATGGGTGACGTGCGGCAACGAAATTGCGCGAAACCACCCGAACATGAGTTTGGACCTAAAGTAGTGGATTGGGCATGTTCGTTGCGAAAAACGAAGAAATGGTTCCTGTGGCGTAAACTCGTGCTTTGTATGCACCCGACACCCGTTTTCGGAATGGGTGACGTGCAACGAAATTGCGCGAAACACCCCAAACATGAGTTTTGGACCTAAAGTAGTGCATTGGGCATGTTCGTTCGAAAAACAAAAAACGAAAAATCGGTTTCGGAATGGGTGACGTGAGGACAACGAAATTGCGCGAAACCACCCAAAACATGAGTTTTGGACCTAAAGTAGTGGATTGGGATGTTCGTTGGAAAAACAAAGAAATGGTTCCGGTGGCAAAAACTCGTGCTTTGTATGCACCCCGACACCGTTTTCGGAATGGTGACGTGGCAACAAATTGCGCGAAACCACCCCAAACATGAGTTTTGGACCTAAAGTAGTGGATTGGGCATGTTCGTTGCGAAAAACGAGTAATGGTTCCGGTGGCAAAAACTCGTACTTTGTATGCACCCGACACCGTTTTCGGAATGGGTGACGTGCGGCAACGAAATTGCGCGAAACCACCCCAAACATGAGTTTTGGACCTAAGTAGTGGATTGGGCATGTTCGTTGCGAAAAAAGAAGAAATGGTTCGATGGCGAAAACTCGTGCTTTGTATGCACCCCAACACCCGTTTTCGGAATGGGTGACGTGCGACAACGAAATTGCGAAACCACCCCAAACATGAGTTTTGGACCTAAAGTAGTGGATTGGGCATGTCGATGCGAAAACGAAGAAATGGTTCCTGTGGCAAAAACTCGTGCTTTGTATGCACCCCGACACCCGTTTTGGAATGGGTGACGTGCGGCAACGAAATTGCGCGAAACACCCCAAACATGAGTTTTGGACTAAAGTAGTGGATTGGGCATGTTCGTTGCGAAAACGAAGAAATATTCCGGTGCAAAAACTCGTGCTTTGTATGCACCCGACAACCGTTTTCGGAATGGGTGACGTGCGGCAACGAAATTGCGCGAAACCACCCAAACATGAGTTTTGGACCTAAAGTAGTGGATTGGGCATGTCGATGCGAAAAACGAAGAAATGGTTCTGGTGGCAAAACTCGTGCTTTTGCACGACACCCGTTTTCGGAATGGGTGACGTGCGACAACAAATTGCGCGAAACCACCCCAAACATGAGTTTGGACCAAAAGTAGTGGATTGGGCATGTTCGTTGAAAAACGAAGAAATGGTTCCGGTGGCAAAAACTGTGCTTTGTATGCACCCGACACCCGTTTTCGGAATGGGTGACGTGCGACAACGAAATTGCGCGAAACCACCCAAAACATGAGTTTTGGACCTAAAGTAGTGGATTAGGCATGTTCGTTGCGAAAAAAAAAAATGGTTCCGGTGGCAAAAACTCGTGCTTTGTATGCACCCCGACACCGTTTTCAGAATGGGTGACGTGCGGCAACGAAATTGCGCGAAACCACCCCAAACATGAGTTTTGGACCTAAAGTAGTGGATTGGGCATGTTCGTTGCGAAAAACAAAGAAATGGTTCGGTGCAAAAACTCGTGCTTTGTATGCACCCGACACCCGTTTTCGGAATGGGTGATGTGCGACTACGAAATTGCGCGAAACCACCCCAAACATGAGTTTTAGACCTAAAGTAGTGGATTGGGCATGTTCGTTGCGAAAAACGAAGAAATGGTTCCGGTGGCAAAAACGCGTGCTTTGTATGCACCCCGACAACCGTTTTTAAATGGGTGACGTGCGGCAACGAAATTGCGCGAAACCACCCCAAACATGCGTTTTGGACCTAAAGTAGTGGATTGGGCATGTTCGTTGCGAAAAACGAAGAAATGGTTCCGGTGGCAAAAACTCGTGCTTTGTATGCACCCCGACACCCGTTTTCGGAATGGGTGACGTGCGACAACGAAATTGCGCGAAACCACCCCAAACATGAGTTTTGGACCTAAAGTAGTGGATTGGGCATGTTCGTTGCGAAAAACGAAGAAATGGTTCTGGTGGCAAAAACTCGTGCTTTGTATGCACCCCGACAACCGTTTTCAGAATGGTTGACGTGCGGCAACGAAATTGCGCGAAACCATCCCAAACATGAGTTTTGGACCTAAAGTAGTGGATTGGGCATGTTCGTTGCGAAAAACGAAAAATGGTTCCGGTGGGAAAAACTCGTGCTTTGTATGCACCCGACAACCGTTTTCAGAATGGGTGACGTGCGGCAACGAAATTGCGCGAAACCACCCAAACATGAGTTTTGGACCTAAAGTAGTGGATTGGGCATGTTCGTTGCGAAAAACGAAGAAATGGTTCAGGTGGCAAAAACTCGTGCTTTGTATGCACCCGACACCCGTTTTCGGAATGGGTGATGTGACAACGAAATTGCGCGAAACCACACCAAACATGAGTTTTAGACTAAAGTAGTGGATTGGGCATGTTCGTTTCAAAAAACGAAGAAATGGTTCAGGTGGCAAAAACTCGTGCTTTGTATGCACCCGACACCCGTTTTCGGAATGGGTGACGTGCGACAACGAAATTGCGCGAAACCAGCCCAAACATGAGTATTGGACCTAAAGTAGTGGATTGGGCATGTTCGTTGCGAAAAACGAAGAAATGGTTCCGGTGGCAAAAACTCGTGCTTTGTATGCACCCGACACCCGTTTTCGGAATGGGTGACGTGCGACAACGAAATTGCGCGAAACCACCCCAAACATGAGTTTTGGACCTAAAGTAGTGGATTGGGCATGTTCGTTGCGAAAAACGATAAAATGGTTCCGGTGGCAAAAACTTGTGCTTTGTATGCACCCCGACAACCGTTTTCAGAATGGGTGACGTGCGGCAACGAAATTGCGCGAAACCACCCCAAACATGAGTTTTGGACCTAAAGTAGTGGATTGGGCATGTTCGTTGCGAAAAACGAAGAAATGGTTTCGGTGGCAAAAACTCGTGCTTTGTACACCACGACACCTTTTCGGAATGGGTGACGTGCGACAACGAAATGGCGCGAAACCACCCCAAACATGAGTATTGGACCTAAAGTAGTGGATTGGGCATGTTCGTTGCGAAAAACGAAGAAATGGTTCCGGTGGCAAAAACTCGTGCTTTGTATGCACCCGACACCCGTTTTCGGAATGGGTGACGTGTGTGACAACGAAATTGCGCGAAACCACACCAAA
The DNA here is from genome assembly GCA_029449295.1 of Zea luxurians. Taxonomy (NCBI): domain Eukaryota; kingdom Viridiplantae; phylum Streptophyta; class Magnoliopsida; order Poales; family Poaceae; genus Zea; species Zea luxurians. Next base: position 6,129 of record JAOPSE010001931.1, read on the forward strand.
CATGAGTTTTGGACCTAAAGTAGTGGATTGGGCATGTTCGTTTCGAAAAACGAAGAAATGGTTCAGGTGGCAAAAACTCGTGCTTTGTATGCACCCGACACCCGTTTTCGGAATGGGTGACGTGCGACAACGAAATTGCGCGAACCAGCCCAAACATGAGTATTGGACCTAAAGTAGTGGATTGGGCATGTTCGTTGCGAAAAACGAAGAAATGGTTCCGGTGGCAAAAACTCGTGCTTTGTATGCACCCGACACCCGTTTTCGGAATGGGTGACGTGCGACAACGAAATTGCGCGAAACCACCCCAAACATGAGTTTTGGACCTAAAGTAGTGGATTGGGCATGTTCGTTGCGAAAAACGATAAAATGGTTCCGGTGGCAAAAACTCGTGCTTTGTATGCACCCCGACAACCGTTTTCAAATGGGTGATGTGCGGCAACGAAATTGCGCGAAACCACCCCAAACATGAGTTTTGGACCTAAAGTAGTGGATTGGGCATGTTCGTTGCGAAAAACGAAGAAATGGTTCCGGTGGCAAAAACTCGTGCTTTGTATGCACCCCGACAACCCCGACACCCGTTTTCGGAATGGGTGATGTGCGACGACGAAATTGCGCGAAACCACCCCAAACATGAGTTTTAGACCTAAAGTAGTGGATTGGGCATGTTCGTTGCGAAAAACGAAGAAATGGTTCCGGTGGCAAAAACGCGTGCTTTGTATGCACCCCGACAACCGTTTTCAGAAAGGGTGACGTGCGGCAACGAAATTGCGCGAAACCACCCCAAACATGAGTTTTGGACCTAAAGTAGTGGATTGGGCATGTTCGTTGCGAAAAACGGAGAAATGGTTCCGGTGGCAAAAACTCGTGCTTTGTATGCACCCCGACAACCGTTTTCAGAATGGGTGACGTGCGGCAACGAAATTGCGCGAAACCACCCGAAACATGAGTTTTGGACCTAAAGTAGTGGATTGGGCATGTTCGTTGCGAAAAACGAAGAAATGGTTCAGGTGGCAAAAACTCGTGCTTTGTATGCACCCGACACCCGTTTTCGGAATGGGTGACGTGCAACAACGAAATTGCGCGAAACCACACCAAACATGAGTTTTGGACCTAAAGTAGTGGATTGGGCATGTTCGTTTCGAAAAACGAAGAAATGGTTCTGGTGGCAAAAACTCGTGCTTTGTATGCACCCTGACACCCGTTTTCGGAATGGGTGACGTGCGACAACGAAATTGCGCGAAACCACCCCAAACATGAGTTTTGGACCTAAAGTAGTGGATTGGGCATGTTCGTTGCGAAAAATGAAGAAATGGTTCCGGTGGCAAAAACTCGTGCTTTGTATGCACCCCAACATCCGTTTCAGAATGGGTGACGTGCGACAACGAAATTGCGCGAAACCACCCCAAACATGAGTTTTGGACCTAAATAGTGGATTGGGCATGTTCGTTGCGAAAACAAAGAAATGGTTCCGGTTGCAAAAACTCGTGCTTTGTATGCACCCGACACCCGTTTTTTGGAATGACTGACGTGCGACAATGAAATTGCGCGAAACCACCCCAAACATGAGTTTTGGACCTAAAGTAGTGGATTGGGCATGTCCGTTGCGAAAAACGAAGAAATGGTTCCGGTGGCAAAAACTCGTGCTATGTATGCACCCCGACAATAGTTTTTAGAATGGGTGACGTGCGGCAACGAAATTGCGCGAAACCACCCCAAACATGAGTTTTGGACCTAAAGTAGTGGATTGGGCATGTTCGTTGCAAAAAACGAAGAAATGTTTCCGATGGCAAAAACTCGTGCTTTGTATGCACCCCCGACACCCGTTTTCGGAATGGGTGACGTGCGACAACGAAATTGCGCGAAACCACCCCAAACATGAGTTTTGGACCTAAAGTAGTGGATTGGGCATGTTCGTTGCGAAAAACGAAGAAGTGGTTCCGGTGGCAAAAACTCGTGCTTTGTATGCACCCGACACCCGTTTTCGGAATGGGTGACGTGCGACGACGAAATTGCGTGAAACCACCCCAAACATGAGTTTTGGACCTAAAGTAGTGGATTGGGCATGTTCGTTGCGAAAAACGAAAGAAATGGTTCCGGTGGCAAAAACTCGTGCTTTGTATGCACCCCCGACAACCGTTTTCAGAATGGGTGACGTGCAGCAACGAAATTGCGCGAAACCACACCAAACATGAGTTTTGGACCCAAAGTAGTGGATTGGGCATGTTCGTTGCGAAAAACGAAGAAATGGTTCCGGTGGCAAAAACTCGTGCTTTGTATGCATCCGACACCCGTTTTCGGAATGGGTGACTTGCGGCAACGAAATTGCGCGAAACCACGTCAAACATGAGTTTTGGACCTAAGTAGTGGATTGGGCATGTTCGTTGCGAAAAACGAAGAAATGGTTCCAGTGGCAAAAACTCGTGCTTTGTATGCACCCCGACAAACGTTTTCAGAATGGGTGACGTGCGGCAACGAAATTGCGTGAAACCACCCCAAACATGAGTTTTGGACCTAAAGTAGTGGATTGGGCATGTTCGTTGCAAAAAACGAAGAAATGGTTCCGGTAGCAAAAACTCGTGCTTTGTATGCACCTGACACCCGTTTTCGGAATGGGTGACTGATGAACCCAACGGGTAGAAGGGTGCCCGATCTTTCGATGAGAGATGATGGAGGTGGAAAACTTGTTGGAGAACGACGTTGGCTGCCCGACTACCACAACCAAGATGGTGTGGCGCCTTGAGCGACAGGTACACCGTCTCTTGATAACTACGATTTGGGGTGGAGGTCGACGTTGTGCTATCCGACTTGATGAGGACATCAACACCAACACGAGCACATCTACACCAGCAGCACCTTCTCCAGCCCAGGCACCATCTTCCCCAGTCCAGGCGCCACCCCTTCCACCTGGGCCAGTGACTCGGGCCCGTGCAAGAGAATTGAACTACATCATGTTGTTAAAGAACGAAGGCCCAGAAGAATAGACGACCAGCCCAATTGCGGCCCATAATGGACGACCTAGGGTTGGCCGCCCCTAGGGGCTGCGCCCCCTCTCTATTTATACAGGAGCTGCGCCTCCTTTATTTTCCGAGTTTTGTTTTACATTAGCTTTAGCTACTCTCGAACACGCGCAAATCTGCGCTGTCTTCGTGTATTCAGAACTCCACCCTCGAGTAATAGATTAGATTGCTCGCATCTTTTTCTTGTTCGTTCTTCGATTGCGCACAGGAAACGATCTTCGTGATCAGGCCGATCTCGCATCAGCAAGGTCGGTAACCACAGGGAGTTGGTTCAGCGATTGCATTGGCGCCTCGGGCTTGCTCGTCGTAGTCGGATCGCAAGGGTCAACTTCCGCCAAATCGGAATTATCTCTACTCGCCGAAAGATCGGGCACCTCAGCTACATCAATTGGTATCAGATTTCCAGGTTGATCGGTGAGTTTATCGAGTGTTTTTTTCCTACAGTCCACAAAACCACATAAAAATTCAGGTTAGACCTTATCCCAGCACCCTTTTGAGCCTCGCACTTTCTTTCAATAATCTGCATTGTTGAATTTGTGTGCTTTCGCGTCATTTGTTGCTGGTTGCATTGTGTTCTTCCACCATTCAAATCCTAGCGCCGCCACCATCTCCCCTTTCATCACTCCACAAACCGAGTCAACATTGTTTCCTTGTTTTTCTCCTTCGGTTACGTCAAAAAAAAACAGAAAAAACAAACCGAGTCAACGGCCGTTTCCTTGTTTTTCTCCTTCGGTTACGAAAAAAAAACAGAAAAAAAAACCGAGTCAACATCGTTTCCTTGTTTTTCTCCTTCGGTTACGTCAAAAAAAAACAGAAACAAAAAAACAACGAAGGAGAAAGGATACGGTTGTTTCATCCCGGCCGTTTGAAAACATAACTTGAGCTACCTTCCTTAAACCGGGCATAACTTTTCGCTCGGGTGTCCGAAAAATCTGAAATTTTTACAGGAGCTAGTTGACACCATTCTGAGGCCGCCAAACTCACCTTCGGTCTGTTTGGGTTCGACAAAATTGTCAAAAAATTCAGGAAAATAAAGAAAAAAATCCGTCAAAGTTCTCGCACGCTTTTCAGAGAACTTCCTAATTTTCTGTAGACCACATTTGAACTCTGTTTTAGGTGAAACTTCGTGTAGCTCCTATTTTGTTGCTTCTTGTGCTGAGAAAAATATCAAAAAAATCATACAAAAAAGAAAAACAAAATCACTTGTGATTCCTACTAGTGGCCTCGCTAGTACAATATTTACGGTACTGCCATTCTACTAGTTCCATCCGTCCTTTGCACTTGTGGCCAGCAATATAGTTTCGTGTTTTGCACTATAATTCAACTTTAAATTATTGTTTGGTCGTGCTAATCCTTGACTTGAGTGCAGCCTACCTAGAACTCCACATATTTCTACGACGAGTAGGTTTCTGTTTCTCCAGGCAATCGCTCATCCAATCTTTCACCGGTTCCACCTGTTGGTTGCAGTTCACCACTGTGGCTTGGTAAGAACGGATAAGACTTCGATAACAGCACTAGTGTAAGCGCCTTGTGAGCAGTACACCACTGTTTTTTGTCGTTTTTTTGGTGTTTGCGCTAACTATGGCAGGAGCACATGACGGTGGATGCCCAGTTGCTGGAAGTAAAGGGACAAGTTGATGGACTTGCTGATGACATTAGGACGATGCATGAACGCTTGATTCAACGGTCACTTCGACGACCGAGCGTTTCAACCAGCTTGACCTTGCTCAAACGGCGACTCGCACCACACTCGACACCATCCTGGCACGCCTTGATGCGTTGACCACAAAGATGGAGCAGGACTACGGCGGTGACACTGAGTGGGACGATGGAGATCGCCGTGTTCGTGCACGCCGTGTGGTTCGTCATCCCCCTAATGACTTATTTTCTAAGATTAAATTTAAAATTCCACCTTTTAATGGCAAATATGATCCTGCTGCATATCTTGATTGAGAGTTAGAGGTTGAACAAAAATTTTTATGCCATGATATTGCTACACATTCTCAGGTTAAAGCTGCTATTAGTGAATTTACTGATTTTGCTTTAATTTGGTGGCGTGAGTTTAAAATAAAACATCCCACTACCATTCCAACCACTTGGGATCAGTTGAAAGCTGCGATGCGACATCGATTTGTGCCTTCGTATTATGCTCGTGATTTGCTTAATAAAATGCAGCGTTTCAGCAAGGTTCTCAATCTGTTGAGGACTATTTCCAGGAGTTACAAAAAGGTATGATTCGTTGTGGGATATTGGAGGACAACGACGCTGCTATGGCACGTTTTCGTGGTGGTTTAAACCGCGAAATCCAAGATATACTTGATTATAAGGAATATTATGATATGACTACTTTATTTGAATATGCTTGCAAAGCTGAACGTGAAGTGCAGGGACGCCGCTCGAAGCCATATTCTAACCCTTTTGCAGGACGAAGCTCGACATCCACCTCAGCACCAGTTCCCTCTGCGCCATCCACGTCCACCACTACTCCACGCGAGAAGACGACCAAACCAGCCAGCACTGCCCCACCCACAGGTCGTACACGGGATATTCAGTGTCATCGCTGTAGAGGATTTGGCCATGTGATTCGGGACTGCCCAAACAAGCGCACTTTACTCATTCGTGACGATGGTGAGTACTCTTCCGCTAGTGATTCTGAAGAAATTGAACATGCACTACTTGCCACTGACCATGCAGCTAAGGCGGAGGTACATGTCAACCCGGGCGACGCTGATAGGTATGAAAGTCTTGTTGTACAGCGTGTTCTCAGTACACAGGTCGCTTTGCCCGAGAAGAATCAGCGACACACTCTGTTCCATACAAAGGGTGTTGTGCAGGAGCGGTCAATTCGCATCATTATCGACAGCGGCAGTTGCAACAATTTGGCGAGTACCATGCTGGTCGAAAAGTTGTCGTTACCCACTCGTAAGCATCCAAACCCATATCACATTCAATGGCTTAATGATGGTGGTAAAATAAAAATCACGCGTTCCGTGCGAGTTCCTTTCTCCATGGGTGCTTATTCTGATTTTGTTGATTGTGATGTTATTCCCATGGAAGCATGCTCTTTGTTACTTGGTCGACCTTGGCAATATGATACTGATAGCTTGCATCATGGTCGTTCGAATCATTATTCTTTCATTTTTAAGGGTCAGAAAATAATTATACATCCAATGACACCTGAACAAATTGTTAAAGATGATCTTGCCCGAGCTGCTATAACTGCTAAACAACTTGATCCATCGCCCTCTGTTCCTTCTGAAATTAAGTTGAAGGCTCCTGTTTTACTTGCTACACGTGCTGATTTTGATGATCTACACGGTGCTCATTTGCCATGCTATGCACTTGTATGCTCTAGTGTCCTCATTTCACTTGATGATGCACCATCTTTGGCTATTCCCCCTATGGTTGCTAACCTTTTGCAGGAGTACGCTGATGTCTTTCCCAAAGACTTACCACCGGGTCTCCCACCGCTTCGTGGCATTGAGCACCAGATTGACCTCATTCCCGGTGCACAGCTTCCGAACCGCGCACCATACCGTACAAATCCGGATGAGACGAAGGAGATTCAGCGCCAGGTACAGGCGTTGCTTGACAAAGGATACATTCGTGAGTCTCTTAGCCCTTGCTCTGTTCCTGTGTTACTTGTTCCCAAGAAGGATGGGTCATGGCGTATGTGTGTAGACTGTCGTGCTATTAATAACATCACTATTCGTTATCGCTATCCTATACCACGCCTTGACGATATGCTAGATGAGCTTAGTGGTGCCATTATTTTCACTAAGATTGATTTGCGTAGTGGTTACCACCAGATTAGAATGAAACTGGGTGATGAATGGAAAACAGCCTTCAAAACAAAATTTGGTTTATATGAATGGTTGGTTATGCCGTTTGGATTGACTAATGCTCCCAGCACTTTTATGCGAGTGATGAATGAAGTTCTGAGGCCCTTCATAGGATTGTTTGTGGTTGTTTATTTCGATGATATCCTTATTTACAGCAAATCTAAGAAAGAGCATTTGGAACATTTAAGTGCTGTTTTTGATGCATTGCGTGCCGCCCAGTTATTCGCTAACATGGAAAAATGCATCTTTTGCACACGACGTGTCTCGTTTCTTGGTTATGTTGTTACTCCACAGGGCATTGAGGTGGATAGCAGCAAGATTGCTGCCATTCGGGAGTGGCCTACACCGACGACGGTCACACAAATTCGGAGCTTTCTTGGACTTGCCGGTTTCTACCGCAGATTTGTTCGTGATTTTAGCTCCATTGCAGCGCCTCTACATGAGCTTACAAAGAAAGATGTGCCGTTTGCTTGGAGTGATTCGCAGGAGGAAGCGTTCAGCACTTTGAAAGATAAGTTAACCCAAGCTCCCCTATTGCAATTGCCTGATTTTAATAAAGTATTTGAGCTTGAATGCGATGCTAGCGGTATTGGGCTAGGTGCTGTTTTATTACAAGAAGGAAAACCAGTTGCTTATTTTAGTGAAAAATTAAGCGGTGCTAGTCTGAAATATTCTACTTATGATAAGGAGCTTTTCGCGTTAGTGCGCACTTTACATACATGGCAGCACTATCTTTGGCATCGTGAGTTCATAATTCATTCTGATCATGAGGCTTTAAAACATATTCGTACCCAAACAAATCTGAACCGTCGTCATGCTAAATGGGTAGAATTCATTGAGTCTTTTCCTTACATTATTAAACACAAGAACGGGAAGGACAATGTTATTGCTGATGCTTTGTCTCGTCGCTATACCATGCTGTCACAGTTAGATTTTAAAATCTTTGGTTTGCACACTGTAAAAGATCAATATGTTGACGATGCTGATTTTAAAGATGCTTTCGGCCATTGTATTAATGGGAAACCATGGGGCAAATTTCACATACAGGATGGGTTCCTGTTTCGCGCTAACAAGCTGTGTGTTCCAGCTAGCTCGGTTCGTCTTTTGTTGTTACAGGAAGCACATGGAGGCGGTCTCATGGGGCACTTTGGCGTCTACAAGACACATGAGGTGTTGGCTGCCCACTTCTTCTGGCCTCGGATGCGCGCTGATGTTGAGCGCCTTGTTGCACGCTGCACTACTTGTCAGAAAGCTAAGTCACGGTTGAACAACCATGGTTTGTATATGCCTTTGCCTGTTCCTACTTCCCCTTGGATTGATATTTCGATGGATTTTGTTTTGGGATTGCCTAGAACTAAGAAGGGGAGGGATAGCATTTTTGTGGTTGTTGATCGATTCTCCAAAATGGCTCATTTCATACCTTGTCATAAGACTGATGATGCTAGCAATGTTGCTGAATTGTTTTTTAGAGAGATTATTCGTTTGCACGGTATTCCCAATACAATAGTCTCGGATCGTGATGCCAAGTTTCTGAGTCATTTTTGGAGATCTCTGTGGAATAAATTAGGAACTAAATTGCTGTTTAGCACCACTTGTCACCCTCAGACTGATGGTCAAACTGAGGTAGTTAATCGAACTTTGTCTACCATGCTTAGGGCTGTTTTAGACAAAAATTTGAAACGTTGGGAGGATTGCTTACCTCATGTTGAGTTTGCTTATAATCATGCAACACATTCTTCTACAAAGATGTGCCCTTTTCAAATTGTTTATGGTTACATTCCTAGGGCGCCTATTGCTTTGTTTTCGCTTGATGCTACGGACGCCCCACATAGATGCTCTTGCACATGTTGAACAAATGATTAATCTCCATGAACAAACTCAACAAACATTGCTGCTGCTAATGCTAAATATCAGATTACTGGTAGTAAAGGCCGGAAACTAGTTACTTTTGAACCTGGTGATATGGTTTGGTTGCATTTGAGAAAGGATCGTTTTCATACTTTGCGCCGTTCTAAATTGATGCCTCGTGCTGCTGGTCCTTTTAAGGTACTAACCAAGATTAATGATAATGCTTATATCCTTGACCTGCCTGCGGAGTTTGGTGTTTCCACTAGTTTTAATGTTGCAGATTTGAAACCGTATGCGGGAGAAGATGAGGAGTTGCCGTCGAGGACGACTTCAGTTCAAGAAGGGGAGGATGATGAGGACATCAACACCAACACGAGCACATCTACACCAGCAGCACCTTCTCCAGCCCAGGCACCATCTTCCCCAGTCCAGGCGCCACCCCTTCCACCTGGGCCAGTGACTCGGGCCCGTGCAAGAGAATTGAACTACATCATGTTGTTAAAGAACGAAGGCCCAGAAGAATAGACGACCAGCCCAATTGCGGCCCATAATGGACGACCTAGGGTTGGCCGCCCCTAGGGGCTGCGCCCCCTCTCTATTTATACAGGAGCTGCGCCTCCTTTATTTTCCGAGTTTTGTTTTACATTAGCTTTAGCTACTCTCGAACACGCGCAAATCTGCGCTGTCTTCGTGTATTCAGAACTCCACCCTCGAGTAATAGATTAGATTGCTCGCATCTTTTTCTTGTTCGTTCTTCGATTGCGCACAGGAAACGATCTTCGTGATCAGGCCGATCTCGCATCAGCAAGGTCGGTAACCACAGGGAGTTGGTTCAGCGATTGCATTGGCGCCTCGGGCTTGCTCGTCGTAGTCGGATCGCAAGGGTCAACTTCCGCCAAATCGGAATTATCTCTACTCGCCGAAAGATCGGGCACCTCAGCTACATCACGACTACAACAACCACAAGGGTGCTGCGCCTTAGCGATAGTTACACCGGCTCCTGTTGTTGCTGCTCTTGCCGTGCCAAGAACAGCCTTGAACCTGCAAGCAATCGAGAACAAGCAAGAACAAGATAACAAGCAAACACGCACGGATCTGATATAGTTGGGGTCCTGTTTCAAGTATTCGGGTGGTCTAGCCGACACACGCGTTTACAAGGAAGGAGCAAAGGCTAAACTTACATCAAACAAAACCCGAGTTCTTTGGTGGCTGCTAGTTGCTTAAATAGAGAAATAGAAATAAGGAATTCTGGTGGAGTCATGAAGTTCTCTCGGCAGTTCCTGGATGCCTCGGGTGTAATCTCCCATTAATTCTTGATCCACCAGCAATTAGACGAAGGGAGCTTTCCAACAAGTACTTATTTGCATTAAACGGCCTTGGGAATTGGAAGATATGTCCCATTTAAACTTGTAATTGATGCAGTTACGAAATCCCCTCGGGCTGGTGGAATCATGAAGTTCTCTCGGCAGTTCCTGGACGCCTTGGGTGTAATCTCCAATTAATTCTTGACCCACCAGCAATTAGACGAAGAGAGCTTTCCAGCAAGTACTTATTTGCATTAAACGGCCTTGGAAGTTGGAAGATATGCCCTCTTTAACATGCACTTACTACAGTTACAAAATTATCTCGGGTGCAACCGCTTTTATTGCTTTGTTGTTTTCTCCACTCCAAGATGGTTCACCTCCCAAACACCTGAGCATAATAAAGTCGTAGCAAGGCTTTAGTAACACATTTAAAGAAGAATTAGCTTCAGCATCAAGAAACGAGTTCACCTTATAATTAAGTTTACGTGCACAAGCTACGTCATTGGTCCCTGATTAGCTACGAATGGTGAAGTGATGTGTCGTTGTATCAATGGCAGCAATGTCCTCATCATCCTCCCCTTCTTACAATAGAGTCGTCCTCGATCTAGCGTGTACGATATGTGGTCAATTCTGATGATATGATTGCCTGATTAAGGGATGTTGGAAATATCATTACTTGGTCCTCAATCAACTTCTTTGTTCCTCAAAGCCTTCCTTGCACCCTTAACACATCGCTTAATCCATGTAAGAAGTTCTACAAATAAAAGTATACACACTTTACGGCGCAATATCAATTCTTCAAATATATCGATGGTAGTTTTAATGTGGAAGAGTTTCACCTTCGCAGTAGGAGCCATTGACATGGTCATTTCTGGGCAGGTTATGTTCTCATCATTCTCCCCTTCTTGACAGCAAACTGTCCTCAGTTTTGCATCATGGTTGATGTTCATGACTAAGGTTTTATCATGATCTTCTAAAAATAAACCTGACACTTCTACTAAAGTACATGGAAACAATAATTTCTCCACTTCTTGAGAACATGCTAATATCTTATTTGTGTAATGTGAAGAAACACTGTATATTGATGAAATATAAACACTATGCACTAAAAATTGTCCTGTATTGTTGTACTTGCCAGCATAGTAAAATATAGCATGAGAAGGACAAGGCATAGCTGAGCTATCAAATAAAATATTGTCCAAATTACCGAGTTCACAAAGATCATCAAACTCAATATAGCCCCAAGTATTTAAAGAAGAGAGCAAATTTATTTCTTCAGTTTTGTTTGCAATACAAATGACATCTTCCTTTTTAGCCAAAATGTTTGGTTCAATAATAGATGTAACATGTTCATGCACTAGTTGTTTCCTAAATAAAGTGAATTATCCCACAACTCTTCGCTATCACAAGGGTCAGGAATCAATTCTTCTTGTGTTGATGGAAAAACAACAGCTTGTTTCACTATTTTTGTGTTCTTGATCAGCATGTAGAGCAGACGCAAAGAGGAACTATGGCTCACATGTTCAGTGCTTGTATAATTGTATAATAGAATCTCATTTTCAGCTTTACATGCAAGCAAAACAAGTGAGAAATGTGTTTGTATGCTTCATTCATGAACTATAGTCTGAATTTCACAGAATTGAGTCCTTTCATGAACCTAGTCATTACATCTTCCATGCATTTCATCTAAACCAGCAAACATGGTTACAAATTTTAAAATCATGATAATAATCTTTCACAGTCCTAGGCCCCTGCTTTAAGGTGTCTAATTTAGAAAGCAAATGATCAGCATAGTATGCAGGAATGAATGCATCTCTAAATGAAGTTTGAAGTCTTCCCAAGACTGTGGAACTTTGTTATTGCCTACAAATGTATTTCCATTCCATCAATGCATGCTCAGTTAACACATTAGAGGCAATATAAATCTTTTGTTTTTGAGATAGATCATACTCATCAAATTCCTTATCTACCTTGAGCTCCCAATCAATGTATGCAATGAGGATCGAATTTACCGGCATATGAAGGCAAGTGTTGAATGATGCCTTCAATATAATGTTCGGTTGGCTCAAAAATCTCCATATCACCTGCCATATTTAGTAAAGACAAGAAACAATAAAAATATCTTTGATCCTATAAAATACTAGGAATCATTGTTGTAATCTCTCACTCTCAAACTGGTTAAACAAGTTCTTACAAATTCTCACCACGCAATACAGGAGGTGCCGGCAGACAGCAAGAACAACAACAACGGTGGCAGCTAGCACAACCTGGTGGTGTTGTAGAAAAATTTGTGGATTTATAGGTAGCTGCAATTTCAATAGTTCCAAGGAATAGCTAGTACCACGTTAGCCACAACAAGTTGAATAAATGTTCCACAATGGTGTTGTGCTGGTCCCAGTCCAAACCGTAATAGAGACGCGAGCCGTTACACAAATAGTATCACCAAAAGCTCAGAATAGCAATCTGATTTTCTGAAACTATAAAAAGATGGCACACAAACTGCCTTTTGTTTTGTTGCAATTACAGATTTTATCTACCAAAATTCAGAACTAGTGTTTCTCTTTTTTTTTGCACGTGTCTTTTTTGTTTTGCTGATTAGTGCGGCTTTTTTTTTATGCACTCGCCTTTTGATTTCTCTTCTTTTTGGTTGAATTGCAGCAAGAGGTCTAAACTGGTGATTGAAACAAGGTGGCGCGAACTCGAAACTCTAGCGGTAGGAAAACATTAGACCAGCAACTCGGCCCAAATGCAGCAACCGTGAATTCAACAAGTCGAAAACTAAGTAGTAAAGCAAAGGCTCAAAATGTTTTTAGGTGATTTTCTGCTCTAAATATATCTTTGGCAAAAGTGGACTGTAGGTAAATAAAATAAGGAAGATGGATATCTCTCACCGAGCAACCTGAAATTTGATACCACTTGATGAACCCAACGGGTAGAAGGGTGCCCGATCTTTCGATGAGAGATGGTGGAGGTGATGTGTCGTTGTATCAATGGCAGCAATGTCCTCATCAGTGACATGTGACAACGAAATTGCGCGAAACCACACCAAACATGAGTTTTGGACCTAAAGTTGTGGATTAGGCATGTTTGTTGCGAAAAACGAAGAAATGGTTGCGGTGGCAAAAACTCGTGCTTTGTATGCACCCTGACACCCGTTTTCGGAATGGGTAACGTGCGGCAACGAAATTGTGCGAAACTACCCCAAACATGAGTTTTGGACCTAAAGTAGTGGATTGGGCATGTTCGTTGCGAAAAACGAAGAAATGGTTCTGGTGGCAAAAACTTGTGCTTTGTATGCACCCCCGACAACCGTTTTTAGAATGGGTGACGTGCGGCAACGAAATTGCGCGAAACCACCCCAAACTTGAGTTTTGGACCTAAAGTAGTGGATTGGGCATGTTCGTTGCGAAAAACAAAGAAATGGTTCCGGTGGCAAAAACTCGTGCTTTGTATGCATCCGACACCCGTTTTCGGAATGGGTGACTTGCGGCAACGAAATTGCGTGAAAACACCCCAAACATGAGTTTTAGACCTAAAGTAGTGGATTGGGCATGTTCGTTGCGAAAAACGAAGAAATGGTTCCAGTGGCAAAAACTCGTGCTTTGTATGCACCGCGACAACCGTTTTCAGAATGGGTGACGTGCGGCAACGAAATTGCGCGAAACCACCCCAAACATGAGTTTTGTACCTAAAGTAGTGGATTGGGCATGTTCGTTGCAAAAAACGAAGAAATGGTTCCGGTAGCAAAAACTCGTGCTTTGTATGCACCTGACACCCGTTTTCGGAATGGGTGACGTGTGACAACGAAATTACGCGAAACCACACCAAACATGAGTTTTGGACCTAAAGTAGTGGATTGGGCATGTTCGTTGCGAAAAACGAAGAAATGGTTCCGGGGGCAAAAACTCGTGCTTTGTATGCACCCCGACACCCGTTTTCGGAATGGGTGACGTGCGGCAACGAAATTGCGCGAAACCACCCCCAAACATGAGTTTTGGACCTAAAGTAGTGGATTGGGCATGTTCGTTGCGAAAAACGAAGAAATGGTTCTGGTGGCAAAAACTTGTGCTTTGTATGCACCTCGACAACCGTTTTTAGAATGGGTGACGTGTGGCAACGAAATTGCGCGAAACGACCCCAAACTTGAGTTTTGGACCTAAAGTAGTGGATTGTGCATGTTCGTTGCGAAAAACAAAGAAATGGTTCAGGTGGCAAAACTCGTGCTATGTATGCACCCGACACCCGTTTTCGGAATGGGTGACGTGCGGCAACAAAATTGCGCGAAACCACCCCAAACATGAGTTTTGGACCTAAAGTAGTGGATTAGGCATGTTCGTTGCGAAAAACGAAGAAATGGTTCTGGTGGCAAAAACTTGTGCTTTGTATGCACCCCGACAACCGTTTTTAGAATGGGTGACGTGCGGCAACGAAATTGCGCGAAACCACCCCAAACTTGAGTTTTGGACCTAAAGTAGTGGATTGGGCATGTTCGTTGTGAAAAACAAAGAAATGGTTCCGGTGGCAAAAACTCGTGCTTTGTATGCATCCGACACCCGTTTTCGGAATGGGTGACTTGCGACAACGAAATTGCGCGAAAACACCCCAAACATGAGCTTTGGACCTAAAGTAGTGGATTGGGCATGTTCGTTGCGAAAAATGAAGAAATGGTTCCAGTGGCAAAAAACTCGTGCTTTGTATGCACCCGACACCCGTTTTCGGAATGGGTAATGTGCGGCAACGAAATTGCGCGAAACCACCCCAAACATGAGTTTTGGACGAGTAGTGGATTGGGCATGTTCGTTGCGAAAAACGAAGAAATGGTTCCGGTGGCAAAAACTCGTGCTTCGTATGCACCCCGACAACCGTTTTCAGAATGGGTGAAGTGCGGCAACGAAATTTCGCGAAACCACCCCAAACATGAGTTTTGGACCTAAAGTAGTGGATTGGGCATGTTCGTTGCGAAAAACGAAGAAATGGTTCCGATGGAAAAAAACTCGTGCTTTGTATGCACCCGACACCCGTTTTCGGAATGGGTGACGTGCGACAACGAAATTGCGCGAAACCAGCCCAAACATGAGTTTTGGACCTAAAGTTAGTGGATTGGGCATGTTCGTTGCGAAAAACGAAGAAATGGTTCCGGTGGCAAAAACTCGTGCTTAGTATGCACCCCGACACCCGTTTTCAGAATGGGTGACGTGCGACAACGAAATTGCGCGAAACCACCCCAAACATGAGTTTTGGACCTAAGGTAGTGGATTGGGCATGTTCGTTGCGAAAAACAAAGAAATGGTTCCGGTTGCAAAAACTCGTGCTTTGTATGCACCCGACACCCGTTTTTGGAATGAGTGACGTGCGACAACGAAATTGCGCGAAACCACCCCAAACATGAGTTTTGGACCTAAAGTAGTGGATTGGGCATGCTCGTTGCGAAAAACGAAGAAATGGTTCCGGTGGCAAAAACTCGTGCTATGTATGCACCCCTACAACCGTTTTTAGAATGGGTGACGTGCGGCAACGAAATTGCGCGAAACCACCCCAAACTTGAGTTTTGGACCTAAAGTAGTGGATTGGGCATGTTCGTTGTGAAAAACAAAGAAATGGTTCCGGTGGCAAAAACTCGTGCTTTGTATGCATCCGACACCCGTTTTCGGAATGGGTGACTTGCGGCAACGAAATTGCGCGAAAACACCCCAAACATGAGTTTTGGACCTAAAGTAGTGGATTGGGCATGTTCGTTGCGAAAAATGAAGAAATGGTTCCAGTGGCAAAAACTCGTGCTTTGTATGCACCCCGACAACCGTTTTCAGAATGGGTGACGTGCGGCAACGAAATTGCGCGAAACCACCCCAAACATGAGTTTTGGACCTAAAGTAGTGGATTGGGCATGTTCGTTGCAAAAAACAAAGAAATGGTTCCGGTGGCAAAAACTCGTGCTTTGTATGCATCCGACACCCGTTTTCGGAATGGGTGACTTGCGGCAACGAAATTGCGCGAAAACACCCCAAACATGAGTTTTGGACCTAAAGTAGTGGATTGGGCATGTTCGTTGCGAAAAATGAAGAAATGGTTCCAGTGGCAAAAACTCGTGCTTTGTATGCACCCCGACAAACCGTTTTCAGAATGGGTGACGTGCGGCATCGAAATTGCGCGAAACCACCCCAAACATGAGTTTTGGACCTAAAGTAGTGGATTGGGCATGTTCGTTGCAAAAAACGAAGAAATGGTTTCGGTAGCAAAAACTCGTGCTTTGTATGCACCTGACACCCATTTTCGGAATGGGTGACGTGTGACAACGAAATTGCGCGGAAACCACACCAAACATGAGTTTTGGACCTAAAGTAGTGGATTGGGCATGTTCGTTGCGAAAAACGAAGAAATGGTTCCGGTGGCAAAAACTCGTGCTTTGTATGCACCCCGACACCCGTTTTCGGAATGGGTGACGTGCGGCAACGAAATTGCGCGAAACGACCCCAAACATGAGTTTTGGACCTAAAGTAGTGGATTGGGCATGTTCGTCGCGAAAAACGAAGAAATGGTTCTGGTGGCAAAAACTTGTGCTTTGTATGCACCCCGACAACCGTTTTTTAGAATGGGTGACGTGCGGCAACGAAATTGCGCGAAACCACCCCAAACTTGAGTTTTGGACCTAAAGTAGTGGATTGGGCATGTTCGTTGCGAAAAACAAAGAAATGGTTCCGGTGGCAAAAACTCGTGCTATGTATGCACCCGACAACCGTTTTTTAGAATGGGTGACGTGCGGCAACGAAATTGCGCGAAACCACCCCAAACATGAGTTTTGGACCTAAAGTAGTGGATTGGGCATGTTCGTTGCGAAAAACGAAGAAATGGTTCCGGTGGCAAAAACTCGTGCTTTGTATGCACCCGACACCCGTTTTCGGAATGGGTGATGTGCGGCAACGAAATTGCGCGAAACCACCCCAAACATGAGTTTTGGACGAGTAGTGGATTGGGCATGTTCGTTGCGAAAAGCGAAGAAATGGTTCCGGTGGCAAAAACTCGTGCTTTGTATGCACCCCGACAACCGTTTTCAGAATGGGTGACGTGCGGCAACGAAATTGCGCGAAACCACCCCAAACATGAGGTTTGGACCTAAAGTAGTGGATTGGGCATGTTCGTTGCGAAAAACGAAGAAATGGTTCCGATGGCAAAAACTCGTGCTTTGTATGCACCCGACACCCGTTTTCGGAATGGGTGACGTGCGACAACGAAATTGCGCGAAACCAGCCCAAACATGAGTTTTGGACCTAAAGTAGTGGATTGGGCATGTTCGTTGCGAAAAACGAAGAAATGGTTCCGGTGGCAAAAACTCGTGCTTTGTATGCACCCCGACACCCGTTTTTCAGAATGGGTGACGTGCGACAACGAAATTGCGCGAAACCACCCCAAACATGAGTTTTGGACCTAAGGTAGTGGATTGGGCATGTTCGTTGCGAAAAACAAAGAAATGGTTTCCGGTTGCAAAAAACTCGTGCTTTGTATGCACCCGACACCCGTTTTTGGAATGAGTGACGTGCGACAACGAAATTGCGCGAAACCACCCCAAACATGAGTTTTGGACCTAAAGTAGTGGATTGGGCATGCTCGTTGCGAAAAACGAAGCAATGGTTCCGGTGGCAAAAACTCGTGCTATGTATGCACCCCGACAACCGTTTTTAGAATGGGTGACGTGCGGCAACGAAATTGCGCGAAACCACCCCAAACATGAGTTTTGGACCTAAAGTAGTGGATTGGGCATGTTCATTGCGAAAAACGAAGAAATGGTTCCGATGGCAAAAACTCGTGCTTTGTATGCACCCCCGACACCCGTTTTCGGAATGGGTGACGTGCGACAACGAAATTGCGCGAAACCACCCCAAACATGAGTTTTGGACCTAAAGTAGTGGATTGGGCATGTTCGTTGCGAAAAACGAAGAAGTGGTTCCGGTGACAAAAACTCGTGCTTTGTATGCACCCGACAACCGTTTTCGGAATGGGTGACGTGCGACGACGAAATTGCGCAAAACCACCCCAAACATGAGTTTTGGACCTAAAGTAGTGGATTGGGCATGTTCGTTGCGAAAAACGAAGAAATGGTTCCGGTGGCAAAAACTCGTGCTTTGTATAACCGCTTTCAGAATGGGTGACGTGCGGCAACGAAATTGCGCGAAACCACGCCAAACATGAGTTTTGGACCTAAAGTAGTGGATTGGGCATGTTCATTGCGAAAAACGAAGAAAATGGTTCCGGTGGCAAAAACTCGTGCTTTGTATGCATCCGACACCCGTTTTCGGAATGGGTGACTTGCGGCAACGAAATTGCGCGAAAACACCCCAAACATGAGTTTTGGACCTAAAGTAGTTGATTGGGCATGTTCGTTGCGAAAAACGAAGAAATGGTTCCAGTGGCAAAAACTCGTGCTTTGTATGCACCCCGACAAACGTTTTCAGAATAGGTGACGTGCGGCAACGAAATTGCGCGAAACCACCCCAAACATGAGTTTTGGACCTAAAGTAGTGGATTGGGCATGTTCGTTGCAAAAAACGAAGAAATGGTTCCGGTGGCAAAAACTCGTGCTTTGTATGCACCCCCGACAACCGTTTTCGGAATGGGTGACGTGTGGCAACGAAATTGCGCGAAACCACCCCAAACATGAGTTTTGGACCTAAAGTAGTGGATTGGGCATGTTCGTTGCGAAAAACGAAGAAATGGTTCCGGTGGCAAAAACTCGTGCTTTGTATGCACCCCGACACCCGTTTTCGGAATGGGTGCCGTGCGACAACGAAATTGCGCGAAACCACCCCAAACTTGATTTTTGGACCTAAAGTAGTGGATTGGGCATGTTCGTTGCGAAAAACGAAGAAATGGTTCCGATGGCAAAAACTCGTGCTTTGTATGCACCCCGACAACCGTTTTCGGAATGGGTGACGTGCGGCAACGAAATTGCGCGAAACCACCCCAAACATGAGTTTTGGACCTAAAGTAGTGGATTGGGCATGTTCGTTGCGAAAAACGAAGAAATGGTTGCGGTGGCAAAAACTCGTGCTTTGTATGCACCCCCGACAACCGTTTTCAGAATGGGTGACGTGCGGCAACGAAATTGCGCGAAACCACCCCAAACATGAGTTTTGGACCTAAAGTATTGGATTGGGCATGTTCGTTGCGAAAAACGAAGAAATGGTTTCCGGTGGCAAAAACTCGTGCTTTGTATGCACGTGACCCCCGTTTTCGGAATGGGTGACGTGGTACAACGAAATTGCGCGAAACCACACCAAACATGAGTTTTGGACCTAAAGTAGTGGATTGGGCATGTTCGTTGCGAAAAACGAAGAAATGGTTCCGGTGGCAAAAACTCGTGCTTTGTAGGCACCCCGACAACCGTTTTCGGAATGGGTGACGTGTGGCAACGAAATTGCGCGAAACCACCCCAAACATGAGTTTTGGACCTAAAGTAGTGGATTGGGCATGTTCGTTGCGAAAAACGAAGAAATGGTTCCGGTGGCAAAAACTCGTGCTTTGTATGCACCCGACAACCGTTTTCGGAATGGGTGACGTGCGGCATGAAAATTGCGCGATACCACCCCAAACATGAGTTTTGGACCTAAATTAGTGGATTGGGCATGTTCGTTGCGAAAAACGAAGAAATGGTTCCGGTGGCAAAAACTCGTGCTATGTATGCACCCGACACCCGTTTTCGGAATGGGTGACGTGTGACAACGAAATTGCGCGAAACCACACCAAACATGAGTTTTGGACCTAAAGTAGTGGATTGGGCATGTTCGTTGCGAAAAACGAAGAAATGGTTCCGGTGGCAAAAACTCGTGCTTTGTATGCACCCCGACACCCGTTTTCGGAATGGGTGACGTGCGGCAACGAAATTGCGCGAAACCACCCCAAACATGAGTTTTGGACCTAAAGTAGTGGATTGGGCATGTTCGTTGCGAAAAACGAAGAAATGGTTCTCGTGGCAAAAACTTGTGCTTTGTATGCACCCCGACAACCGTTTTTAGAATGGGTGACGTGCTGCAACGAAATTGCGCGAAACCACCCCAAACTTGAGTTTTGGACCTAAAGTAGTGGATTGTGCATGTTCGTTGTGAAAAACAAAGAAATGGTTCCGGTGGCAAAAACTCGTGCTATGTATGCACCCGACACCCGTTTTTGGAATGGGTGACGTGCGGCAATGAAATTGCGCGAAACCACCCCAAACATGAGTTTTGGACCTAAAGTAGTGGATTGGGCATGTTCGTTGCGAAAAAACGAAGAAATGGTTCTGTTGGCAAAAACTTGTGCTTTGTATGCACCCCGACAACCGTTTTTAGAATGGGTGACAAGCGGCAACGAAATTGCGCGAAACCACCCCAAACTTGAGTTTTGGACCTAAAGTAGTGGATTGGGCATGTTCGTTGCGAAAAACAAAGAAATGGTTCCGGTGGCAAAAACTCGTGCTTTGTATGCATCCGACACCCGTTTTCGGAATGGGTGACTTGCGGCAACGAAATTGCGCGAAAACACCCCAAACATGAGTTTTGGACCTAAAGTAGTGGATTGGGCATGTTCGTTGCGAAAAACGAATAATTGGTTCCAGTGGCAAAAACTCGTGCTTTGTATGCACCCCGACAACCGTTTTCAGAATGGGTGACGTGCGGCAACGAAATTGCACGAAACCACCCCAAACATGAGTTTTGGACCTAAAGTAGTGGATTGGGCATGTTCGTTGCAAAAAACGAAGAAATGGTTCCGGTAGCAAAAACTCGTGCTTTGTATGCACCTGACACCCGTTTTCGGAATGGGTGACGTGTGACAACGAAATTGCGCGAAACCACACCAAACATGAGTTTTGGACCTAAAGTAGTGGATTGGGCATGTTCGTTGTGAAAAACGAAGAAATGGTTCTGGTGGCAAAAACTCGTGCTTTGTATGCACCCCGACACCCCGTTTTCGGAATGGGTGACGTGCGGCAACGAAATTGCTCGAAACCACCCCAAACATGAGTTTTGGACCTAAAGTAGTGGATTGGGCACGTTCGTTGCGAAAAACGAAGAAATGGTTCCGGTGGCAAAAACTCGTGCTATGTATGCACCCGACACCCTTTTTCGGAATGGGTGACGTGCGACAACGAAATTGCGCGAAAACCACCCCAAACATGAGTTTTGGACCTAAAGTAGTGGATTGGGAATGTTCATTGCGAAAAATGAAGAAATGGTTCCGGTGGCAAAAACTCGTGCTATGTATGCACCCGACACCCGTTTTCGGAATGGGTGACGTGCGACAACGAAATTGCGCGAAACCACCCCAAACATGAGTTTTGGACCTAAAGTAGTGGATTGGGCATGTTCGTTGCGAAAAACGAAGAAATGGTTCCAGTGGCAAAAACTCGTGCTTTGTATGCACCCCGACACCCGTTTTCGGAATCGGTGACGTGCGGCAACGAAATTGCGCGAAACCACCCCAAACATGAGTTTTGGACCTAAAGTAGTGGATTGGGCATGTTCGTTGCGAAAAACGAAGAAATGGTTCCGATGGCAAAAACTCGTGCTTTGTATATGCACCCGACACCCGTTTTCGGAATGGGTGACGTGCGACAACGAAATTGCGTGAAACCAGCCCAAACATGAGTTTTGGACCTAAAGTAGTGGATTGGGCATGTTCGTTGCGAAAAACGAAGAAATGGTTCCGGTGGCAAAAACTCGTGCTTTGTATGCACCCCCCGACACCCGTTTTCAGAATGGGTGACGTGCGACAACAAAATTGCACGAAACCACCCCAAACATGAGTTTTGGACCTAAATTAGTGGATTGGGCATGTTCGTTGCGAAAAACAAAGAAATGGTTCCGGTTGCAAAAACTCGTGCTTTGTATGCACCCGACACACGTTTTTGGAATGAGTGACGTGCGACAACGAAATTGCGCGAAACCACCCCAAACATGAGTTTTGGACCTAAAGTAGTGGATTGGGCATGTTTGTTGCGAAAAACGAAGAAATGGTTCTGGTGGCAAAAACTCGTGCTATGTATGCACCCCGACAACCGTTTTTAGAATGGGTGACGTGCGGCAACGAAATTGCGCGAAACCACCCCAAACATGAGTTTTGGACCTAAAGTAGTGGATTGGGCATGTTCATTGCGAAAAACGAAGAAATGGTTCTGATGGCAAAAACTCGTGCTTTGTATGCACCCCCGACACCCGTTTTCGGAATGGGTGACGTGCGACAACGAAATTGCGCGTAACCACCCCAAACATGAGTTTTGGACCTAAAGTAGTGGATTGGGCATGTTCGTTGCGAAAAACGAAGAAATGGTTCCGGTGGCAAAAACTCGTGCTTTGTATGCACCCCGACACCCGTTTTTTGGAATG
Source organism: Zea luxurians (assembly GCA_029449295.1). Taxonomy (NCBI): domain Eukaryota; kingdom Viridiplantae; phylum Streptophyta; class Magnoliopsida; order Poales; family Poaceae; genus Zea; species Zea luxurians. The sequence continues at coordinate 28,493 of JAOPSE010001931.1, forward strand.
GGTGACGTGCGGCAACGAAATTGCGTGAACCACCCCAAACATGAGTTTTGGACCTAAAGTAGTGGATTGGGCATGTTCGTTGCGAAAAAACGAAGAAATGGTTCTGGTGGCAAAAACTTGTGCTTTGTATGCACCCCCGACAACCGTTTTTAGAATGGGTGACGTGCGGCAACGAAATTGCACGAAACCACCCCAAACTTGAGTTTTGGACCTAAAGTAGTGGATTGGGCATGTTTGTTGCGAAAAAACAAAGAAATGGTTCCAGTGGCAAAAAACTCGTGCTTTGTATGCATCCGACACCCGTTTTCAGAATGGGTGACTTGCGGCAACGAAATTGCGCGAAAACACCACAAACATGAGTTTTGGACCGAAAGTAGTGGATTGGGCATGTTCGTTGCGAAAAACGAAGAAATGGTTCAGTTGGCAAAAACTCGTGCTTTGTATGCACCCCGACAACCGTTTTCAGAATGGGTGACGTGCGGCAACGAAATTGCGCGAAACCACACCAAACATGAGTTTTGGACCTAAAGTAGTGGATTGGGCATGTTCGTTGCGAAAAAACGAAGAAATGGTTCCGGTGGCAAAAACTCGTGCTTTGTATGCACCCCGACACCCGTTTTCGGAATGGGTGACGTGCGGCAACGAAATTGCGCGAAACCACCCCAAACATGAGTTTTGGACCTAAAGTAGTGGATTGGGCATGTTCGTTGCGAAAAAACGAAGAAATGGTTCTGGTGGCAAAAACTTTTGTGCTTTGTATGCACCCCGACAACCGTTTTCGGAATGGGTGACGTGCGGCAACGAAATTGCGCGAAACCACCCCAAACATGAGTTTTGGACCTAAAGTAGTGGATTGGGCATGTTCGTTGCGAAAAACGAAGAAATGGTTCCGGTGGCAAAAACTCGTGCTTTGTACGCACCCCGACAACTGTTTTTTAGAATGGGTGACGTGCGGAAACGAAATTGCGCGAAACCACCCGAAACTTGAGTTTTGGACCTAAAGTAGTGGATTGTGCATGTTCGTTGCGAAAAACAAAGAAATGGTTCCGGTGGCAAAAACTCGTGCTATGTATGCACCCGACACCCGTTTTTCGGAATGGGTGATGTGCGACAACGAAATTGCGCGAAACCACCCCAAACATGAGTTTTGGACCTAAAGTAAGTGGATTGGGCATGTTCGTTGCGAAAAACGAAGAAATGGTTCCGGTGGCAAAAACTCGTGCTATGTATGCACCTGACACCCGTTTTCGGAATGGGTGACGTGCGACAACGAAATTGAGCGAAACCACCCCAAACATGAGTTTTGGACCTAAAGTAGTGGATTGGGCATGTTCGTTGCGAAAAACGAAGAAACGGTTTCCAGTGGCAAAAACTCGTGCTTTGTATGCACCCCGACACCCGTTTTCGGAATCGGTGACGTGCGGCAACGAAATTGCGTGAAACCACCCCAAACATGAGTTTTGGACCTCAAGTAGTGGATTGGGCATGTTCGTTGCGAGAAATGAAGAAATGGTTCAGGTGGCAAAAACTCGTGCTTTGTACGCACCCGACACCCGTTTTCGGAATGGGTGACGTGTGGCAACGAAATTGCGCGAAACCACCCCAAACATGAGTTTTGGACCTAAAGTAGTGGATTGGGCATGTTCGTTGCGAAAAACGAAGAAATGGTTCCAGTGGCAAAAACTCGTGCTTTGTATGCACCCCGACACCCGTTTTCGGAATCGGTGACGTGCGGCAACGAAATTGCGTGAAACCACCCCAAACATGAGTTTTGGACCTCAAGTAGTGGATTGGGCATGTTCGTTGCGAAAAACGAAGAAATGGTTCCGGTGGCAAAAACTCGTGCTATGTATGCACCCGACACCCGTTTTCGGAATGGGTGACGTGCGACAACGAAATTGCGCGAAACCACCCCAAACATGAGTTTTGGACCTAAAGTAGTGGATTGGGCATGTTCGTTGCGAAAAACGAAGAAATGGTTCCGGTGGCAAAAACTCGTGCTATGTATGCACCCGACACCCGTTTTCGGAATGGGTGCCGTGCGACAACGAAATTGCGCGAAACCACCCCAAACTTGAGTTTTGGACCTAAAGTAGTGGATTGGGCATGTTCGTTGCGAAAAACAAAGAAATGGTTCCGATGGCAAAAACTCGTGCTTTGTATGCACCCCGACAACCGTTTTCAGAATGGGTGACGTGCGGCAACGAAATTGCGCGAAACCACCCCAAACATGAGTTTTGGACCTAAAGTAGTGGATTGGGCATGTTCGTTGCGAAAAACGAAGAAATGGTTGCGGTGGCAAAAACTCGTGCTTTGTATGCACCCCCGACAACCGTTTTCAGAATGGGTGACGTGCGGCAACGAAATTGCGCGAAACCACCCCAAACATGAGTTTTGGACCTAAAGTATTGGATTGGGCATGTTCGTTGCGAAAAACGAAGAAATGGTTCCGGTGGCAAAAACTCGTGCTTTGTATGCACGTGACCCCCGTTTTCGGAATGGGTGACGTGTGACAACGAAATTGCGCAAAACCACACCAAACATGAGTTTTGGACCTAAAGTAGTGGATTGGGCATGTTCGTTGCGAAAAAACGAAGAAATGGTTCCGGTGGCAAAAACTCGTGCTTTGTATGCACCCCGACAACCGTTTTTGGAATGGGTGACGTGCGACAACGAAATTGCGCGAAACCACCCCAAACATGAGTTTTGGACCTAAAGTATTGGATTGGGCATGTTCGTTGCGAAAAACGAAGAAATGGTTTCGGTGGAAAAAACTCGTGCTTTGTATGCATCCGACACCCGTTTTCGGAATGGGTGACGTGCGGCAACGAAATTGCGCGAAACCACCCCAAACATGAGTTTTGGACCTAAAGTAGTGGATTGGGCATGTTCGTTGCGAAAAACGAAGAAATGGTTCCGGTGGCAAAAACTCGTGCTTTGTAGGCACCCCGACAACCGTTTTCGGAATGGGTGACGTGTGGCAACGAAATTGCGCGAAACCACCCCAAACATGAGTTTTGGACCTAAAGTAGTGGATTGGGCATGTTCGTTGCGAAAAACGAAGAAATGGTTCCGGTGGCAAAAACTCGTGCTTTGTATGCACCCCGACAACCGTTTTCGGAATGGGTGACGTGCGGCATGAAAATTGCGCGATACCACCCCAAACATGAGTTTTGGACCTAAATTAGTGGATTGGGCATGTTCGTTGCGAAAAACGAAGAAATGGTTCCGGTGGCAAAAACTCGTGCTATGTATGCACCCGACACCCGTTTTCGGAATGGGTGACGTGTGACAACGAAATTGCGCGAAACCACCCCAAACATGAGTTTTGGACCTAAAGTAGTGGATTGGGCATGTTCGTTGCGAAAAACGAAGAAATGGTTCCGGTGGCAAAAACTCGTGCTTTGTATGCACCCCGACACCCGTTTTCGGAATGGGTGACGTGCGGCAACGAAATTGCGCGAAACCACCCCAAACATGAGTTTTGGACCTAAAGTAGTGGATTGGGCATGTTCGTTGCGAAAAATGAAGAAATGGTTCTGGTGGCAAAAACTTGTGCTTTGTATGCACCCCGACAACCGTTTTTAGAATGGGTGACGTGCTGCAACGAAATTGCGCGAAACCACCCCAAACTTGAGTTTTGGACCTAAAGTAGTGGATTGTGCATGTTCGTTGCGAAAAACAAAGAAATGGTTCCGGTGGCAAAAACTCGTGCTATGTATGCACCCGACACCCGTTTTCGGAATGGGTGACGTGCGACAACGAAATTGCGCGAAACCACCCCAAACATGAGTTTTGGACCTAAAGTAGTGGATTGGGCATGTTCGTTGCGAAAAACGAAGAAATGGTTCCGGTGGCAAAAACTCGTGCTTTGTATGCACCTCGACAACCGTTTTTGGAATGGGTGACGTGCGGCAACGAAATTGCGCGAAACCACCCCAAACATGAGTTTTGGACCTAAAGTATTGGATTGGGCATGTTCGTTGCGAAAAACGAAGAAATGGTTCCGGTGGCAAAAACTCGTGCTTTGTATGCATCCGACACCCGTTTTCGGAATGGGTGACGTGCGGCAACGAAATTGCGCGAAACCACCCCAAACATGAGTTTTGGACCTAAAGTAGTGGATTGGGCATGTTCGTTGCGAAAAACGAAGAAATGGTTCCGGTGGCAAAAACTCGTGCTTTGTATGCACCCCGACAACCATTTTCGGAATGGGTGACGTGCGGCATGAAAATTGCGCGATACCACCCCAAACATGAGTTTTGGACCTAAATTAGTGGATTGGGCATGTTCGTTGCGAAAAACGAAGAAATGGTTCCGGTGGCAAAAACTCGTGCTATGTATGCACCCGACACCCGTTTTCGGAATGGGTGACGTGTGACAACGAAATTGCGCGAAACCACCCCAAACATGAGTTTTGGACCTAAAGTAGTGGATTGGGCATGTTCGTTGCGAAAAACGAAGAAATGGTTCCGGTGGCAAAAACTCGTGCTTTGTATGCACCCCGACACCCGTTTTCGGAATGGGTGACGTGCGGCAACGAAATTGCGCGAAACCACCCCAAACATGAGTTTTGGACCTAAAGTAGTGGATTGGGCATGTTCGTTGCGAAAAACGAAGAAATGGTTCTGGTGGCAAAAACTTGTGCTTTGTATGCACCCCGACAACCGTTTTTAGAATGGGTGACGTGCTGCAACGAAATTGCGCGAAACCACCCCAAACTTGAGTTTTGGACCTAAAGTAGTGGATTGTGCATGTTCGTTGCGAAAAACAAAGAAATGGTTCCGGTGGCAAAAACTCGTGCTATGTATGCACCCGACACCCGTTTTCGGAATGGGTGACGTGCGACAACGAAATTGCGCGAAACCACCCCAAACATGAGTTTTGGACCTAAAGTAGTGGATTGGGCATGTTCGTTGCGAAAAACGAAGAAATGGTTCCGGTGGCAAAAACTCGTGCTTTGTATGCACCCCGACAACCGTTTTTGGAATGGGTGACGTGCGGCAACGAAATTGCGCGAAACCACCCCAAACATGAGTTTTGGACCTAAAGTATTGGATTGGGCATGTTCGTTGCGAAAAACGAAGAAATGGTTCCGGTGGCAAAAACTCGTGCTTTGTATGCATCCGACACCCGTTTTCGGAATGGGTGACGTGCGGCAACGAAATTGCGCGAAACCACCCCAAACATGAGTTTTGGACCTAAAGTAGTGGATTGGGCATGTTCGTTGCGAAAAACGAAGAAATGGTTCCGGTGGCAAAAACTCGTGCTTTGTAGGCACCCCGACAACCGTTTTCGGAATGGGGGACGTGTGGCAACGAAATTGCGCGAAACCACCCCAAACATGAGTTTTGGACCTAAAGTAGTGGATTGGGCATGTTCGTTGCGAAAAACGAAGAAATGGTTCCGTGGCAAAAACTCGTGCTTTGTATGCACCCCGACAACCGTTTTCGGAATGGGTGACGTGCGGCATGAAAATTGCGCGAAACCACCCCAAACATGAGTTTTGGACCTAAATTAGTGGATTGGGCATGTTCGTTGCGAAAAACGAAGAAATGGTTCCGGTGGCAAAAACTCGTGCTATGTATGCACCCGACACCCGTTTTCGGAATGGGTGACGTGTGACAACGAAATTGCGCGAAACCACCCCAAACATGAGTTTTGGACCTAAAGTAGTGGATTGGGCATGTTCGTTGCGAAAAACGAAGAAATGGTTCCGGTGGCAAAAACTCGTGCTTTGTATGCACCCCGACACCCGTTTTCGGAATGGGTGACGTGCGGCAACGAAATTGCGCGAAACCACCCCAAACATGAGTTTTGGACCTAAAGTAGTGGATTGGGCATGTTCGTTGCGAAAAACGAAGAAATGGTTCTGGTGGCAAAAACTTGTGCTTTGTATGCACCCCGACAACCGTTTTTAGAATGGGTGACGTGCTGCAACGAAATTGCGCGAAACCACCCCAAACTTGAGTTTTGGACCTAAAGTAGTGGATTGTGCATGTTCGTTGCGAAAAACAAAGAAATGGTTCCGGTGGCAAAAACTCGTGCTATGTATGCACCCGACACCCGTTTTCGGAATGGGTGACGTGCGACAACGAAATTGCGCGAAACCACCCCAAACATGAGTTTTGGACCTAAAGTAGTGGATGGGGCATGTTCGTTGCGAAAAACGAAGAAATGGTTCCGGTGGCAAAAACTCGTGCTTTGTAGGCACCCCCGACAACCGTTTTCGGAATGGGTGACGTGTGGCAACGAAATTGCGCGAAACCACCCCAAACATGAGTTTTGGACCTAAAGTAGTGGATTGGGCATGTTCGTTGTGAAAAACGAAGAAATGGTTCCGGTGGCAAAAACTCGTGCTTTGTATGCACCCAACCGTTTTCAGAATGGGTGACGTGCGGCAACGAAATTGCGCGAAACCACCCCAAACATGAGTTTTGGACCTAAAGTAGTGGATTGGGCATGTTCGTTGCGAAAAACGAAGAAATGGTTCCGGTGGCAAAAACTCGTGCTTTGTAGGCACCCCGACAACCGTTTTCGGAATGGGTGACGTGTGGCAACGAAATTGCGCGAAACCACCCCAAACATGAGTTTTGGACCTAAAGTAGTGGATTGGGCATGTTCGTTGCGAAAAACGAAGAAATGGTTCCGGTGGCAAAAACTCGTGCTTTGTATGCACCCCCGACAACCGTTTTCAGAATGGGTGACGTGCGGCAACGAAATTGCGCGAAACCACCCCAAACATGAGTTTTGGACCTAAAGTATTGGATTGGGCATGTTCGTTGCGAAAAACAAAGAAATGGTTCCGGTGGCAAAAACTCGTGCTTTGTATGCACGTGACCCCCGTTTTCGGAATGGGTGACGTGTGACAACGAAATTGCGCGAAACCACACCAAACATGAGTTTTGGACCTAAAGTAGTGGATTGGGCATGTTCGTTGCGAAAAACGAAGAAATGGTTCCGGTGGCAAAAACTCGTGCTTTGTAGGCACCCCGACAACCGTTTTTGGAATGGGTGACGTGTGGCAACGAAATTGCGCGAAACCACCCCAAACATGAGTTTTGGACCTAAAGTAGTGGATTGGGCATGTTCGTTGCGAAAAACGAAGAAATGGTTCCGGTGGCAAAAACTCGTGCTTTGTATGCACCCCGACAACCGTTTTCGGAATGGGTGACGTGCGGCATGAAAATTGCGCGATACCACCCCAAACATGAGTTTTGGACCTAAATTAGTGGATTGGGCATGTTCGTTGCGAAAAACGAAGAAATGGTTCCGGTGGCAAAAAACTCGTGCTATGTATGCACCCGACACCCGTTTTCGGAATGGGTGACGTGTGACAACGAAATTGCGCGAAACCACCCCAAACATGAGTTTTGGACCTAAAGTAGTGGATTGGGCATGTTCGTTGCGAAAAACGAAGAAATGGTTCCGGTGGCAAAAACTCGTGCTTTGTATGCACCCCGACACCCGTTTTCGGAATGGGTGACGTGCGGCAACGAAATTGCGCGAAACCACCCCAAACATGAGTTTTGGACCTAAAGTAGTGGATTGGGCATGTTCGTTGCGAAAAACGAAGAAATGGTTCTGGTGGCAAAAACTTGTGCTTTGTATGCACCCCGACAACCGTTTTTAGAATGGGTGACGTGCTGCAACGAAATTGCGCGAAAACCACCCCAAACTTGAGTTTTGGACCTAAAGTAGTGGATTGTGCATGTTCGTTGCGAAAAACAAAGAAATGGTTCCGGTGGCAAAAACTCGTGCTATGTATGCACCCGACACCCGTTTTCGGAATGGGTGACGTGCGACAACGAAATTGCGCGAAACCACCCCAAACATGAGTTTTGGACCTAAAGTAGTGGATTGGGCATGTTCGTTGCGAAAAACAAAGAAATGGTTCCGGTGGCAAAAACTCGTGCTTTGTATGCACCCCCGACAACCGTTTTCGGAATGGGTGACGTGTGGCAACGAAATTGCGCGAAACCACCCCAAACATGAGTTTTGGACCTAAAGTAGTGGATTGGGCATGTTCGTTGTGAAAAACGAAGAAATGGTTCCGGTGGCAAAAACTCGTGCTTTGTATGCACCCCGACACCCGTTTTCGGAATGGGTGCCGTGCGACAACGAAATTGCGCGAAACCACCCCAAACTTGAGTTTTGGACCTAAAGTAGTGGATTGGGCATGTTCGTTGCGAAAAAACGAAGAAATGGTTCCGATGGCAAAAACTCGTGCTTTGTATGCACCCCGACAACCGTTTTCGGAATGGGTGACGTGCGGCAACGAAATTGCGCGAAACCACCCCAAACATGAGTTTTGGACCTAAAGTAGTGGATTGGGCATGTTCGTTGCGAAAAACGAAGAAATGGTTGCGGTGGCAAAAACTCGTGCTTTGTATGCACCCCCGACAACCGTTTTCAGAATGGGTGACGTGCGGCAACGAAATTGCGCGAAACCACCCCAAACATGAGTTTTGGACCTAAAGTATTGGATTGGGCATGTTCGTTGCGAAAAACGAAGAAATGGTTCCGGTGGCAAAAACTCGTGCTTTGTATGCACGTGACCCCCGTTTTCGGAATGGGTGACGTGTGACAACGAAATTGCGCGAAACCACACCAAACATGAGTTTTGGACCTAAAGTAGTGGATTGGGCATGTTCGTTGCGAAAAACGAAGAAATGGTTCCGGTGGCAAAAACTCGTGCTTTGTATGCACCCCGACAACCGTTTTTGGAATGGGTGACGTGCGGCAACGAAATTGCGCGAAACCACCCCAAACATGAGTTTTGGACCTAAAGTATTGGATTGGGCATGTTCGTTGCGAAAAACGAAGAAATGGTTTCGGTGGCAAAAACTCGTGCTTTGTATGCATCCGACACCCGTTTTCGGAATGGGTGACGTGCGGCAACGAAATTGCGCGAAACCACCCCAAACATGAGTTTTGGACCTAAAGTAGTGGATTGGGCATGTTCGTTGCGAAAAACGAAGAAATGGTTCCGGTGGCAAAAACTCGTGCTTTGTAGGCACCCCGACAACCGTTTGCGGAATGGGTGACGTGTGGCAACGAAATTGCGCGAAACCACCCCAAACATGAGTTTTGGACCTAAAGTAGTGGATTGGGCATGTTCGTTGCGAAAAACGAAGAAATGGTTCCGGTGGCAAAAACTCGTGCTTTGTATGCACCCCGACAACCGTTTTCGGAATGGGTGACGTGCGGCATGAAAATTGCGCGATACCACCCCAAACATGAGTTTTGGACCTAAATTAGTGGATTGGGCATGTTCGTTGTGAAAAACGAAGAAATGGTTCCGGTGGCAAAAACTCGTGCTTTGTATGCACCCAACCGTTTTCAGAATGGGTGACGTGCGGCAACGAAATTGCGCGAAACCACCCCAAACATGAGTTTTGGACCTAAAGTAGTGGATTGGGCATGTTCGTTGCGAAAAACGAAGAAATGGTTCCAGTGGCAAAAACTCGTGCTTTGTAGGCACCCCGACAACCGTTTTCGGAATGGGTGACGTGTGGCAACAAAATTGCGCGAAACCACCCCAAACATGAGTTTTGGACCTAAAGTAGTGGATTGGGCATGTTGTTGCGAAAAACGAAGAAATGGTTCCGGTGGCAAAAACTCGTGCTTTGTATGCACCCCGACAACCGTTTTCGGAATGGGTGACGTGCGGCAAGAAAATTGCGCGAAACCACCCAAACATGAGTTTTGGACCTAAATTAGTGGATTGGGCATGTTCGTTGCGAAAAACGAAGAAATGGTTCCGGTGGCAAAAACTCGTGCTATGTATGCACCAGACACCCGTTTTCGGAATGGGTGACGTGTGACAACGAAATTGCGCGAAACCACCCCAAACATGAGTTTTGGACCTAAAGTAGTGGATTGGGCATGTTCGTTGCGAAAAACGAAGAAATGGTTCCGGTGGCAAAAACTCGTGCTTTGTATGCACCCCGACACCCGTTTTCGGAATGAGTGACGTGCGGCAACGAAATTGCGCGAAACCACCCCAAACATGAGTTTTGGACCTAAAGTAGTGGATTGGGCATGTTCGTTGCGAAAAACGAAGAAATGGTTCTGGTGGCAAAAACTTGTGCTTTGTATGCACCCCGACAACCGTTTTTAGAATGGGTGACGTGCTGCAACGAAATTGCGCGAAACCACCCCAAACTTGAGTTTTGGACCTAAAGTAGTGGATTGTGCATGTTCGTTGCGAAAAACAAAGAAATGGTTCCGGTGGCAAAAACTCGTGCTATGTATGCACCCGACACCCGTTTTCCGAATGGGTGACGTGCGACAACGAAATTGCGCGAAACCACCCCAAACATGAGTTTTGGACCTAAAGTAGTGGATTGGGCATGTTCGTTGCGAAAAACGAAGAAATGGTTCTGGTGGCAAAAAACTTGTGCTTTGTATGCACCCCGACAACCGTTTTTAGAATGGGTGACGTGCTGCAACGAAATTGCGCGAAACCACCCCAAACATGAGTTTTGGACCTAAAGTAGTGGATTGTGCATGTTCGTTGCGAAAAACAAAGAAATGGTTCCGGTGGCAAAAAACTCGTGCTATGTATGCACCCGACACCCGTTTTCGGAATGGGTGACGTGCGACAACGAAATTGCGCGAAACCACCCCAAACATGAGTTTTGGACCTAAAGTAGTGGATTGGGCATGTTCGTTGCGAAAAACGAAGAAATGGTTCCGGTGGCAAAAACTCGTGCTTTGTAGGCACCCCGACAACCGTTTTCGGAATGGGTGACGTGTGGCAACGAAATTGCGCGAAACCACCCCAAACATGAGTTTTGGACCTAAAGTAGTGGATTGGGCATGTTCGTTGCGAAAAACGAAGAAATGGTTCCGGTGGCAAAAACTCGTGCTTTGTAGGCACCCCGACAACCGTTTTCGGAATGGGTGACGTGTGGCAACGAAATTGCGCGAAACCACCCCAAACATGAGTTTTGGACCTAAAGTAGTGGATTGGGCATGTTCGTTGCGAAAAACGAAGAAATGGTTCCGGTGGCAAAAACTCGTGCTTTGTATGCACCCAACCGTTTTCAGAATGGGTGACGTGCGGCAACGAAATTGCGCGAAACCACCCCAAACATGAGTTTTGGACCTAAAGTAGTGGATTGGGCATGTTCGTTGCGAAAAACGAAGAAATGGTTCCGGTGGCAAAAACTCGTGCTTTGTAGGCACCCCGACAACCGTTTTCGGAATGGGTGACGTGTGGCAACGAAATTGCGCGAAACCACCCCAAACATGAGTTTTGGACCTGAAGTAGTGGATTGGGCATGTTCGTTGCGAAAAACGAAGAAATGGTTCCGGTGGCAAAAACTCGTGCTTTGTATGCACCCCGACAACCGTTTTCGGAATGGGTGACGTGCGGCAAGAAAATTGCGCGAAACCACCCAAACATGAGTTTTGGACCTAAATTAGTGGATTGGGCATGTTCGTTGCGAAAAACGAAGAAATGGTTCCGGTGGCAAAAACTCGTGCTTTGTAGGCACCCCGACAACCGTTTTCGGAATGGGTGACGTGTGGCAACGAAATTGCGCGAAACCACCCCAAACATGAGTTTTGGACCTAAAGTAGTGGATTGGGCATGTTCGTTGCGAAAAACGAAGAAATGGTTCCGGTGGCAAAAACTCGTGCTTTGTATGCACCCAACCGTTTTCAGAATGGGTGACGTGCGGCAACGAAATTGCGCGAAACCACCCCAAACATGAGTTTTGGACCTAAAGTAGTGGATTGGGCATGTTCGTTGCGAAAAACGAAGAAATGGTTCCGGTGGCAAAAACTCGTGCTTTGTAGGCACCCCGACAACCGTTTTCGGAATGGGTGACGTGTGGCAACGAAATTGCACGAAACCACCCCAAACATGAGTTTTGGACCTGAAGTAGTGGATTGGGCATGTTCGTTGCGAAAAACGAAGAAATGGTTCCGGTGGCAAAAACTCGTGCTTTGTATGCACCCCGACAACCGTTTTCGGAATGGGTGACGTGCGGCAAGAAAATTGCGCGAAACCACCCAAACATGAGTTTTGGACCTAAATTAGTGGATTGGGCATGTTCGTTGCGAAAAACGAAGAAATGGTTCCGGTGGCAAAAACTCGTGCTATGTATGCACCCGACACCCGTTTTCGGAATGGGTGACGTGTGACAACGAAATTGCGCGAAACCACCCCAAACATGAGTTTTGGACCTAAAGTAGTGGATTGGGCATGTTCGTTGCGAAAAACGAAGAAATGGTTCCGGTGGCAAAAACTCGTGCTTTGTATGCACCCCGACACCCGTTTTCGGAATAAGTGACGTGCGGCAACGAAATTGCGCGAAACCACCCCAAACATGAGTTTTGGACCTAAAGTAGTGGATTGGGCATGTTCGTTGCGAAAAACGAAGAAATGGTTCTGGTGGCAAAAACTTGTGCTTTGTATGCACCCCGACAACCGTTTTTAGAATGGGTGACGTGCGGCAACGAAATTGCGCGAAACCACCGCAAACTTGAGTTTTGGACCTAAAGTAGTGGATTGTGCATGTTCGTTGCGAAAAACAAAGAAATGGTTCCGGTGGCAAAAACTCGTGCTATGTATGCACCCGACACCCGTTTTCGGAATGGGTGACGTGCGACAACGAAATTGCGCGAAACCACCCCAAACATGAGTTTTGGACCTAAAGTAGTGGATTGGGCATGTTCGTTGCGAAAAACGAAGAAATGGTTCTGGTGGCAAAAACTTGTGCTTTGTATGCACCCCGACAACCGTTTTTAGAATGGGTGACGTGCTGCAACGAAATTGCGCGAAACCACCCCAAACTTGAGTTTTGGACCTAAAGTAGTGGATTGTGCATGTTCGTTGCGAAAAACAAAGAAATGGTTCCGGTGGCAAAAACTCGTGCTATGTATGCACCCGACACTCGTTTTCGGAATGGGTGACGTGCGACAACGAAATTGCGCGAAACCACCCCAAACATGAGTTTTGGACCTAAAGTAGTGGATTGGGCATGTTCGTTGCGAAAAACGAAGAAATGGTTCCGGTGGCAAAAACTCGTGCTTTGTAGGCACCCCGACAACCGTTTTCGGAATGGGTGACGTGTGGCAACGAAATTGCGCGAAACCACCCCAAACATGAGTTTTGGACCTAAAGTAGTGGATTGGGCATGTTCGTTGCGAAAAACGAAGAAATGGTTCCGGTGGCAAAAACTCGTGCTTTGTATGCACCCCGACACCCGTTTTCGGAATAAGTGACGTGCGGCAACGAAATTGCGCGAAACCACCCCAAACATGAGTTTTGGACCTAAAGTAGTGGATTGGGCATGTTCGTTGCGAAAAACGAAGAAATGGTTCTGGTGGCAAAAACTTGTGCTTTGTATGCACCCCGACAACCGTTTTTAGAATGGGTGACGTGCGGCAACGAAATTGCGCGAAACCACCGCAAACTTGAGTTTTGGACCTAAAGTAGTGGATTGTGCATGTTCGTTGCGAAAAACAAAGAAATGGTTCCGGTGGCAAAAACTCGTGCTATGTATGCACCCGACACCCGTTTTCGGAATGGGTGACGTGCGACAACGAAATTGCGCGAAACCACCCCAAACATGAGTTTTGGACCTAAAGTAGTGGATTGGGCATGTTCGTTGCGAAAAACGAAGAAATGGTTCTGGTGGCAAAAACTTGTGCTTTGTATGCACCCCGACAACCGTTTTTAGAATGGGTGACGTGCTGCAACGAAATTGCGCGAAACCACCCCAAACTTGAGTTTTGGACCTAAAGTAGTGGATTGTGCATGTTCGTTGCGAAAAACAAAGAAATGGTTCCGGTGGCAAAAACTCGTGCTATGTATGCACCCGACACTCGTTTTCGGAATGGGTGACGTGCGACAACGAAATTGCGCGAAACCACCCCAAACATGAGTTTTGGACCTAAAGTAGTGGATTGGGCATGTTCGTTGCGAAAAACGAAGAAATGGTTCCGGTGGCAAAAACTCGTGCTTTGTAGGCACCCCGACAACCGTTTTCGGAATGGGTGACGTGTGGCAACGAAATTGCGCGAAACCACCCCAAACATGAGTTTTGGACCTAAAGTAGTGGATTGGGCATGTTCGTTGCGAAAAAACGAAGAAATGGTTCCGGTGGCAAAAACTCGTGCTTTGTATGCACCCCGACACCCGTTTTCGGAATGAGTGACGTGCGGCAACGAAATTGCGCGAAACCACCCCAAACATGAGTTTTGGACCTAAAGTAGTGGATTGGGCATGTTCGTTGCGAAAAACGAAGAAATGGTTCTGGTGGCAAAAACTTGTGCTTTGTATGCACCCCGACAACCGTTTTTAGAATGGGTGACGTGCTGCAACGAAATTGCGCGAAACCACCCCAAACTTGAGTTTTGGACCTAAAGTAGTGGATTGTGCATGTTCGTTGCGAAAAACAAAGAAATGGTTCCGGTGGCAAAAACTCGTGCTATGTATGCACCCGACACCCGTTTTCGGAATGGGTGACGTGCGACAACGAAATTGCGCGAAACCACCCCAAACATGAGTTTTGGACCTAAAGTAGTGGATTGGGCATGTTCGTTGCGAAAAACGAAGAAATGGTTCTGGTGGCAAAAACTTGTGCTTTGTATGCACCCCGACAACCGTTTTTAGAATGGGTGACGTGCTGCAACGAAATTGCGCGAAACCACCCCAAACATGAGTTTTGGACCTAAAGTAGTGGATTGTGCATGTTCGTTGCGAAAAACAAAGAAATGGTTCCGGTGGCAAAAACTCGTGCTATGTATGCACCCGACACCCGTTTTCGGAATGGGTGACGTGCGACAACGAAATTGCGCGAAACCACCCCAAACATGAGTTTTGGACCTAAAGTAGTGGATTGGGCATGTTCGTTGCGAAAAACGAAGAAATGGTTCCGGTGGCAAAAACTCGTGCTTTGTAGGCACCCCGACAACCGTTTTCGGAATGGGTGACGTGTGGCAACGAAATTGCGCGAAACCACCCCAAACATGAGTTTTGGACCTAAAGTAGTGGATTGGGCATGTTCGTTGCGAAAAACGAAGAAATGGTTCCGGTGGCAAAAACTCGTGCTTTGTAGGCACCCCGACAACCGTTTTCGGAATGGGTGACGTGTGGCAACGAAATTGCGCGAAACCACCCCAAACATGAGTTTTGGACCTAAAATAGTGGATTGGGCATGTTCGTTGCGAAAAACGAAGAAATGGTTCCGGTGGCAAAAACTCGTGCTTTGTATGCACCCAACCGTTTTCAGAATGGGTGACGTGCGGCAACGAAATTGCGCGAAACCACCCCAAACATGAGTTTTGGACCTAAAGTAGTGGATTGGGCATGTTCGTTGCGAAAAACGAAGAAATGGTTCCGGTGGCAAAAACTCGTGCTTTGTAGGCACCCCGACAACCGTTTTCGGAATGGGTGACGTGTGGCAACGAAATTGCGCGAAACCACCCCAAACATGAGTTTTGGACCTGAAGTAGTGGATTGGGCATGTTCGTTGCGAAAAACGAAGAAATGGTTCCGGTGGCAAAAACTCGTGCTTTGTATGCACCCCGACAACCGTTTTCGGAATGGGTGACGTGCGGCAAGAAAATTGCGCGAAACCACCCAAACATGAGTTTTGGACCTAAATTAGTGGATTGGGCATGTTCGTTGCGAAAAACGAAGAAATGGTTCCGGTGGCAAAAACTCGTGCTTTGTAGGCACCCCGACAACCGTTTTCGGAATGGGTGACGTGTGGCAACGAAATTGCGCGAAACCACCCCAAACATGAGTTTTGGACCTAAAGTAGTGGATTGGGCATGTTCGTTGCGAAAAACGAAGAAATGGTTCCGGTGGCAAAAACTCGTGCTTTGTATGCACCCAACCGTTTTCAGAATGGGTGACGTGCGGCAACGAAATTGCGCGAAACCACCCCAAACATGAGTTTTGGACCTAAAGTAGTGGATTGGGCATGTTCGTTGCGAAAAACGAAGAAATGGTTCCGGTGGCAAAAACTCGTGCTTTGTAGGCACCCCGACAACCGTTTTCGGAATGGGTGACGTGTGGCAACGAAATTGCACGAAACCACCCCAAACATGAGTTTTGGACCTGAAGTAGTGGATTGGGCATGTTCGTTGCGAAAAACGAAGAAATGGTTCCGGTGGCAAAAACTCGTGCTTTGTATGCACCCCGACAACCGTTTTCGGAATGGGTGACGTGCGGCAAGAAAATTGCGCGAAACCACCCAAACATGAGTTTTGGACCTAAATTAGTGGATTGGGCATGTTCGTTGCGAAAAACGAAGAAATGGTTCCGGTGGCAAAAACTCGTGCTATGTATGCACCCGACACCCGTTTTCGGAATGGGTGACGTGTGACAACGAAATTGCGCGAAACCACCCCAAACATGAGTTTTGGACCTAAAGTAGTGGATTGGGCATGTTCGTTGCGAAAAACGAAGAAATGGTTCCGGTGGCAAAAACTCGTGCTTTGTATGCACCCCGACACCCGTTTTCGGAATAAGTGACGTGCGGCAACGAAATTGCGCGAAACCACCCCAAACATGAGTTTTGGACCTAAAGTAGTGGATTGGGCATGTTCGTTGCGAAAAACGAAGAAATGGTTCTGGTGGCAAAAACTTGTGCTTTGTATGCACCCCGACAACCGTTTTTAGAATGGGTGACGTGCGGCAACGAAATTGCGCGAAACCACCGCAAACTTGAGTTTTGGACCTAAAGTAGTGGATTGTGCATGTTCGTTGCGAAAAACAAAGAAATGGTTCCGGTGGCAAAAACTCGTGCTATGTATGCACCCGACACCCGTTTTCGGAATGGGTGACGTGCGACAACGAAATTGCGCGAAACCACCCCAAACATGAGTTTTGGACCTAAAGTAGTGGATTGGGCATGTTCGTTGCGAAAAACGAAGAAATGGTTCTGGTGGCAAAAACTTGTGCTATGTATGCACCCCGACAACCGTTTTTAGAATGGGTGACGTGCTGCAACGAAATTGCGCGAAACCACCCCAAACTTGAGTTTTGGACCTAAAGTAGTGGATTGTGCATGTTCGTTGCGAAAAACAAAGAAATGGTTCCGGTGGCAAAAACTCGTGCTATGTATGCACCCGACACTCGTTTTCGGAATGGGTGACGTGCGACAACGAAATTGCGCGAAACCACCCCAAACATGAGTTTTGGACCTAAAGTAGTGGATTGGGCATGTTCGTTGCGAAAAACGAAGAAATGGTTCCGGTGGCAAAAACTCGTGCTTTGTAGGCACCCCGACAACCGTTTTCGGAATGGGTGACGTGTGGCAACGAAATTGCGCGAAACCACCCCAAACATGAGTTTTGGACCTAAAGTAGTGGATTGGGCATGTTCGTTGCGAAAAACGAAGAAATGGTTCCGGTGGCAAAAACTCGTGCTTTGTATGCACCCCGACACCCGTTTTCGGAATAAGTGACGTGCGGCAACGAAATTGCGCGAAACCACCCCAAACATGAGTTTTGGACCTAAAGTAGTGGATTGGGCATGTTCGTTGCGAAAAACGAAGAAATGGTTCTGGTGGCAAAAACTTGTGCTTTGTATGCACCCCGACAACCGTTTTTAGAATGGGTGACGTGCGGCAACGAAATTGCGCGAAACCACCGCAAACTTGAGTTTTGGACCTAAAGTAGTGGATTGTGCATGTTCGTTGCGAAAAACAAAGAAATGGTTCCGGTGGCAAAAACTCGTGCTATGTATGCACCCGACACCCGTTTTCGGAATGGGTGACGTGCGACAACGAAATTGCGCGAAACCACCCCAAACATGAGTTTTGGACCTAAAGTAGTGGATTGGGCATGTTCGTTGCGAAAAACGAAGAAATGGTTCTGGTGGCAAAAACTTGTGCTTTGTATGCACCCCGACAACCGTTTTTAGAATGGGTGACGTGCTGCAACGAAATTGCGCGAAACCACCCCAAACTTGAGTTTTGGACCTAAAGTAGTGGATTGTGCATGTTCGTTGCGAAAAACAAAGAAATGGTTCCGGTGGCAAAAACTCGTGCTATGTATGCACCCGACACTCGTTTTCGGAATGGGTGACGTGCGACAACGAAATTGCGCGAAACCACCCCAAACATGAGTTTTGGACCTAAAGTAGTGGATTGGGCATGTTCGTTGCGAAAAACGAAGAAATGGTTCCGGTGGCAAAAACTCGTGCTTTGTAGGCACCCCGACAACCGTTTTCGGAATGGGTGACGTGTGGCAACGAAATTGCGCGAAACCACCCCAAACATGAGTTTTGGACCTAAAGTAGTGGATTGGGCATGTTCGTTGCGAAAAACGAAGAAATGGTTCCGGTGGCAAAAACTCGTGCTTTGTATGCACCCTGACACCCGTTTTCGGAATAAGTGACGTGCGGCAACGAAATTGCGCGAAACCACCCCAAACATGAGTTTTGGACCTAAAGTAGTGGATTGGGCATGTTCGTTGCGAAAAACGAAGAAATGGTTCTGGTGGCAAAAACTTGTGCTTTGTATGCACCCCGACAACCGTTTTTAGAATGGGTGACGTGCGGCAACGAAATTGCGCGAAACCACCGCAAACTTGAGTTTTGGACCTAAAGTAGTGGATTGTGCATGTTCGTTGCGAAAAACAAAGAAATGGTTCCGGTGGCAAAAACTCGTGCTATGTATGCACCCGACACCCGTTTTCGGAATGGGTGACGTGCGACTACGAAATTGCGCGAAACCACCCCAAACATGAGTTTTGGACCTAAAGTAGTGGATTGGGCATGTTCGTTGCGAAAAACGAAGAAATGGTTCTGGTGGCAAAAACTTGCGCTTTGTATGCACCCCGACAACCGTTTTTAGAATGGGTGACGTGCTGCAACGAAATTGCGCGAAACCACCCCAAACTTGAGTTTTGGACCTAAAGTAGTGGATTGTGCATGTTCGTTGCGAAAAACAAAGAAATGGTTCCGGTGGCAAAAACTCGTGCTATGTATGCACCCGACACTCGTTTTCGGAATGGGTGACGTGCGACAACGAAATTGCGCGAAACCACCCCAAACATGAGTTTTGGACCTAAAGTAGTGGATTGGGCATGTTCGTTGCGAAAAACGAAGAAATGGTTCCGGTGGCAAAAACTCGTGCTTTGTAGGCACCCCGACAACCGTTTTCGGAATGGGTGACGTGTGGCAACGAAATTGCGCGAAACCACCCCAAACATG
The DNA here is from genome assembly GCA_029449295.1 of Zea luxurians. Classification (NCBI taxonomy): domain Eukaryota; kingdom Viridiplantae; phylum Streptophyta; class Magnoliopsida; order Poales; family Poaceae; genus Zea; species Zea luxurians. The sequence continues at coordinate 47,679 of JAOPSE010001931.1, forward strand.
AGTTTTGGACCTAAAGTAGTGGATTGGGCATGTTCGTTGCGAAAAACGAAGAAATGGTTCCGGTGGCAAAAACTCGTGCTTTGTATGCACCCCGACACCCGTTTTCGGAATAAGTGACGTGCGGCAACGAAATTGCGCGAAACCACCCCAAACATGAGTTTTGGACCTAAAGTAGTGGATTGGGCATGTTCGTTGCGAAAAACGAAGAAATGGTTCTGGTGGCAAAAACTTGTGCTTTGTATGCACCCCGACAACCGTTTTTAGAATGGGTGACGTGCGGCAACGAAATTGCGCGAAACCACCGCAAACTTGAGTTTTGGACCTAAAGTAGTGGATTGTGCATGTTCGTTGCGAAAAACAAAGAAATGGTTCCGGTGGCAAAAACTCGTGCTATGTATGCACCCGACACCCGTTTTCGGAATGGGTGACGTGCGACAACGAAATTGCGCGAAACCACCCCAAACATGAGTTTTGGACCTAAAGTAGTGGATTGGGCATGTTCGTTGCGAAAAACGAAGAAATGGTTCTGGTGGCAAAAACTTGTGCTTTGTATGCACCCCGACAACCGTTTTTAGAATGGGTGACGTGCTGCAACGAAATTGCGCGAAACCACCCCAAACTTGAGTTTTGGACCTAAAGTAGTGGATTGTGCATGTTCGTTGCGAAAAACAAAGAAATGGTTCCGGTGGCAAAAACTCGTGCTATGTATGCACCCGACACTCGTTTTCGGAATGGGTGACGTGCGACAACGAAATTGCGCGAAACCACCCCAAACATGAGTTTTGGACCTAAAGTAGTGGATTGGGCATGTTCGTTGCGAAAAACGAAGAAATGGTTCCGGTGGCAAAAACTCGTGCTTTGTATGCACCCCGACACCCGTTTTCGGAATAAGTGACGTGCGGCAACGAAATTGCGCGAAACCACCCCAAACATGAGTTTTGGACCTAAAGTAGTGGATTGGGCATGTTCGTTGCGAAAAACGAAGAAATGGTTCTGGTGGCAAAAACTTGTGCTTTGTATGCACCCCGACAACCGTTTTTAGAATGGGTGACGTGCGGCAACGAAATTGCGCGAAACCACCGCAAACTTGAGTTTTGGACCTAAAGTAGTGGATTGTGCATGTTCGTTGCGAAAAACAAAGAAATGGTTCCGGTGGCAAAAACTCGTGCTATGTATGCACCCGACACTCGTTTTCGGAATGGGTGACGTGTGACAACGAAATTGCGCGAAACCACCCCAAACATGAGTTTTGGACCTAAAGTAGTGGATTGGGCATGTTCGTTGCGAAAAACGAAGAAATGGTTCCGGTGGCAAAAACTCGTGCTTTGTATGCACCCCGACACCCGTTTTCGGAATAAGTGACGTGCGGCAACGAAATTGCGCGAAACCACCCCAAACATGAGTTTTGGACCTAAAGTAGTGGATTGGGCATGTTCGTTGCGAAAAACGAAGAAATGGTTCTGGTGGCAAAAACTTGTGCTTTGTATGCACCCCGACAACCGTTTTTAGAATGGGTGACGTGCGGCAACGAAATTGCGCGAAACCACCACAAACTTGAGTTTTGGACCTAAAGTAGTGGATTGTGCATGTTCGTTGCGAAAAACAAAGAAATGGTTCCGGTGGCAAAAACTCGTGCTATGTATGCACCCGACACCCGTTTTCGGAATGGGTGACGTGCGACAACGAAATTGCGCGAAACCACCCCAAACATGAGTTTTGGACCTAAAGTAGTGGATTGGGCATGTTCGTTGCGAAAAACGAAGAAATGGTTCCGGTGGCAAAAACTCGTGCTTTGTATGCACCCCGACACCCGTTTTCGGAATAAGTGACGTGCGGCAACGAAATTGCGCGAAACCACCCAAACATGAGTTTTGGACCTAAAGTAGTGGATTGGGCATTTTCGTTGCGAAAAACGAAGAAATGGTTCTGGTGGCAAAAACTTGTGCTTTGTATGCACCTCGACAACCGTTTTTAGAATGGGTGACGTGCTGCAATGAAATTGCGCGAAACCACCCCAAACTTGAGTTTTGGACCTAAAGTAGTGGATTGTGCATATTCGTTGCGAAAAACAAAGAAATGGTTCCGGTGGCAAAAACTCGTGCTATGTATGCACCCGACACCCGTTTTCGGAATGGGTGACGTGCGACAACGAAATTGCGCGAAACCACCCCAAACATGAGTTTTGGACCTAAAGTAGTGGATTGGGCATGTTCGTTGCGAAAAACGAAGAAATGGTTCTGGTGGCAAAAACTTGTGCTTTGTATGCACCCCGACAACCGTTTTTTAGAATGGGTGACGTGCTGCAACGAAATTGCGCGAAACCACCCCAAACTTGAGTTTTGGACCTAAAGTAGTGGATTGTGCATGTTCGTTGCGAAAAACAAAGAAATGGTTCCGGTGGCAAAAACTCGTGCTATGTATGCACCCGACACCCGTTTTCGGAATGGGTGACGTGCGACAACGAAATTGCGCGAAACCACCCCAAACATGAGTTTTGGACCTAAAGTAGTGGATTGGGCATGTTCGTTGCGAAAAACGAAGAAATGGTTCTGGTGGCAAAAACTTGTGCTTTGTATGCACCCCGACAACCGTTTTTAGAATGGGTGACGTGCTGCAACGAAATTGCGCGAAACCACCCCAAACTTGAGTTTTGGACCTAAAGTAGTGGATTGTGCATGTTCGTTGCGAAAAACAAAGAAATGGTTCCGGTGGCAAAAACTCGTGCTATGTATGCACCCGACACCCGTTTTCGGAATGGGTGACGTGCGACAACGAAATTGCGCGAAACCACCCCAAACATGAGTTTTGGACCTAAAGTAGTGGATTGGGCATGTTCGTTGCGAAAAAACGAAGAAATGGTTCCGGTGGCAAAAACTCGTGCTTTGTATGCACCCCGACACCCGTTTTCGGAATAAGTGACGTGCGGCAACGAAATTGCGCGAAACCACCCAAACATGAGTTTTGGACCTAAAGTAGTGGATTGGGCATGTTCGTTGCGAAAAACGAAGAAATGGTTCTGGTGGCAAAAACTTGTGCTTTGTATGCACCTCGACAACCGTTTTTAGAATGGGTGACGTGCTGCAACGAAATTGCGCGAAACCACCCCAAACTTGAGTTTTGGACCTAAAGTAGTGGATTGTGCATATTCGTTGCGAAAAACAAAGAAATGGTTCCGGTGGCAAAAACTCGTGCTATGTATGCACCCGACACCCGTTTTCGGAATGGGTGACGTGCGACAACGAAATTGCGCGAAACCACCCCAAACATGAGTTTTGGACCTAAAGTAGTGGATTGGGCATGTTCGTTGCGAAAAACGAAGAAATGGTTCTGGTGGCAAAAACTTGTGCTTTGTATGCACCCCGACAACCGTTTTTAGAATGGGTGACGTGCTGCAACGAAATTGCGCGAAACCACCCCAAACTTGAGTTTTGGACCTAAAGTAGTGGATTGTGCATGTTCGTTGCGAAAAACAAAGAAATGGTTCCGGTGGCAAAAACTCGTGCTATGTATGCACCCGACACCCGTTTTCGGAATGGGTGACGTGCGACAACGAAATTGCGCGAAACCACCCCAAACATGAGTTTTGGACCTAAAGTAGTGGATTGGGCATGTTCGTTGCGAAAAACGAAGAAATGGTTCTGGTGGCAAAAACTTGTGCTTTGTATGCACCCCGACAACCGTTTTTAGAATGGGTGACGTGCTGCAACGAAATTGCGCGAAACCACCCCAAACTTGAGTTTTGGACCTAAAGTAGTGGATTGTGCATGTTCGTTGCGAAAAACAAAGAAATGGTTCCGGTGGCAAAAACTCGTGCTATGTATGCACCCGACACCCGTTTTCGGAATGGGTGACGTGCGACAACGAAATTGCGTGAAACCACCCCAAACATGAGTTTTGGACCTAAAGTAGTGGATTGGGCATGTTCGTTGCGAAAAACGAAGAAATGGTTCCGATGGCAAAAACTCGTGCTATGTATGCACCCGACACCCGTTTTCGGAATGGGTGACGTGCGACAACGAATTTGCGCGAAACCACCCCAAACATGAGTTTTGGACCTAAAGTTGTGGATTGGGCATGTTCGTTGCGAAAAACGAAGAAATGGTTCCAGTGGCAAAAACTCGTGCTTTTATGCACCCCACCACCCGTTTTCGGAATGGGTGACGTGCGGCAACGAAATTGCGCGAGACCAGTCCAAACATGAGTTTTGGACCTAAAGTGGTGGATTGGGCATGTTCGTTGCGAAAAACGGAGAAATGGTTCCGGTGGCAAAAACTCGTGCTTTGTATGCACCCCGACAACTGTTTTTGGAATGGATGACTTGCGGCAACGAAGTTGCGTGAAACACCCCAACACATGAGTTTTGGACCTAAAGTAGTGGATTGGGCATGTTCATTGTGAAAAACGAAGAAATGGTTCCGATGGCAAAAACTCGTGCTTTGTATGCACCCCGACACCCGTTTTCGGAATGGGTGACGTGCAGCAACGAAATTGCGCGAAACCACCCCAAACACATGAGTTTTAGACATAAAGTAGTGGATTGGGCATGTTCGTTGTGAAAAAATGAAGAAATGGTTCCGGTGGCAAAAACTCATGCTTTGCACCCCGACACCCGTTTTCGGAATGGGTGACGTGCAGCAACGAAATTGCGAAACCACCCCAAACATGAGTGTTGGACCTAAAGTAGTGGATTGTGCATGTTCGTTGCGAAAAACGAAGAAATGGTTCTAGTGGCAAAAACTCGTGCTTGGATGCACCTGACACCCGTTTTTGGAACGGGTGACGTGCGGCAACGAAATTGCGCGAAACCACCCCAAACATGAGTTTTGGAGCTAAAGTAGTGGATTGGTCATGTTCCTTGAGAAAAACGAAGAAATGGTACCGGTGGCAAAAACTAGTGCTTATATGCACCCCACACCCGTTTTCGGAATGGGTGACGTGCAGCAACCAAATAGCGTGAAACCAACATGAGTTTTGGACCTAAAGTAGTGGATTGGGCATGTTCGTTGCGAAAAACGAAGAAATGGTTCCGGTGGCAAAAACTCATGCTTGTATGCACCCTGACACCCAATTTCGGAATGGGTGACGTGCGGCAACGAAATTGTGCGAAACCACCCCAAACATGAGTTTTGGACCTAAAGTAGTGGATTGGGCATGTTCGTTGCGAAAAACGAAGAAATGGTTCCGGTGGCAAAAACTCGTGCTTGCATGCACTCCGACACCCGTTTTCGGAATGGGTGACGTGTGGCAACGAAATTGTGCGAAACCACCCAAAATTTGTGTTTTGGCCCTAAAGTAGTGGACTAGGCATGTTTGTTGCGAAAAACAAAGAGATGGTTCCGGTGGCAAAACCTCGTGCTTGTATGCACCTCGACACCCGTTTATGGAATTTGTGCATGCGGCAACGAAATTGTGCGAAACCACCCCAAACATGAGTTTTGGAACTAAAGTAGTGGATTGGGCATGCTCGTTGCGAAAAATGACAAAATGGTTCCCGTTGAAAAAACTCATGCTTTTATGCACCCCGACACCCGTTTTCGGAATGGGTGACGTGCGGCAACGAAATTGCGCGAAACCACCCCAAACATGTGTTTGGGATCTAAAGTAGTGGATTGGGCATGTTCGTTGTGAAAAATGAAGAAATGGTTCCGATGGTAAAAACTCGTTCTTTTATGAACCCCGACACCCGTTTTCGGAATGGGTGACGTGCGGCAACGAAATTGCGCGAAAACACCCCTCAAACATGAGTTTTGGACCTAAAGTAGTGGATTGGACATGTTCATTGCGAAAAACGAAGAAGTGGTTCCGGTGGCAAAAACTCGTGTTTGTATGCACCCCGACACCCGTTTTTGGAATGGGTGACGTGCGGCAACGAAATAGCACGAAACCACCCCAAACATGTGTTTTGGACCTGAAGTAGTGGATTGGGCATGTTCGTTGCGAAAAACGAAGAAATGGTTCCGGTGGCAAAAACTCGTGCTTTGTATGCACGACACCCGTTTCCGGAAAGGGTGACGTGCGGCAACCAAATTGCGCGAAACCATCCCAAACATGAGTTTTGGAGCTAAAGTAGTGGATTGGGCATGTTCGTTGCGAAAAATGAAGAAATGGTTCCGGTGGCAAAAACTCGTGCTTTGTATGCACCCCGACACCCGTTTTCGAAATGGATGACTTGCGGCAACGAAATTGCGCGAAATAACCCCAAACACGAGTTTTGGACCTAAAGTAGTGGATTGGGCATGTTCGTTGCGAAAAACGAAGAAATGGTTCCGGTGGCAAAAACTCGTGCTTTGTATGCACCCCACACCCGTTTTCGGAATGAGTGACGAGCGGCAACGAAATTACGAAACCACCCCAAACATGAGTGTTGGACCTAAAGTAGTGGTTGGGCATGTTCGTTGCGAAAAACGAAGAAATGGTTCCGGTGGCAAAAACTCGTGCTTTGTATGCACCCCGACACCCGTTTTCGGAATGAGTGACGAGCGGCAACGAAATTACGAAACCACCCCAAACATGAGTGTTGGACCTAAAGTAGTGGATTGTGCATGTTCGTTGCGAAAAACGAAGAAATGGTTCCGGTGGCAAAACTCGTGCTTGTTTGCACCCCGACACCCGTTTCTGAAATGGGTGACTTGCGGCAACAAAATTGCGCGAAACCACCTGAAACATGAGTTTTGGACCTAAAGTAGTGGATTGGGCATGTTCGTTCCGAAAAACAAAGAAATGGTTCCGGTGGCAAAAACTCGTGCTTGTATACACCCCGACACCCGTTTTCGGAATGATTGACGTGCGACAACGAAATTGCGCGAAACCACCCCAAACATGTGTTTTGGACCTAAAGTAGTGGATTGGGCATGTTCGTTGCGAAAAACGAAGAAATGGATCCGGTGGCAAAAACTCGTGCTTTGTATGCACCCAGACACGGTTTTCGGAATGGATGACTTGCGGCAACGAAATTGCACGAAACCACCCCAAACATGAGTTTTGGACCTAAAGTAGTGGATTGGGCATGTTCATTGCGGAAAACAAAGAAATGGTTCTGGTGGCAAAAACTCGTGCTTGTATGCAGCCCACACCCGTTTTCTGAATGGGTGACGTGCGGCAATGAAATTGCGCGAAACCACCCCAAACATGAGTTTTGGACCTAAAGTAGTGGATTGGGCATGTTCGTTCTGAAAAACGAAGAAATGGTTCCGGTGGCAAAAACTCGTGCTTGTATGCACCCACACCCATTTTCGGAATGGGTGAGGTGCGGCAACGAAATTGAGCGAAACCAGTCCAAACATGAGTTTTGGACCTAAAGTGGTGGATTGGGCATGTTCGTTGCGAAAAACGGAGAAATGGTTCCGGTGGCAAAAACTCGTGCTTTGTATGCACCCCGACACCCGTTTTTGGAATGGTTGACTTGCGGCAACGAAATTGCGCGAAACACCCCAACACATGATTTTTGGACCTAAAGTAGTGGATTGGGCATGTTCGTTGTGAAAAACGAAGAAATGGTTCCGGTGGCAAAAAGTCGTGCTTTGTATGCACCCCGACACCCATTTTCGGAATGGGTGACGTGCGGCAACGAAATTGCGCGAAACCACCTCAAACACATGAGTTTTGGACCTAAAGTAGTGGATTGGGCATGTTTGTTGTGAAAAACGAAGAAATGGTTCCGGTGGCAAAAACTCGTGCTTTGCACCCCGACACCCGTTTTCGGAATGGGTGACGTGCAGCAACGAAATTGCGAAACCACCCCAAACATGAGTGTTGGACCTAAAGTAGTGGATTGTGCATGTTCGTTGCGAAAAACGAAGAAATGGTTCTAGTGGCAAAAACTCGTGCTTGGATGCACCTGACACCCGTTTTTGGAATGGGTGACGTGCGGCAACGAAATTGCGCGAAACCACCCCAAACATGAGTTTTGGAGCTAAAGTAGTGGATTGGTCATGTTCCTTGAGAAAAACGAAGAAATGGTACCGGTGGCAAAAACTCGTGCTTATATGCACCCCACACCCGTTTTCGGAATGGGTGACGTGCAGCAACCAAATAGCGTGAAACCAACATGAGTTTTGGACCTAAAGTAGTGGATTGAGCATGTTCGTTGCAAAAAACGAAGAAATGGTTCCGGTGGCAAAAACTCATGGTTGTATGCACCCCGACACCCAATTTCGGAATGGGTGACGTGCGGCAACGAAATTGTGCGAAACCACCCCAAACATGAGTTTTGGACCTAAAGTAGTGGATTGGGCATGTTCGTTGCGAAAAACGAAGAAATGTTTCCGGTGGCAAAAACTCGTGCTTGCATGCACTCCGACACCTGTTTTCGGAATGGTGACGTGTGGCAACAAAATTGTGCGAAACCACCCAAAATTTGTGTTTTGGCCCTAAAGTAGTGGACTGGGCATGTTTGTTGCGAAAAACGAAGAGATGGTTCCGGTGGCAAAACCTCGTGCTTATATGCACCTCGACACCCGTTTATGGAATTTGTGCGTGCGGCAACGAAATTGCGCGAAACCACCCCAAACATAAGTTTTGAAACTAAAGTAGTGGATTGGGCATGTTCATTGTGAAAAATGACAAAATGGTTCCCGTTGAAAAAACTCATGCTTTTATGCACCCCGACACCCATTTTCGGAATGGGTGACGTGCGGCAACGAAATTGCGCGAAACCACCCCAAACATGTGTTTGGGATCTAAAGTAGTGGATTGGGCATGTTCGTTGCGAAAAACGAAGAAATGGTTCCGATGGTAAAAACTCGTGCTTTATGAACCCCGACACCCGTTTTCGGAATGGGTGACGTGCGGCAACAAAATTGCACGAAACCACCCCAAACATGAGTTTTGGACCTAAAGTAGTGGATTGGACATGTTCGTTGCGAAAAACGAAGAAATGGTTCCGGTGGCAAAAACTCGTGCTTTGTATGCACGACACCCGTTTCCGGAAAGGGTGACGTGCGGCAACCAAATTGCGCGAAACCATCCCAAACATGAGTTTTGGACCTAAAGTAGTGGATTGGGCATGTTCGTTGCGAAAAATGAAGAAATGGTTCCGGTGGCAAAAACTCGTGCTTTGTATGCACCCCGACACCCGTTTTCGAAATGGATGACTTGCGGCAACGAAATTGCGCGAAATAACCCCAAACACGAGTTTTGGACCTAAAGTAGTGGATTGGGCATGTTCGTTGCGAAAAACGAAGAAATGGTTCCGGTGGCAAAAACTCGTGCTTTGTATGCACCCCACACCCGTTTTCGGAATGAGTGACGAGCGGCAACGAAATTACGAAACCACCCCAAACATGAGTGTTGGACCTAAAGTAGTGGTTGGGCATGTTCGTTGCGAAAAACGAAGAAATGGTTCCGGTGGCAAAAACTCGTGCTTTGTATGCACCCCGACACCCGTTTTCGGAATGAGTGACGAGCGACAACGAAATTACGAAACCACCCCAAACATGAGTGTTGGACCTAAATGATGAGGACATCAACACCAACACGAGCACATCTACACCAGCAGCACCTTCTCCAGCCCAGGCACCACCTTCACCAGTCCAGGCGCCACCCCTTCCACCTGGGCCAGTGACTCGGGCCCGTGCAAGAGAATTGAACTACATCATGCTGTTAAAGAACGAAGGCCCGGAAGAATAGACGACTAGCCCAACTGCGGCCCATAATGGACGACCTAGGGTTGGCCGCCCCTAGGGGCTGCGCCCCCTCTCTATTTATCCAGGAGCTGCGCCTCCTTTATTTCTTGAGTTTTGTTTTAGATCTAGCTTTAGCTACTCTCGAGCACGCGCAAATCTGCGCTGTCTTCGTGTATTCAGAACTCCACCCTCGAGTAATAGATTAGATTGCTCGCATCTTTTTCTTGTTCGTTCTTCGATTGCGCACAGGAAACGATCTTCGTGATCAGGCCGATCTCGCATCAGCAAGGTCGGTAACCATAGGGAGTTGGTTCAGCGATTGCATTGGCGCCTCGGGCTTGCTCGTCGTAGTCGGATCGCAAGGGTCATCTTCCGCCAAATCGGAATTATCTCTACTCGCCGAAAGATCGGGCACCTCAGCTACATCAATTGGTATCAGATTTCCAGGTTGATCGGTGAGTTTATCGAGTGTTTTTTTTCCTACAGTCCACAAAACCACATAAAAATTCAGGTTAGACCTTATCCCAACACCCTATTGAGCCTCGCACTTTCTTTCAATAATCTGCATTGTTGAATTTGTGTGCTTTCGCGTCATTTGTTGCTGGTTGCATTGTGTTCTTCCACCATTCAAACCCTAGCGCGGCCACCATCTCCCCTTTGATCACGCCACAAACCGAGTCAACATCGTTTCCTTGTTTTTCTCCTTCGGTTACGTCAAAAAAAACAGAAAAAACAAACCGAGTCAACGGCCGTTTCCTTGTTTTTCTCCTTCGGTTACGAAAAAAAAACAGAAAAAAAACAAACCGAGTCAACATCGTTTCCTTGTTTTTCTCCTTCGGTTACGTAAAAAAAACAGAAACAAAAAACAACGAAGGAGAAAGGATACGGTTGTTTCATCCCAGTCGTTTGAATACATAACTTGAGGTACCTTCCTTAAACCGGGCGTAACTTTTCGCTCGGGTGTCCAAAAAATCTGAAATTTTTACAGGAGCTTGTTGACACCATTCTGAGGCCGGCCAAACTCACCTCCGGTCTGTTTGGGTTTCGACAAAATTGTCAAAAAAATTCAGGAAAATAAAGAAAAAAATCCGTCAAAGTTCTCGCACGCTTTTCAGAGAACTTCCTGATTTTCTGTAGACCACATCTGATCTCTGTTTTAGGTGAAACTTCGTCTAGCTCCTATTTTGTTGCTTCTTGTGCTGAGAAAAATATAAAAAAAATCATACAAAAAAAAGAAAAACAAAATCACTTGTGATTCCTACTAGTGGCCTCGCTAGTACAATATTTACGGTACTGCCATTCTGCTAGTTCCATCCATCCTTTGCACTTGTGGCCAGCAATATAGTTTCGTGTTCTGCACTATAATTCAACTTTGCATTATTGTTTGATTGTGCTAATCATTGACTTGAGTGCAGCCTACCCACAACTCCACATATTTCTACGACGAGCAGGTTTCTGTTTCTCCAGGCAATCACTCATCCAATCTTTCACCGGTTCCACCTGTTGGTTGCAGTTCACCACTGTGGCTTGGTAAGAACGGATAAGAATTTGATAACAGCACTAGTGCGAGCTGTGACACCCCAGGTGTCTATTCCGCGTTACGTCGGGAGATTAATCCTAATCGCGAATGCTCAGTGAAAATTTCTATTTCTCGATCGTGTCTATCTCTGTTTATCAGGCTTTCTCTCGGAAGTTCACCGAATTCAGAGTTAATCGATCGCGTGAAACATCCAACTTTAGAGCGTGTTAAAACTTTTAATTCTCGGAACTAATGCAGACTCGAAGTTCATTCTCGAATTATAAATCTCGTCTGAATCTCATTTAATCAAACTCTCAACGGCTGTTATTTGATCTGTGTCTGAATCCAACTCCTCGAACCTCGATCGATGTTCGACTATTTTAATTTGAGTCCGTACTCTCAAACGAAATACTCGATGTGTTGTCCTCTAATCAAATTTATCCGACTCGGCCAAATGTCTCATGTCCGAACTGAATTCAAAACCCCGTATCAACTGCAGTTTTAAAATGTCACGATCCGATTTCTCCGACTAAAATCTCAGGGCAATTTAATTTCGAATCACGCGTAGAAAATTATTTTCGAGTGAAATCAAATCCGACTCTCGGCCGAATTAATCGCTCAATCGTCCGTTCGCCGAAATTCTAATTCGCTCTGCTCTCCGTTGAAACAAATTCCGCAGGAGCATTTTTATTCCGGAAAATATTTAGCGCAACTCGATTTCGCGTTTTGGGCCAAATCCAGCCCAGCCCAATAGGCCCACTAAGAAAACCCTAACCCTACCACATGTCTATAAATAGGACCCCTCTCCCCTTGCCCTTGGCAGTTTTCCATTCCCATCCCTCAATTTTTCCCAGCCGCCACAGCTATTCTCCTCCCTGTCTTCTTCTCTTCTTCACGGCAGCGCACAGGGCAGTAGCTCGTCCACCTCTCCCTCCCATGGCCGCCGACCAGCCGAGCGCCCTCCCTATCCTCCTCCTGGCGCGAGTTCCCTATTCCTCAGCTCCATGGGTGCAACTTCTCCTCGGCCTGTGATCCAGCCAGCGGTCACGGCGTCCGAGTTCCCTGCGAGCTCTTCTCTACCCCTGCGTTATCCATGGCTGCGAGCTCTCCCTGGCGCACCTTACCTCTAGCCGGCACCCTGCACAGCATCCCCCTCCCCAGGCTCCTAGCGCAGGGCATTTCTCTAGGTCCGAGCTCGAGCAGGTGAGCTCGCCCCATGGCCTGGGCTCCTTGTTCGCTTCCTGCATCTCACCATCTCCCCCTGCGCGCGCTGGCTAGATGCCATTCGAGCTTCTGTCTGCGACTCCCTCTCACTGCTTCCCTTGAACGCCAGAGCTCCAGGGCCGCACCCCGTCCCCATGGCCGACCAGCAAACTTCGATGGTCGAGCCCTCTAGCACTTCCCTCTCCCATGGCGTGGCTGCCCCCATGGATGAAGCCCCATTTTACCAGCATCCTCTCTGCTCCATGGCCGAGGGCCCATTTCCCTAGCACCCTCCTCGCATGGGCAGGCTGCAGGTGCCCGACAAAATGCCTGTGAGAGGCTTGGTGTTGGGGACAGCCCCGCCCACAACGTCGTCGACCCTCGGTGAGAACCCCCGCTGTCCTTGCTGTTTTTTCTAATGTTCGGTGAACTGCCGCCAACAATTTTTTTTGTTATCACAGCTAGTGGTCGACACAGCGCTTCACACTTTGCCCGTTCGATGAAATGCCGAGCCATGTGGACAGCCCATATGGCTAGTCCCGACTCGTTCAGGTTGAATCCATGTGATTGATTTACTTGCAACATTTGTCATTGTCATGTATATATATGTGCGTGAATATGTGTATGCGAACCGAAATTCATGGAGGAGAAAGTGGTACGCGTAGGTGTGTTGCGATTGGAAAGCCAACAAGTGTATGTGTGGCTGCGATAGTTATTTTGTACGTCGTAGGGATTGGTCGCGGATATATTAATTGATTGTTAGAAATGCTTCGTCGTAAAATATTGTGTTTGCGCGGCAAATTTTAATAAAGCCTAAAGCATGCTCGGTGACTTCCGTAGTTGGCTAATGAGTTAGTCTATGTTAAATATATCTTATGTATTCATCGTGGCGTAGGATAGCGTGGGTTAAAAATATAAATTGTGTGACAGGGGATTCGTGTTTTAAAGGCGAGGTGTGCGAATGATCAGTTGGTGTTTCGCTCGTCTAGTCGCTAAGTGTTGTCATAAATAATTGTGCAAAAATTGGTTATGAGAATGCAGTGGTCACGTGGTGTGGTTGGATGCGATAAGTAGACTAGAAGTGTGGGTTTGCCTAAGCACGATGTTGTCAAATGTGTGCATCGAAATGCGATGTAGTAGGGGTTGCGTTAAATTAAACGGTAATGTCTCGGGTGCACGCCGCAATATGGTTGTATGCGAGACAGGGTAACATAAAGTGTGCTCAACATAAATGTTTGGTCGTGGTAGGTAGAAATTGTCTCGGCTTAAGTAGAGAGGTGAGGGCATGCCGTAAGTAGTCATCACTCCCTCTATAATTAAGTCGAGTCTATATGTGTTAGGCGTTCCTCGAATTATGCTCCACATATAGTGTACGATTGTGCTCACGATTTTGAGTAGACACTTCCAATAAGTCAAGTAGGTTCGTAATGAAAGATGTGTGATGAAGTTAGTTGTTTTAGGATATTGTTGAAATGCTCCATTCATGTGATAGACCTGTGTGGATAATTTAAATCGAGTCGATGTGTGTGACGATGATATTCATGAATTAAGTAGATGTCCTAAAAATTGTGTAATGAAGCTTAGGTTAAGTTGCAAGCGATGTGGAAATGTTTTGGTAAATATGTATGTGAATTGTGAACGAGTCATTCGATGTATTAGACATGTCGTGACGTGGTGGTATGAAAAATGGGTTAGGAATCGATCGGCTAAATACCCGGTTCGGTTAGAATTATTTTGTTACTTGGGATTGTGGGGGGAAGTGATGGTGTGACTATGTAGCCGTCACGTCATCTATTGTGCGACTATGCTTAAGTGTGCCTTGCTATAAGTTAGAATAAATCGAGTCCCTAGAACGCGACAATTTTAGAAGTAAATAGAAGCTGAATTTTGAGGATTGCTGTTTTGGACTGCATGCGCTGTTTTAGTTGTGCTGTATGTTTGGTGAACTAAATTATGTTTTCTGTAGATATGTGCTATAGAAAAGTTGTAGATAACATGATTATCTTGCTTGTACAAAAATTTGACAGCCATAAGCCTGATCGTTTAGGAGTTGTGTTTTTCGCAAGCCCAGCATCTGAATCTGTCGAATTTCTGGACAGATTTCAGAAATTGCAATGGTTGCTTAAGTTAATGTTGAAATAAGTTATTGGTGGCCACAAGAAAGTTGTAGATAACCTTATTATCTTGCTGGTGTTAAAATTTGACAGCCATAGGTCTGACAGTTTAGGAGTTACATATTTTACAAATTCAGTAACTGAATCTGTCCAAATTCTGTACAGATTTCAGAAACTGTATTGTTTGCTTAAGTTAATGTTAGAATCCGTCCTTGTCGATTATAAGAAAGTTGTAGAGGCTTTTCTTATCTTGCTTGTGTTAAAATTTCATAACTAAACGCCTGACGGTTTAAGAGTTATGAATTTTACAACTTGGTTGCTGTGTTCTGTCCACTGACAGAACAGATTTCGAAAACTGAATTGTTTGATTCAGTTCAACATAGAATCGATTCTTTGTGATTATAAAAGTTATGTAGTGCTTTTGCCAAGCTTTCCAAAAAGTCTTGGATCACTATTTTTGGTGGTCTGAAGCTTAAGTTATGAATGTTACAATTATGAAGACTGAATCTGTCCAGTTCTGGACAGCAAGGTCTTTTAGTGATATTTACGCTTAGTTAAATGTTGAATCACCCTGTGATGTTTATAAACAAATTGTAGAACATTTAATTAGCTTTTCAGAAAGTCTAGGATCACCTTATTTGGATGTCTGAATTTTCAGTTGTGAATTTTTGAAGTTGCTAACCTGAATCTGTCCAAATCTGGACAGAGCTGTTTGATTAGCTGTTTTAACCTTGCTAAGTGTTGAATCATGTTGTGATGAAAATACCAAAGTTGTAAAGCACTTTTTAAGCTTTTCAGAAAGTCCTAGTTTGCTATGTTTGGATTAATGGTTGAAAAGTTATGATTAAAACGAGTTACTGCTATGCTGCTGTCCTAAAAATCTGCAAGTGCGCATTTAAGTGTTTAGTTCACCCTTTGGCTAAAAATGCTTAGTTAGCACTTAACGGACCTAGACTTGTAATGTCTAAACTTAAGTTAACATGTGTCCATGATTGTTGTGCTTGCTTGCTGTAGTTGGTTATGGGTAGAAGTTTTGTAGTTATTGATGTCTATGTCCTGTTTAAACTTCCGTTGTCTTGGTTGCTTTCGCGCGATCAATAGGAGAACTAATGAAAAGCCGTATCCAAATAAATAAGATACGCGTACTTGTAATGTCGTAATTGCGTCGCGTAAATAAATAAAATATGGTCGTCTTGTTAATGATGTTAATGATGAACGTCGATAACGTACGAATAGCTAGCGCTTGCGTATAGTCGTTGCAGTGTCTTACTAATTGGTGTTTAGTTCGCTACCATGTATTGTATATCTTGTGATATTTTTCATCATATTCATCCATATGCATATTGCATCTCGTTCAGGACCGAGAGATGATGATCGAGCCGGTGATGTGGTGCCAACCACAAGACGCAGTTGGTAGACGACCTGAAGGATGGACATAACCAGTGGATGCTCGCCAAGCGAGTATCTCCCCCAGCAAACACTACCTAAGTGTTAAATTAAAGGCAAGCCCCGGTTTTATGCATAACCGTTATATATATGCTATTTTACTGCACTTAATGTTTGTAGGCTTGTACTGTGCACTTAAGTGTAGGAGTTGCCTGAAACCCTAGTTGCATGAACTCAGGATTCCCTTTGAGATGGATACTAGTATGCTAGGTCGAGTAGCTGCTTTACTAATTAGGGATCTCGGTAGAAGTCGAGTGATTTTTCTAGCACTCGCGCGAGGTCAGGAATTGGTTGTATCCACTTTCCTATCATATTGAGGTTGATTGTGGGCAACAATCCATGGGGATTGGTTGTTCACGGGATAAAAAGTTGATTAAGGATTAAGGTGTGGTACCGTGTGTCAAGCGTTTGAACGTACTAAACACATACCGAGAAATATGGTAAATCGGTAAGCCTAGTACCTGAGTGAACCTGGCAGTGGACATACCCCCTCACGCGACCTGAGACGTAGTCTCCCATTCCGGTTATGGTGGGTACAAGTGCGGTCACTGCACGACGGCCAGTCGGGGTCAGTGAGGCATTGTACGCCAAGGCGGTGAGTCCTGATCTGCTGACGGGGAATCGATGGGGACGGTTGATGTGTGTGGGGACGGAGCGCCCCTACATGTCGTGTGTTTAGGTTTACCTTGCAAGGATAAAAACTCGATTCGAATCGTCTGCTTCTCGCAGCTAATGAGACTGCTTGATCCATGCTGCTACATTGAGTAACAAGTGGAACTGTGTTGAGATGATACAAGCTGTTGATTGCTAAAAATGCTTGCTACTATGTATGAATAGATAGTACACTTTTAGCCTTAAGAGAGTCACACTTAATTTTGACAAAGTTAAAATCTTGATTTAGAAACTCAGCTAGTGCTTTTGGCAACCAAACCCCACAGCCAAACAGCTGCATGTCTAGAGGTAGAGGAGTATAGACTCCTCACACCGGGTAAGTCTAGCTGAGTATTAGTATACTCAGCCTTGCTTGTGGCACAATTTTTGCAGGTACTCCTTAGGATGATTTGTTGCTGGTGTGACTTGGCCTCCATCCCTGCCACCGGGATAGATGGTCGAGTGGGTTACTGCTTCCGCAGGAGAGGACCAGGAGGAGTAGCGTGGCCAGGCTTCGCCATGTTGCTCGGTTCTTCTCCGTTAGTTATTTCCGCTGCATTAAAATTTATGGTTATTATTTCTGAAACTCCGATAATGTAATCACTAATGATACTTATTAAATTTGTGGTATTATGTTTTATTGTATTTCTCTGTGCCTCACCTTCGAGTGAGCTAGTGGTATTCGATCCTGGATCAGTGGCCGTGTCGGACTAGATCCGAGGGACTGACGGGTTATTCCCATTTAAGTGTGGTCTAGCCTCTAAGGCGGGGCTTAGGCACTTAAGTTGGAATAATTCGGGCGGTTCCGCCACATGAGCGCCTTGTGAGCAGTACACCCCTGTTTTTTGTCGTTGTTTTTTTCTTCTTTTGGTGTTTTGGTGTTTGCGCTAACTATGGCAGGAGCACACGACACGGTGGATGCCCAGTTGCTGGAAATAAGGGGACAAGTTGATGGACTTGCTGATGACATTAGGACGATGCATGAACGGCTTGATTCAACGGTCACTTCGACGACCGAGCGTTTCAACCAGCTTGACCTTGCTCAAACGGCGACTCGCACCACACTCGACACCATCCTGGCACACCTTGATGCGTTGACCACAAAGATGGAGCAGGACTACGGCGGTGACACTGAGTGGGAAGATGGAGATCGCCGTGGTCGTGCACGCCGTGTGGTTCGTCATCCCCCTAATGACTTATTTTCTAAGATTAAATTTAAAATTCCACCTTTTAATGGCAAATATGATCCTGCTGCATATCTTGATTGAGAGTTAGAGGTTGAACAAAAATTTTCATGCCATGATATTGCTGCACATTCTCAGGTTAAAGCTGCTATTAGTGAATTTACTGATTTTGCTTTAATTTGGTGGCGTGAGTTTAAAATAAAACATCCCACTACCATTCCAACCACTTGGGATCAGTTGAAAGCTACGATGCGACATCGATTTGTGCCTTCGTATTATGCTCGTGATTTACTTAATAAAATGTAGTGTTTTCAGCAAGGTTCTCAATCTGTTGAGGACTATTTCCAGGAGTTACAAAAAGGTATGATTCGTTGTGGGATATTAGAGGACAACGACGCTGCTATGGCACGTTTTCGTGGTGGTTTAAACGGCGAAATCCAAGATATACTTGATTATAAGGAATATTATGATATGACTACTTTATTTGAATATGCTTGCAAAGCTGAACGTGAAGTGCAGGGACGCCGCTCGAAGCCATATTCTAACCCTTTTGCAGGACGAAGCTCGACATCCACCTCAGCACCAGTTCCCCCTGCGCCATCCACATCCACCACTACTCCACGCGAGAAGACGACCAAACCTGTCAGCACTGCCCCACCCACAGGTCGTACACGGGATATTCAGTGTCATCGCTGTAGAGGATTTGGCCATGTGATTCGGGACTGCCCAAACAAGCGCACTTTGCTCATTCGTGACGATGGTGAGTACTCTTCCGCTAGTGATTCTGAAGAAATTGAACATGCACTACTTGCCACTGACCATGCAGCTAAGGCGGAGGTACATGTCAACCCGGGCGACGCTGATAGGTATGAAAGTCTTGTTGTGCAGCGTGTTCTCAGTACACAGGTCGCTTTGCCCGAGAAGAATCAGCGACACACTCTGTTCCATACAAAGGGTGTTGTGCAGGAGCGGTCAATTCGCATCATTATCGACAGCGGCAGTTGCAACAACTTGGCGAGTACCATGCTGGTCGAAAAGTTATCGTTACCCACTCGTAAGCATCCAAACCCATATCACATTCAATGGCTTAATGATGGTGGTAAAATAAAAATCACACGTTCCTTGCGCGTTCCTATCTCCATGGGTGCTTATTCTGATTTTGTTGATTGTGATGTTATTCCCATGGAAGCATGCTCTTTGTTACTTGGTCGACCTTGGCAATATGATACTGATAGCTTGCATCATGGTCGTTCGAATCATTGTTCTTTCATTTTGAAGGGTCAGAAAATAATTATACATCCAATGACACCTGAACAAATTGTTAAAGATGATCTTGCCCGAGCTGCTATAACTGCTAAACAACTTGATCCATCGCCCTCTGTTCCTTCTAAAATCAAGTTGAAGGCTCCTGTTTTACTTGCTACACGTGCTGATTTTGATGATCTACATGGTGCTCATTTGCCATGCTATGCACTTATATGCTCTAGTGTCCTCATTTCACTTGATGATGCACCATCTTTGGCTATTCCCCCTATGGTTGCTAACCTTTTGCAGGAGTACGCTGATGTTTTTCCCAAAGACTTACCACCGGGTCTCCCACCACTTCGTGGCATTGAGCACCAGATCGACCTCATTCCCGGCGCACAGCTTCCGAACCGCGCACCGTACCGTACAAATCCGGATGAGACGAAGGAGATTCAGCGCCAGGTACAGGCGTTGCTTGACAAGGGATACATTCGTGAGTCTCTTAGCCCTTGCTCTGTTCCTGTGTTACTTGTTCCCAAGAAAGATGGGTCATGGCGTATGTGTGTAGACTGTCGTGCTATTAATAACATCACTATTCGTTATCGATATCCTATACCACGCCTTGATGATATGCTAGATGAGCTTAGTGGTGCCATTATTTTCACTAAGATTGATTTGCGTAGTGGTTACCACCAGATTAGAATGAAACTGGGTGATGAATGGAAAACGACTTTTAAAATGAAATTTGGTTTATATGAATGGTTGGTTATGCCGTTTGGATTGACTAATGCTCCCGGCACTTTTATGCGAGTGATGAATGAAGTTCTAAGGCCCTTCATAGGATTGTTTGTGGTTGTTTATTTTGATGATATTCTTATTTACAGCAAATCTAAGAAAGAGCATTTGGAACATTTAAGTGTTGTTTTTGATGCATTGCGTGCTGCCCAGTTATTTGCTAACATGGAAAAATGCATCTTTTGTACACGACGTGTCTCGTTTCTTGGTTATGTTGTTACTCCACAGGGCATTGAGGTGGATAGCAGCAAGATTGCTGCCATTCGGGAGTGGCCTACACCGACGACGGTCACACAAATTCGGAGCTTTCTTGGACTTGCTGGTTTCTACCGCAGATTTGTTCGTGATTTTAGCTCCATTGCAGCGCCTCTACATGAGCTTACAAAGAAAGATGTGCCATTTGCTTGGAGTGATTCCCAGGAGGAAGCGTTCAACACTTTGAAAGATAAGTTAACCCAAGCTCCCCTATTGCAATTGCCTGATTTTAATAAAGTGTTTGAGCTTGAATGCGATGCTAGTGGTATTGGGCTAGGTGCTGTTTTGTTACAAGAAGGAAAACCAGTTGCTTATTTTAGTGAAAAATTAAGCAGTGCTAGTCTGAAATATTCTACTTATGATAAGGAGCTTTACGCTTTAGTGCGCACTTTGCATACATGGCAGCACTATCTTTGGCATCGTGAGTTTATAATCCATTCTGATCATGAGGCTTTAAAACATATTCGTACCCAAACAAATCTGAACCGTCGTCATGCTAAATGGGTAGAATTCATTGAGTCAATTCCTTACATTATTAAACACAAGAACGGGATGGACAATGTTATTGCTGATGCTTTGTCTCGTCGCTATACCATGCTGTCACAGTTAGATTTTAAAATCTTTGGTTTGCACACTGTGAAAGATCAATATGTTGATGATGCTGATTTTAAAGATGCTTTCGGCCATTGTATTAATGGGAAACTATGGGGCAAATTTCACATACAGGATGGGTTCCTGTTTCGCGCTAACAAGCTGTGTGTTCCAGCTAGCTCGGTTCGTCTTTTGTTGTTACAGGAAGCACATGGAGGCGGTCTCATGGGGCACTTTGGCGTCTACAAGACACATGAGGTGTTGGCTGCCCACTTTTTTTGGCCTCGGATGCGCGCTGATGTTGAGCGCCTTGTTGCACGCTGCACTACTTGTCAGAAAGCTAAGTCACGGTTGAACAACCATGGTTTGTATATGGCTTTGCCTGTTCCTACTTCCCCTTGGATTGATATTTCGATGGATTTTGTTTTGGGATTGCCTAGAACTAAGAAGGGGAGGGATAGCATTTTTGTGATTGTTGATCGATTATTCAAAATGGCTCATTTCATACCTTGTCATAAGACTGATGATGCTAGAAATGTTGTTGAATTGTTTTTTAGAGAGATTATTCGTTTGCACGGTATTCCCAATACAATAGTCTCGGATCGTGATGCTAAGTTTTTGAGTCATTTTTGGAGATCTCTGTGGAATAAATTGGGAACTAAATTGCTATTTAGCACCACTTGTCACCCTCAGACTGATGGCCAAACTGAGGTAGTTAATCGAACTTTGTCTACCATGCTTAGGGCTGTTTTAGACAAAAATTTGAAACGTTGGGAGGATTGCTTGCCTCATGTTGAGTTTGCTTATAATCATGCAACCCATTCTTCTACAAAGATGTGCCCTTTTCAAATTGTTTATGGTTACATTCCTAGGGCGCCTATTGCTTTGTTTTCGCTTGATGCTGCGGACGCCCCACACATAGATGCTCTTGCACATGTTGAACAAATGATTAATCTCCATGAACAAACTCAACAAAACATTGCTGCTGCTAATGCTAAATATCAGATTACTGGTAGTAAAGGCCGGAAACTAGTTACTTTTGAACCTGGTGATATGGTTTGGTTGCATTTGAGAAAGGATCGTTTTCCTACTTTGCGCCGTTCTAAATTGATGCCTCGTGCTGCTGGTCCTTTTAAGATACTAACCAAGATTAATGATAATGCTTATACCCTTGACCTGCCTGCGGAGTTTGGTGTTTCCACTAGTTTTAATGTTGCAGATTTGAAACCGTATGCGGGAGAAGACGAGGAGTTGCCGTCGAGGACGACTTCAATTCAAGAAGGGGAGGATGATGAGGACATCAACACCAACACGAGCACATCTACACCAGCAGCACCTTCTCCAGCCCAGGCGCCATCTTCACCAGTCCAGGCGCCACCCCTTCCACCTGGGCCAGTGACTCGGGCCCGTGCAAGAGAATTGAACTACATCATGCTGTTAAAGAACGAAGGCCCGGAAGAATAGACGACCAGCCCAACTGCGGCCCATAATGGACGACCTAGGGTTGGCCGCCCCTAGGGGCTGCGCCCCCTCTCTATTTATCCAGGAGCTGCGCCTCCTTTATTTCTTGAGTTTTGTTTTAGATCTAGCTTTAGCTACTCTCGAGCACGCTCAAATCTGTGCTGTCTTCGTGTATTCAGAACTCCACCCTCGAGTAATAGATTAGATTGCTCGCATCTTTTTCTTGTTCGTTCTTCGATTGCGCACAGGAAACGATCTTCGTGATCAGGCCGATCTCGCATCAGCAAGGTCGGTAACCATAGGGAGTTGGTTCAGCGATTGCATTGGCGCCTCGGGCTTGCTCGTCGTAGTCGGATCGCAAGGGTCATCTTCCGCCAAATCGGAATTATCTCTACTCGCCGAAAGATCGGCCACCTCAGCTACATCACTAAAGTAGTGGATTGTGCATGTTCGTTGCGAAAAACGAAGAAATGGTTCCGGTGGCAAAACTCGTGCCTGTTTGCACCCCGACACCCGTTTCTGAAATGGGTGACTTGCGGCAACAAAATTGCGCGAAACCACCCGAAACATGAGTTTTGGACCTAAAGTAGTGGATTGGGCATGTTCGTTCCGAAAAACAAAGAAATGGTTCCGGTGGCAAAAACTCGTGCTTGTATACACCCCGACACCCATTTTCGGAATGATTGACGTGCGACAACGAAATTGCGCGAAACCACCCCAAACATGTGTTTTGGACCTAAAGTAGTGGATTGGGCATGTTCGTTGCGAAAAACGAAGAAATGGATCCGGTGGCAAAAACTCGTGCTTTGTATGCACCCAGACACGGTTTTCGGAATGGATGACTTGCGGCAACGAAATTGCACGAAACCACCCCAAACATGAGTTTTGGACCTAAAGTAGTGGATTGGGCACGTTCATTGCGAAAAACAAAGAAATGGTTCTGGTGGCAAAAACTCGTGCTTGTATGCAGCCCACACCCGTTTTCTGAATGGGTGACGTCCGGCAATGAAATTGCGCGAAACCACCCCAAACATGAGTTTTGGACCTAAAGTAGTGGATTGGGCATGTTCGTTCTGAAAAACGAAGAAATGGTTCCGGTGGCAAAAACTCGTGCTTGTATGCACCCACACCCATTTTCGGAATGGGTGAGGTGCGGCAACGAAATTGAGCGAAACCAGTCCAAACATGAGTTTTGGACCTAAAGTGGTGGATTGGGCATGTTCGTTGCGAAAAACGGAGAAATGGTTCCGGTAGCAAAAACTCGTGCTTTGTATGCACCCCGACACCCGTTTTTGGAATATCCGACTTGCGGCAACGAAATTGCGTGAAACACCCCAACACATGAGTTTTGGACCTAAAGTAGTGGATTGGGCATGTTCGTTGTGAAAAACGAAGAAATGGTTCCGGTGGCAAAAACTCGTGCTTTGTATGCACCCCGACACCCATTTTCGGAATGGGTGACGTGCGGCAACGAAATTGCACGAAACCACCCCAAACACATGAGTTTTGGACCTAAAGTAGTGGATTGGGCATGTTTGTTGTGAAAAACGAAGAAATGGTTCCGGTGGCAAAAACTCGTGCTTTGCACCCCGACACCCGTTTTCGGAATGGGTGACGTGCAGCAACGAAATTGCGAAACCA
Organism: Zea luxurians; assembly: GCA_029449295.1. NCBI lineage: Eukaryota > Viridiplantae > Streptophyta > Magnoliopsida > Poales > Poaceae > Zea > Zea luxurians. Next base: position 71,407 of record JAOPSE010001931.1, read on the forward strand.
CCCCAAACATGTGTGTTGGACCTAAAGTAGTGGATTGTGCATGTTCGTTGCGAAAAACGAAGAAATGGTTCTAGTGGCAAAAACTCGTGCTTGGATGCACCTGACACCCGTTTTTGGAATGGGTGACGTGCGGCAACGAAATTGCGCGAAACCACCCCAAACATGAGTTTTGGAGCTAAAGTAGTGGATTGGTCATGTTCCTTGAGAAAAACGAAGAAATGGTACCGGTGGCAAAAACTCGTGCTTATATGCACCCCACACCCGTTTTCGGAATGGGTGACGTGCAGCAACCAAATAGCGTGAAACCAACATGAGTTTTGGACCTAAAGTAGTGGATTGAGCATGTTCGTTGCAAAAAACAAAGAAATGGTTCCGGTGGCAAAAACTCATGGTTGTATGCACCCCGACACCCAATTTCGGAATGGGTGACGTGCGGCAACGAAATTGTGCGAAACCACCCCAAACATGAGTTTTGGACCTAAAGTAGTGGATTGGGCATGTTCGTTGCGAAAAACGAAGAAATGTTTCCGGTGGCAAAAACTCGTGCTTGCATGCACTCCGACACCTGTTTTCGGAATGGTGACGTGTGGCAACAAAATTGTGCGAAACCACCCAAAATTTGTGTTTTGGCCCTAAAGTAGTGGACTGGCATGTTTGTTGCGAAAAACGAAGAGATGGTTCCGGTGGCAAAACCTCGTGCTTATATGCACCTCGACACCCGTTTATGGAATTTGTGCGTGCGGCAACGAAATTGCGCGAAACCACCCCAAACATAAGTTTTGAAACTAAAGTAGTGGATTGGGCATGTTCATTGTGAAAAATGACAAAATGGTTCCCGTTGAAAAAACTCATGCTTTTATGCACCCCGACACCCGTTTTCGGAATGGGTGACGTGCGGCAACGAAATTGCGCGAAACCACCCCAAACATGTGTTTGGGATCTAAAGTAGTGGATTGGGCATGTTCGTTGCGAAAAACGAAGAAATGGTTCCGATGGTAAAAACTCGTGCTTTATGAACCCCGACACCCGTTTTCGGAATGGGTGACGTGCGGCAACGAAATTGCATGAAACCACCCAAAACATGAGTTTTGGACCTAAAGTAGTGGATTGGACATGTTCGTTGCGAAAAACGAAGAAATGGTTCCGGTGGCAAAAACTCGTGCTTGTATGCACCCCGACACCTGTTTTTGGAATGGGTGACGTGCGGCAACGAAATTACGCGAAACCACCCCAAACATGTGTTTTGGACCTGAAGTAGTGGATTGGGCATGTTCGTTGCGAAAAACGAAGAAATGGTTCCGGTGGCAAAAACTCGTGCTTTGTATGCACGGCCTGAAATTGCGCGAGACCACCGGAAACATGAGTTTTGGACCTAAAGTAGTGGATTGTATGCACGACCTGAAATTGCGCGAGACCACCGCAAATATAAGTTTTGGAATGAGTGACGAGCGACAACGAAGATGCGAAACCACCCCAAACATGAGTGTTGGACCTAAAGTAATTGGGCATGTTCATTGCGAAAAACGAAGAAATGGTTCCGGTGGCAAAAACTCGTGCTTTTTGCACCCCGACACCCATTTTCGAAATGGGTGACGCGCGGCAACAAAATTGTGCGAAACCACCCCAAACATGAATTTTGGACCTAAAGTAGTGGATTGGGCATGTTCGTTCCAAAAAACAAAGAAATGGTTCCGTTGGCAAAAACTCGTGCTTGTATACACCCCGACACCCGTTTTCGGAATGGGTGACGTGCGGCATCGAAATTGCGCGAAACCACCCCAAACATGTGTTTTGGACCTAAAGTAGTGGATTGGGCATGTTCGTTGCGGAAAACGAAGAAATGGTTCTGGTGGCAAAAACTCGTGCTTGTATGCACCCCTTACCCGATTTTGGAATGGGTGACGTGCGGCAACCAAATTACGCGAAACCACCCAAAACATGTGTTTTGGCCCTAAAGTAGTGGATTGGGCTTGTATGCACCAGACACCCATTTTCGGAATGGGTGACATGCGGCAACCAAATTGCGCGAAACCACCCCAAACATAAGTTTTGGGCCTAATGTAGTGGATTGGGCAAGTTCGTTGCGAAAAAACGAAGAAATGGTTCCGGTGGCAAAAACTCGTGCTTTGTATGCACCTCGACACCCGTTTTCGAAATGGATGACTTGCGACAACGAAATTGCGCGAAACAACCCCAAACACGAGTTTTGGACCTAAAGTAGTGGATTGGGCATGTTCGTTGCGAAAAACAAAGAAATGGTTCCGGTGGCAAAAACTCGTGCTTGTATGCACCCCACCACCCGTTTTCGGAATTGGTGACGTGCGGCAACGAAATTGCGCGAAACCACCCTAAACATGAGTTTTGGACCTAAAGTAGTGGATTGGGCATGTTCGTTGCGAAAAATGAAGAAATGGTTCCGGTGGCAAAAACTCGTGCTTTGTATGCACCCTGACACCCGTTTTCGGAATGAGTGACGAGCGACAACGAAGATGCGAAACCACCCCAAACATGAGTGTTGGACCTAAAGTAATTGGGCATGTTCGTTGCGAAAAACGAAGAAATGGTTCCGGTGGCAAAAACTCGTGCTTGTTTGCACCCCGACACCCGTTTTCGAAATGGGTGACGTGCGGCAACAAAATTGTGCGAAACCACCCCAAACATGAGTTTTGGACCTAAAGTAGTGGATTGGGCATGTTCGTTCCAAAAAACAAAGAAATGGTTCTGTTCGCAAAAACTCGTGCTTGTATACACCCCGACACCCGTTTTCGGAATGGGTGACGTGCGGCAACGAAATTGCGCGAAACTACCCCAAACATGTGTTTTGGACCTAAAGTAGTGGATTGGGCATGTTCGTTGCGAAAAACGAAGAAATGGATCCGGTGGCAAAAACTCGTGCTTTGTATGCACCGTGACACCCGTTTTCGGAATGGATGACTTGCGGCAACGAAATTGTGCGAAACCACCCAAACATGAGTTTTGGACCTAAAGTAGTGGATTGGGCATGTTCGTTGCGAAAAACAAAGAAATGGTTTCGGTGGCAATAACTCGTGCTTGTATGCACCCCACACCCGTTTTCGGAATGGTTGACGTGCGGCAACGAAATTGCGCGAAACCACTCCAAACATGAGTTTTGGACCTAAAGTTGTGGATTGGGCATGTTTGTTGCGAAAAACAAAGAAATGGTTCCTGATGAGGACATCAACACCAACACGAGCACATCTACACCAGCAGCACCTTCTCCAGCCCATGCACCATCTTCCCCAGTCCAGGCGCCACCCCTTCCACCTGGGCCAGTGACTCGGGCCCGTGCAAGAGAATTGAACTACATCATGCTGTTAAAGAACGAATGCCCAGAAGAATAGACGACCAGCCCAACTGCGGCCCATAATGGACGACCTAGGGTTGGCCGCCCGTAGGGGCTGTGCCCCTCTCTATTTATCCAGGAGCTGCGCCTCCTTTGTTTTTCGAGTTTTGTTTTACATCTAGCTTTAGCTACCCCAGAACACGCACAAATACGTGTTGTCCTCTGTGATTCAGAACTCCACCTCGAGTGATATTAAGATTGCTCGCATCTTTTTCTTGTTCGTTCTTCGATTGCGCACAGGAAACAGTCTTCGTGATCAGGCCGATCTCGCATCAGCAAGGTCGGTAACCATTGGTAGTTGGTTCAGCGATTGCATTGGCTTCGGGTTCGCTCGTCGTAGTCTGATCGTGAGGGTCTACTTCCACCAAATCAAAATTATCTCCACTCACCGAAAGATCGGGCACTCCAGCTCTATCAAGTGGTATCAGATTTCCAGGTTGATCGGTGAGTTTATCGAGTGTTTTTTTCTCTCCTATAGTCCACAAAACCATATAAAAATTTAGGTTAGACCTTATCCCAGCACCCTTTTGAGCCTCGCACTTTCTTTCAATAATCTGCATTGTTGAATTTGTGTGCTTTCACGTCATTTGTTGCTGGTTGCATTGTGTTATTCCACCATTCAAACCCTAGCGCGCCGCCACCATATTCCGTTTGATCACGCCACAAACCGAGTCAACGCCGCTTCCTTATTTTTCTCCTTCGGTTACGTAAAAAAACAGAAAAAAAAAACAAAACGAGTCAACGTCGCTTCCTTGTTTTTCTCCTTCAGTTACGTCATAAAAAAACAGAAACAAAAAAGAAAACAAAGGAGAAAGGATACAAAGCGGTTGTCTCATCTCGGTCGTTTTAAACATACCTTCCTTAAACCGGGCATAACTTTTCGCTCGGTTGTTTAAAAAATCTGAAATTTTTACAGGAGCTTGTTGACACCATTCTGAGGCCGCCAAACTGGCCTACGACCTGTTTGGGTTTCGATAAAATTGTCAAAAAAATTCAGGAAAATAAAGAAAAAAATTCGTCAAAGTTCTCGCACGTTTATCAGATAACTTTTTGATTTTCTGTAGACCACATCTGAACTCTGTTTTAGGTGAAACTTCGTGTAGCTCCTATGTTGTTGCTCCTTGTGCTGAGAAAAATATCAAAAAAAATCATACAAAAAAGAAGAACAAAATCACCTGTGATTCCTACTAGTGCCTTTTTGGCCTCGCTAGTACAATATTTACGGTACTGCCATTCTGCTAGTTCCATCCATCCTTTGCACTTGTGGCCAGCAATATAGTTTCGTGTTTTGCACTATAATTCAACTTTGCATTATTGTTTGATCGTGCTAATCCTTGACTTGAGTGCAGCCTACCCAAAACTCCACATATTTCTACGACGAGAAGGTTTCTGTTTCTCCAGGCAATCGCTCATCTAATCTTTCACCGGTTCCACCTGTTGGTTGCAGTTCACCACTGTGGCTTGGTAAGAACAGATAAGAACTTGATAACAGCATTCAATTGAGCGAGTGTCACCACCATTTCCCTGTTGTCGTCGGTTTTTTTCTCCTTTTGGTGTTTTAGTGTTTGCGCTAACTATGGCCGGAGCACACGACACGGTGGATGCCCAGTTGCTGGAAGTAAGGGGACAAGTTGATGGACTTGCTGCTGACATTAGGACGATGCATGAACAGCTTGATTCAACGGTCACTTCGACGATCGAGCGTTTCAACCAGCTTGACCTTGCTCAAACGGCGACTTGCATCACACTCGACACCATCCTGGCACGCCTTGATGTGTTGACCACAAAGATGGAGCAGGACTACGGCGGTGACACTTAGCAGGACGATGGAGATCGCCGTGGTCGTGCACGCCGTGTGGTTCGTCATCCCCCTAATGACTTATTTTCTAAGATTAAATTTAAAATTCCACCTTTTAATGGCAAATATGATCCTGCTGCATATCTTGATTGGGAGTTAGAGGTTGAACAAAAATTTTCATGCCATGATATTGCTGCACATTCTCAGGTTAAAGCTGCCATTAGTGAATTTACTGATTTTGCTTTAATTTGGTGGCGTGAGTATAAAATAAAACATCCCATTCCAACCACTTGGGATCAGTTGAAAGCTACGATGCGACATCGATTTGTGCCTTCGTATTATGCTCATGATTTGCTTAATAAAATGCAGCGTTTTCAGCAAGGTTCTCAATCTGTTGAGGACTATTTCCAGGAGTTATAAAAAGGTATGATTCGTTGTGGGATATTGGAGGACAACGACGCTGCTATGGCATGTTTTCGTGGTGGTTTAAACCGCGAAATCCAGGATATACTTGATTATAAGGAATATTATGATATGACTACTTTATTTGAATATGCTTGCAAAGCTGAACGTGAAGTGCAGGGACGCCGCTCGAAGCCATATTCTAACCCTTTTGCAGGACGAAGCTCGACATCCACCACAGTACTAGTTCCCCCCTGCGCCATCCACATCCACCACTACTCCACGCGAGAAGATGACCAAACCAGCCAGCACTGCCCCACCCACAGGTCGTACACGGGATATTCAGTGTCATCGCTGTAGAGAATTTGGCCATGTGATTTGGGACTGCCCAAACAAGCGCACTTTGCTCATTCGTGACGATGGTGAGTACTCTTCCACTAGTGATTCTGAAGAAATTGAACATGCACTAATTGCCACTAACCATGCAACTCAGGCGGAGGTACATGTCAACCCGGGCGACGCTGATAGGTATGAAAGTCTTGTTGTGCAGCGTGTTCTTAGTACACAGGTCGCTTTGCCCGAGAAGAATCAGCGACACACTCTGTTCCATACAAAGGGTGTTGTGCAGGAGCGGTCAATTCGCATCATTATCGACAGCGACAGTTGCAACAATTTGGCGAGTACCATGCTGGCCGAAAAGTTGTCGTTACCCACTCGTAAGCATCCAAACCCATATCACATTCAATGGCTTAATGATGGTGGTAAAATAAAAATCACACGTTCCGTGCGTGTTCCTTTCTCCATGGGTGCTTATTCTGATTTTGTTGATTGTGATGTTATTCCCATGGAAGCATGCTCTTTGTTACTTGGTCGACCTTGGCAATATGATACTGATAGCTTGCATCATGGTCGTTCGAATCATTATTCTTTCATTTTTAAGGGTCGGAAAATAATTATACATCCAATGACACCTGAACAAATTGTTAAAGATGATCTTGCCCGAGCTGCTATAACTGCTAAACAACTTGATCCATCGCCCTCTGTTCCTTCTGAAATCAAGTTGAAGGCTCATGTTTTACTAGCTACACGTGCTGATTTTGATGATCTACACGGTGCTCATTTGCCATGCTATGCACTTGTATGCTCTAGTGTCCTCATTTCACTTGATGATGCACCATCTTTGGCTATTCCCCCTATGGTTGCTAACCTTTTGCAGGTGTACGCTGATGTCTTTCCCAAAGACTTACCACTGGGTCTCCCACTGCTTCATGGCATTGAGCACCAGATCGACCTCATGCCCGGCGCACAGCTTCCAAACCGCGCACCGTACCGTACAAATCCGGATGAGACGAAGGAGATTCAGCGCCAGGTACAGGCGTTCCTTGACAAGGGATACAATCTTGAGTCTCTTAGCCCTTGCTCTGTTCCTGTGTTACTTGTTCCCAAGAAAGATGGATCATGGCGTATGTGTGTAGACTGTCGTGCTATTAATAACATCACTATTCGTTATCGATATCCTATACCACGCCTTGATGATATGCTAGATGAGCTTAGTGGTGCCATTATTTTCACTAAGATTGATTTGCGTAGTGGTTACCACCAGATTAGAATGAAACTGGGTGATGAATGGAAAACGGATTTTAAAACGAAATTTGGTTTATATGAATGGTTGGTTATGCCGTTTGGATTGACTAATGCTCCCAGCACTTTTATGCGAGTGATGAATGAAGTTCTGAGGCCCTTCATAGGATTGTTTGTGGTTGTTTATTTTGATGATATCCTTATTTACAGCAAATCTAAGAAAGAGCATTTGGAACATTTAAGTGCTGTTTTTGATGCATTGCGTGCTGCCCAGTTATTTGCTAACATGGAAAAATGCATCTTTTGCACACGACGTGTCTCGTTTCTTGGTTATGTTGTAACTCCACAGGGCATTGAGGTGGATAGCAGCAAGATTGCTGCCATTCGGGAGTGGCCTACACCGACGACGGTCACACAAATTCGAAGCTTTCTTGGACTTGCCGGTTTCTACCACAGATTTGTTCGTGATTTTAGCTCCATTGCAGCGCCTCTACATGAGCTTACAAAGAAAGATGTGCCGTTTGCTTGGAGTGATTCGCAGGAGGTAGCGTTCAGCACATTGAAAGATAAGTTAACCCAAGCTCCCCTATTGCAATTGCCTGATTTTAATAAAGTGTTTGAGCTTGAATGCGATGCTTGCGGTATTGGGCTAGGTGCTGTTTACAAGAAGGAAAACCAGTTGCTTATTTTAGTTAAAAATTAAGCGGTGCTAGTCTGAAATATTCTACTTATGATAAGGAGCTTTACGCTTTAGTGCGCACTTTGCATACATGGCAGCACTATCTTTGGCATCGTGAGTTCATAATCCATTCTGATCATGAGGCTTTAAAACATATTCGTACCCAAACAAATCTAAACCGTCGTCATGCTAAATGGGTAGAATTCATTGAGTCCTTTCCTTACATTATTAAACACAAGAACGGGAAGGACAATGTTATTGCTGATGCTTTGTCTCGTCGCTATACCATGCTGTCACAGTTAGATTTTAAAATCTTTGGTTTGCACACTGTGAAAGATCAATATGTTGACGATGCTGATTTTAAAGATGCTTTCGGCCATTGTATTAATGGGAAACCATGGGGCCAATTTCACATACAGGATGGGTTCCTGTTTCGCGCTAACAAGCTGTGTGTTCCAGCTAGCTCGGTTCGTCTTTTGTTGTTACAGGAAGCGCATGGAGGCGGTCTCATGGGGCACTTTGGCGTCTACAAGACACATGAGGTGTTGGCTGCCCACTTCTTTTGGCCTCGGATGCGCGCTGATGTTGAGCACCATGTTGCACACTGCACTACTTGTCAGAAAGCTAAGTCACGGTTGAACAACCATGGTTTGTATATGCCTTTGCCTGTTCCTACGTCCCCTTGGATTGATATTTCGATGGATTTTGTTTTGGGATTGCCTATAACTAAGAAGGGGAGGGATAGCATTTTTGTGGTTGTTGATCGATTCTCCAAAATGGCTCATTTCATACCTTGTCATAAGACTGATGATGCTAGCAATGTTGCTGAATTGTTTTTTAGAGAGATTATTCGTTTGCACGGTATTCCCAATACAACAGTCTCGGATCGTGATGCTAAGTTTCTGAGCCATTTTTGGAGATCTCTGTGGAATAAATTGGGAACTAAATTGCTGTTTAGCACCACTTGTCACCCTCAGACTGATGGTCAAACTGAGGTAGTTAATCGAACTTTGTCTACCATGCTTAGGGCTGGTTTAGACAAAAATTTGAAACGTTGGGAGGATTGCTTGCCTCATGTTGAGTTTGCTTATAATCATGCAACCCATTCTTCTACAAAGATGTGCCCTTTTCAAATTGTTTATGGTTACATTCCTAGGGCGCCTATTGCTTTGTTTTCGCTTGATGCTGCGGACGCCCCACACATAGATGCTCTTGCACATGTTGAACAAATGATTAATCTCCATGAACAAACTCAACAAAACATTGCTGCTGCTAATGCTAAATATCAGATTACTGGTAGTAAGGGCCGGAAACTAGTTACTTTTGAACCTAGTGATATGGTTTGGTTGCATTTGAGAAAGGATCGTTTTCCTACTTTGCGTCGTTCTAAATTGATGCCTCGTGCTGCTGGTCCTTTTAAGATACTAACCAAGATTAATGATAATGCTTATACCCTTGACCTGCCTGCGGAGTTTGGTGTTTCCACTAGTTTTAATGTTGCAGATTTGAAACCATATGCGGGAGAAGACGAGGAGTTGCCGTCGAGGACGACTTCAGTTCAAGAAGGGGAGGATGATGAGGACATCAACACCAACACGAGCACATCTACACCAGCAGCACCTTCTCCAGCCCAGGCGCCACCCCTTCCACCTGGGCCAGTGACTCGGGCCCGTGCAAGAGAATTGAACTACATCATGTTGTTAAAGAACGAAGGCCCAGAAGAATAGACGACCAGCTCAAATGCGACCCATAATGGACGACCTAGGGTTGGCCGCCCCTAGGGGCTGCGCCCCCTCTCTATTTATACAGGAGCTGCGCCTCCTTTATTTTCCGAGTTTTGTTTTAGATCTAGCTTTAGCTACTCTCGAGCACGCGCAAATCTGCGCTGTCTTCGTGTATTCAGAACTCCACCCTCGAGTAATAGATTAGATTGCTCGCATCTTTTTCTTGTTCGTTCTTCGATTGCGCACAGGAAACGATCTTCGTGATCAGGCCGATCTCGCATCAGCAAGGTCGGTAACCACAGGGAGTTGGTTCAGCGATTGCATTGGCGCCTCGGGCTTGCTCGTCGTAGTCGGATCGCAAGGGTCATCTTCCACCAAATCGAAATTATCTCTACTCGCCGAATGATCGGGCACCTCAGCTACATCAGACCTAAAGTAGTGGATTGGGCATGTTCGTTGCGAAAAACGAAGAAATGGTTCCGGTGGCAAAAACTCGTGCTTGTATGCACCCCACACCCGTTTTGGGAATGGGTGACGTGCGGCAACCAAAATGCGTGAAACCACACGAAACATGAGTTTTGGACCTAAAGTAGTGGATTGGGCATGTTCGATGCGAAAAACGAAGAAATGGTTCTGGTGGCAAAAACTCGTGCTTGTATGCACCCCACACCCGTTTTCGGAATGGGTGACGTGCGGAAACCAAATTGCGCGAAACCACCCCAAACATTAGTTTTGGACCTAAAGTAGTGGATTGGGCATGTTCGTTGCGAAAAAACGAAGAAATGGTTCCGGTGGCAAAAACTCGTGCTTTGTATGCACCTCGACACCCGTTTTCAGAATGGATGACTTGTGGCAACGAAATTGCGCGAAACAACCCCAAACACGAGTTTCGGACCTAAAGTAGTGGATTGGGCATGTTCGTTGCAAAAAACAAATAAATGCTACCGGTGGCAAAAACTCGTGCTTGTATGCACCCCACACCCGTTTTCGGAATGGGTGACGTGCGGCAACGAAATTGCGCGAAACCACCCCAAACATGAGTTTTGGACCTAAAGTAGTGGATTGGGCATGTTCGTTGCGAAAAACGAAGAAATGGTTCCGGTGGCAAAAACTCGTGCTTTGTATGCACCCTGACACCCGTTTTCGGAACGAGTGACGAGCGGCAACGAAATTGCGAAACCACCCCAAACATGAGTGTTGGACCTAAAGTACTAGATTGGGCATGTTCGTTGCGAAAAACGAAGAAATGGTTCCGGTGGCAAAAACCCGTGCTTGTATGCACCCCGACACCTGTTTCCGATATGGGTGACGTGTGGCAACAAAATTGCGCGAAACCACCCCAAACATGAGTTTTGGACCTAAAGTAGTGGATTGGGAATGTTCGTTCCGAAAAGCAAAGAAATGGTTCCGGTGGCAAAAACTCGTGCTTGTATACACCCCGACACCCGTTTTCAGAATGGGTGACTGATGAACCCAATGGGTAGAAGGGTGCCCGATCTTTCGATGAGAGATGGTGGAGGTGGAAAACTTGTTGGAGAACGACGTTGGCTGCCCGACTACCACAACCAAGATGGTGTGGCGCCTTGAGCGACAGGTACACCGTCTCCTGATAACTACGATTTGGGGTGGAGGTCGACGTTGTGCTATCCGACTACAAAAAACACAAGGGTGCTGCGCCTTAGCGATAGTTAAACCGGCTTCTTTTGTTGCTGCTCTTGCTGTGCCAAGAACAACCTTGAACCTGCAAGCAATCGTGAACAAGCAAGAACAAGATAACAAGCAAACACGCACGGATCTGATAAAGTTGGGGTCCCGTTTCAAGTATTCGGGTGGTCTAGCCGACACACGCGTTTACAAGGAAGTAGCAAAGGCTAAACTTACATCAAACAAAACCCAAGTTCTTTTGTGGTTGCTAGTTGCTTAAATAGAGAAATAGGAAGAAGGAATTCTGGTGGAGTCATGAAGTTCCCTCGGCAGTTCCTGGACGCCTCGGGTGTCGTCTCCCATTAATTCTTGATCCACCAGCAAGTAGACGAAGGGAGCTTTCCAACAAGTATTTATTTGCATTAAACGGCCTTGGAAGTTGGAAGATATGCCCCATTTAAACTTGTACTTGGTGCTGTTACGAAATCCTCTCGGGTGCAGCAGCCTTTATTGCCTTGTTGCCTTCTCCAGTTCAAGATGGTTCACCTCCCAAACACCTGAGCATAATAAAGTCATCGCAAGGCTTTAGTACCTCATTTAAAGAAGAATTAGCTTCAATAGCAAGGAACGAGTTCACCTGATAATTAAGTTTACGTGCACGGGCTCGTGTCATTGGTCCTTGATTAGCTACGAATGGTGAAGTGGTCACTGGTATGGTTGTATCAATGATAGTGATGTCCTCATCATCCTCCCCTTCTTGCAACAAAGTCGTCCTCGACTCAAACGTGTCATTCTCTCCCAAGTATGGTGTTAAATCTGCAATGTTAAAAGAGGAACTGTCCCCAAAATTTGCAGGCAACTGAACTTTATATGCATTATCATTAATTTTGTGAAGCACTTTGAAGGGTCCAACAGCTCTTGGTTGTAATTTAGATTTACGCATATCAGGGAATCTATCTTTCCTTAAATGCACCCATACTAAATCACCACGTTCAAAGGTAATATGCTTTCTACCCTTGCTACCTGCTTCTGCATACTTAGCATTCATGGCTTTAATATTTGCTTTAGTTTGTTCATGCAGCTTTATAATCAGTTCAGCACGACGAGAAGCATCAAAATTCATTATTTCAGAATGTGGGATGGCGATAAGATCAATAGGAGCACGAGGGACAAAACCATACACAATTTTAAAAGGGCATATTTAGTTGTAGAATGCTGAGAACGATTATAAGCAAATTCAATGTGAGGCAAACATTCTTCCCACAATTTGATGTTATGTTTCAGAACAGCCCTAAGCATCGTAGATAAACTACGGTTTACGACTTCGGTTTGTCCATCGGTTTGAGGGTGACAAGTAGTAGAAAAGAGCAATTTAGTTCCCAACTTAGCCCATAACGTTTTCCAAAAATGACTAAGAAATTTGGTATCCCGATCAGACACAATAGTGTTTGGAACCCCATGCAAACGAACAACTTCACGAAAGAACAAATCAGCAACATGGGTAGCGTCATCAGTTTTGTGACATGGTATAAAGTGTGCCATTTTTGAAAATCTGTCCACAACAACAAAAATACTATCCCTCCCCTTCTTTGTTCTAGGTAGTCCTAAAACAAAGTCCATAGAAATATCCTCCCATGGTGCACTAGGAACTGGGAGAGGCATGTATAAACCATGTGAATTAAGGCGAGACTTAGCTTTTTGACATGTAGTGCAGCGAGCAACAAATCGCTCCACGTCTCTTCTCATCTTCGGCCAAAAGAAATGGCTGGCCAGGATGTCTTCTGTCTTCTTCACACCAAAGTTGATGTAGCTGAGGTGCCCGATCTTTCGGCGAGTAGAGATAATTCCGATTTGGCGGAAGTTGACCCTTGCGATCCGACTACGACGAGCAAGCCCGAGGCGCCAATGCAATCGCTGAACCAACTCCCTGTGGTTACCAACCTTGCTGATGCGAGATCGGCCTGATCACGAAGATCGTTTCCTGTGCGCAATCGAAGAACGAACAAGAAAAAGATGCGAGCAATCTAATCTATTACTCGAGGGTGGAGTTCTGAATACACGAAGACAGCGCAGATTTGCGCGTGTTCGAGAGTAGCTAAAGCTAACGTAAAACAAAACTCAAGAAATAAAGGAGGCGCAGCTCCTAGATAAATAGAGAGGGAGCGCAGCCCCTAGGGGCGGCCAACCCTAGGTCGTCCATTATGGGCCGCAGTTGGGCTAGTCGTCTATTCTTCCGGGCCTTCGTTCTTTAACAGCATGATATAGTTCAATTCTCTTGCACGGGCCCGAGTCACTGGCCCAGGTGGAAGGGGTAGCGCCTGGACTGGGGAAGATGGTGCCTGGGCTGGAGAAGGTGCTGCTGGTGTAGATGTGCTCGTGTTGGTGTTGATGTCCTCATCATCCTCCCCTTCTTGAACTGAAGTCGTCCTCGACGGCAACTCCTCGTCTTCTCCCGCATACGGTTTCAAATCTGCAACATTAAAACTAGTGGAAACACCAAACTCCGCAGGCAGGTCAAGGGTATAAGCATTATCATTAATCTTGGTTAGTATCTTAAAAGGACCAGCAGCACGAGGCATCAATTTAGAATGACGTAAAGTAGGAAAACGATCCTTTCTCAAATGCAACCAAACCATATCACCAGGTTCAAAAGTAACTAGTTTCCGGCCTTTACTACCAGTAATCTGATATTTAGCATTAGCAGCAGCAATGTTTTGTTGAGTTTGTTCATGGAGATTAATCATTTGTTCAACATGTGCAAGAGCATCTATGTGTGGGGCATCCGCAGCATCAAGCGAAAACAAAGCAATAGGCGCCCTATGAATGTAACCATAAACAATTTGAAAAGGGCACATCTTTGTAGAAGAATGAGTTGCATGATTATAAGCAAACTCAACATGAGGCAAGCAATCCTCCCAACGTTTCAAATTTTTGTCTAAAACAGCCCTAAGCATGGTAGACAAAGTTCGATTAACTACCTCAGTTTGACCATCAGTCTGAGGGTGACAAGTGGTGCTAAACAGCAATTTAGTTCCCAATTTATTCCACAGAGATCTCCAAAAATGACTCAGAAACTTAGCATCACGATCCGAGACTATTGTATTGGGAATACCGTGCAAACGAATAATCTCTCTAAAAAAACAATTCAGCAACATTGCTAGCATCATCAGTCTTATGACAAGGTATGAAATGAGCCATTTTGGAGAATCGATCAACAACCACAAAAATGCTATCCCTCCCCTTCTTAGTTCTAGGCAATCCCAAAACAAAATCCATCGAAATATCAATCCAAGGGGAAGTAGGAACAGGCAAAGGCATATACAAACCATGGTTGTTCAACCGTGACTTAGCTTTCTGACAAGTAGTGCAGCGTGCAACAAGGCGCTCAACATCAGCGCGCATCTGAGGCCAAAAGAAGTGGGCAGCCAACACCTCATGTGTCTTGTAGACACCAAAGTGCCCCATGAGACCGCCTCCATGTGCTTCCTGTAACAACAAAAGACGAACCGAGCTAGCTGGAACACACAGCTTGTTAGCGCGAAACAGGAACCCATCCTGTATGTGAAATTTGCCCCATGGTTTCCCATTAATACAATGGCCGAAAGCATCTTTAAAATCAGCATCATCAACATATTGATCTTTCACAGTGTGCAAACCAAAGATTTTAAAATCTAACTGTGACAGCATGGTATAGCGACGAGACAAAGCATCAGCAATAACATTGTCCTTCCCGTTCTTGTGTTTAATAATGTAAGGAAAGGACTCAATGAATTCTACCCATTTAGCATGACGACGGTTCAGATTTGTTTGGGTACGAATATGTTTTAAAGCCTCATGATCAGAATGGATTATAAACTCACGATGCCAAAGATAGTGCTGCCATGTATGCAAAGTGCGCACTAAAGCGTAAAGCTCCTTATCATAAGTAGTATATTTCAGACTAGCATCGCTTAATTTTTCACTAAAATAAGCAACTGGTTTTCCTTCTTGTAACAAAACAGCACCTAGCCCAATACCGCTAGCATCGCATTCAAGCTCAAACACTTTATTAAAATCAGGAAATTGCAATAGGGGAGCTTGGGTTAACTTATCTTTCAAAGTGCTGAACGCTTCCTCCTGGGAATCACTCCAAGCAAATGGCACATCTTTCTTTGTAAGCTCATGTAGAGGCGCTGCAATGGAGCTAAAATCACGAACAAATCTGCGGTAGAAACCGGCAAGTCCAAAAAAGCTCCGAATTTGTGTGACCGTCGTCGGTGTAGGCCACTCCCGAATGGCAGCAATCTTGCTGCTATCCACCTCAATGCCCTGTGGAGTAACAACATAACCAAGAAACGAGACACGTCGTGTACAAAAGATGCATTTTTCCATGTTAGCAAATAACTGGGCAGCACACAATGCATCAAAAACAGCACTTAAATGTTCCAAATGCTCTTTCTTAGATTTGCTGTAAATAAGAATATCATCAAAATAAACAACCACAAACAATCCTATGAAGGGCCTTAGAACTTCATTCATCACTCGCATAAATGTGCTGGGAGCATTAGTCAATCCAAACGGCATAACCAACCATTCATATAAACCAAATTTCGTTTTAAAAGCCGTTTTCCATTCATCACCCAGTTTCATTCTAATCTGGTGGTAACCACTACGCAAATCAATCTTAGTGAAAATAATGGCACCACTAAGCTCATCTAGCATATCATCAAGGCGTGGTATAGGATATCGATAACGAATAGTGATGTTATTAATAGCACGACAGTCTACACACATACGCCATGACCCATCTTTCTTGGGAACAAGTAACACAGGAACAGAGCAAGGGCTAAGAGACTCACGAATGTATCCCTTGTCAAGCAACGCCTGTACCTGGCGCTGAATCTCCTTCGTCTCATCCGGATTTGTACGGTACGGTGCGCGGTTCAGAAGCTGTGCGCCGGGAATGAGGTCGATCTGGTGCTCAATGCCACGAAGTGGTGGGAGACCCGGTGGTAAGTCTTTGGGAAAGACATCAGCGTACTCCTGCAAAAGGTTAGCAACCATAGGGGGAATAGCCAAAGATGGTGCATCATCAAGTGAAATGAGGACACTAGAGCATATAAGTGCATAGCATGGCAAATGAGCACCGTGTAGATCATCAAAATCAGCACGTGTAGCAAGTAAAACAGGAGCCTTCAACTTGATTTCAGAAGGAACAGAGGGCAATGGATCAAGTTGTTTAGCAGTTATAGCAGCTCGGGCAAGATCATCTTTAACAATTTGTTCAGGTGTCATTGGATATATAATTATTTTCTGACCCTTAAAAATGAAAGAATAATGATTCGAACGACCATGATGCAAGCTATCAGTATCATATTGCCAAGGTCGACCAAGTAACAAAGAGCATGCTTCCACGGGAATAACATCACAATCAACAAAATCAGAATAAGCACCCATGGAGAAAGGAACGCGCACGGAACGTGTGATTTTTATTTTACCACCATCATTAAGCCATTGAATGTGATATGGGTTTGGATACTTACGAGTGGGTAACAATAACTTTTCGACCAGCATGGTACTCGCCAAATTGTTGCAACTGCCGCTGTCGATACTGATGCGAATTGACTGCTCCTGCACAACACCCTTTGTATGGAATAGAGTGTGTCGCTGATTCTTCTCGGGCAAAGCGACCTGTGTACTGAGAACACGCTGCACAACAAGACTTTCATACCTATCAGCGTCGCCCGGGTTGACATGTACCTCCGCCTTAGCTGCATGGTCAGTGGCAAGTAGTGCATGTTCAATTTCTTCAGAATCACTAGCGGAAGAGTACTCACCATCGTCACGAATGAGCAAAGTGCGCTTGTTTGGGCAGTCCCGAATCACATGGCCAAATCCTCTACAGCGATGACACTGAATATCCCGTGTACGACCTGTGGGTGGGGTAGTGCTGGCTGGTTTGGTCGTCTTCTCGCGTGGAGTAGTGGTGGACGTGGATGGCGCAGGGGGAACTGGTGCTGAGGTGGATGTCGAGCTTCGTCCTGCAAAAGGGTTAGAATATGGCTTCGAGCGGCGTCCCTGCACTTCACGTTCAGCTTTGCAAGCATATTCAAATAAAGTAGTCATATCATAATATTCCTTATAATCAAGTATATCTTGGATTTCGCGGTTTAAACCACCACGAAAACGTGCCATAGCAGCGTCGTTGTCCTCTAATATGCCACAACGAATCATACCTTTTTGTAACTCCTGGAAATAGTCCTCAACAGATTGAGAACCTTGCTGAAAACGCTGCATTTTATTAAGCAAATCACGAGCATAGTACGAAGGCACAAATCGATGTCGCATCGCAGCTTTCAACTGATCCCAAGTGGTTGGAATGGTAGTGGGATGTTTTATTTTAAACTCACGCCACCAAATTAAAGCAAAATCAGTAAATTCACTAATAGCAGCTTTAACCTGAGAATGTGCAGCAATATCATGGCATGAAAATTTTTGTTCAACCTCTAACTCCCAATCAAGATATGCAGCAGGATCATATTTGCCATTAAAAGATGGAATTTTAAATTTAATCTTAGAAAATAAGTCATTAGGGGGATGACGAACCACACGGCGTGCACGACCACGGCGATCTCCATCTTCCCACTCAGTGTCACCGCCGTAGTCCTGCTCCATCTTTGTGGTCAACGCATCAAGGCATGCCAGGATGGTGTCGAGTGTAGTGCGAGTCGCCGTTTGAGCAAGGTCAAGCTGGTTGAAACGCTCGGTCGTCGAAGTGACCGTTGAATCAAGCCGTTCATGCATCGTCCTAATGTCATCAGCAAGTCCATCAACTTGTCCCCTTACTTCCAGCAACTGGGCATCCACCGTGTCGTGTGCTCCTGCCATAGTTAGCGCAAACACCAAAACACCAAAAGAAGAAGAAAAAAAACAATGACAAAAACAGGGGTGTACTGCTCACAAGGCGCTCACACTAGTGCTGTTATCAAATTCTTATCCGTTCTTACCAAGCCACAGTGGTGAACTGCAACCAACAGGTGGAACCGGTGAAAGATTGGATGAGCGATTGCCTGGAGAAACAGAAGCCTGCTCGTCGTAAAAATATGTGGAGTTCTGGGTAGGCTGCACTCAAGTCAATGATTAGCACAATCAAACAATAATGCAAAGTTGAATTATAGTGCAGAACACGAAACTATATTGCTGGCCACAAGTGCAAAGGACGGATGGAACTAGCAGAATGGCAGTACCGTAAATATTGTACTAGCGAGGCCACTAGTAGGAATCACAAGTGATTTTGTTTTTCTTTTTTGTACGATTTTTTTGATATTTTTCTCAGCACAAGAAGCAACAAAATAGGAGCTAGACGAAGTTTCACCTAAAACAGAGATCAGATGTGGTCTACAGAAAATCAGGAAGTTCTCTGAAAAGCGTGCGAGAACTTTGACGGATTTTTTTCTTTATTTTCCTGAATTTTTTTGACAATTTTGTCGAACCCAAACAGACCGAAGGTGAGTTTGGCCGGCCTCAGAATGGTGTCAACTAGCTCCTGTAAAAATTTCAGATTTTTTGGACACCCGAGCGAAAAGTTATGCCCGGTTTAAGGAAGGTACCTCAAGTTATGTTTTCAAACGACCGGGATGAAACAACCATATCCTTTCTCCTTCGTTGTTTTTTGTTTTTGTTTTTTTTTGACGTAACCGAAGGAGAAAAACAAGGAAACGATGTTGACTCGGTTTGTTTTTTTTCTGTTTTTTTTTCGTAACCGAAGGAGAAAAACAAGGAAACGACCGTTGACCTCGGTTTGTTTTTTCTGTTTTTTTTTGACGTAACCGAAGGAGAAAAACAAGGAAACGATGTTGACTCGGTTTGTGGCGTGATCAAAGGGGAGATGGTGGCGGCGCTAGGGTTTGAATGGTGGAAGAACACAATGCAACCAGCAACAAATGACGCGAAAGCACACAAATTCAACAATGCAGATTATTGAAAGAAAGTGCGAGGCTCAAAAGGGTGTTGGGATAAGGTCTAACCTAAATTTTTATGTGGTTTTGTGGACTGTAGGAAAAAAACACTCGATAAACTCACCGATCAACCTGGAAATCTGATACCAATTGATGTAGCTGAGGTGCCCGATCTTTCGGCGAGTAGAGATAATTCCGATTTGGCGGAAGTTGACCCTTGCGATCCGACTACGACGAGCAAGCCCGAGGCGCCAATGCAATCGCTGAACCAACTCCCTGTGGTTACCGACCTTGCTGATGCGAGATCGGCCTGATCACGAAGATCGTTTCCTGTGCGCAATCGAAGAACGAACAAGAAAAAGATGCGAGCAATCAAATCTATTACTCGAGGGTGGAGTTCTGAATACACGAAGACAACGCAGATTTGCGCGTGTTCGAGAGTAGCTAAAGCTAACATAAAACAAAACTCAAGAAATAAAGGAGGCGCAGCTCCTGGATAAATAGAGAGGGAGCGCAGCCCCTAGGGGCGGCCAACCCTAGGTCGTCCATTATGGGCCGCAGTTGGGCTAGTCGTCTATTCTTCCGGGCCTTCGTTCTTTAACAGCATGATATAGTTCAATTCTCTTGCACGGGCCCGAGTCACTGGCCCAGGTGGAAGGGGTAGCGCCTGGACTGGGGAAGATGGTGCCTGGGCTGGAGAAGGTGCTGCTGGTGTAGATGTGCTCGTGTTGGTGTTGATGTCCTCATCAAAAGTGTCCCATCAACCCACCGCCATGTGCTTCCTGTAATAATAATATACGCACGGAACCAGCTGGAATGCATAATTTGTTAGCCCGAAACACAAAGCCATCAGTGAGAACAAATTTGTTCCATGTCCTTCCTTCTTTACAATGTAATAGCACATCTTTGAAATCAGCATCGAAAACATATTGTTGTTTAATTGTTTCCAAGCCAAAAATCTTAAAATCAAGTTGAGACAGCATGGTATAACGGCGAGACAAGGCATCTGCAATGACATTATCTTTTCCTTTCTTATGTTTGATGACATAGGGAAAAGATTCAATAAATTCGACCCACTTGGCATGCCTACGGTTCAGATTTGTTTGGCTCCTTAGATGCTTTAAAGATTCATGATCATAATGTATAACAAATTCTTTAGGCCATAAGTAGTGTTGCCATGTTTCCAAAGTTCGAACTAAGGCATATAATTCTTTATCATAAGTGGAATAGTTCAGACTTGGTCCATTCAGTTTCTCACTAAAATAAGCAACAGGCTTCCCTTCTTGCAACAAGACACCACCCAAACCAATACCACTAGCATCACATTCCAATTCAAAAGTCTTACTGAAATCAGGTAATTGGAGAAGGGGTGTATGAGTTAACCTATCCTTCAATGTTTCAAATGCAACCTCTTGCGCCTTGCCCCAAGAAAATGGAGCACCCTTCTTAGTAAGCTCGTGCAATGGCCCTGCGATGGTGCTGAAATCTTTCACAAATCGACTATAGAACCCCGCAAGCCCAAGAAAGCTTCGGACTTGTGTGACCGTGGTAGGGACTGGCCAGCTATGTATGGCCTCCACTTTAACCTGATCAACTTCAATTCCCTGCGGTGTCACAACATAGCCAAGAAATGAGACACGGTCTGTGCAAAATGTGCACTTGTCAAGGTTACCAAATAAGCGTGCTTCACGTAAAGCATTGAAAATAGCACGTAGATGATCAAGATGGTCTAGTAGACATTTGCTATAGATCAAGATGTCATCGAAGTAGACGACCACAAATCTTCCAATGAAAGCACGTAAAACCTTATTCATTAATCTCATGAAAGTACTAGGTGCATTAGTGAGACCAAAAGGCATGACTAACCATTCATACAAACCAAACTTGGTTTTAAATGCCGTTTTCCATTCATCTTCTAGCTTCATGCGAATTTGGTGATATCCACTACGTAAGTCAATTTTAGAGAAAATCATCGAGCCACTAAGTTCATCCAGCATATCATCTAACCTAGGGATAGGATGACGATATCTGATGGTAATGTTATTAGTTGCTCGACAATCTACACACATGCGCCATGAGCCATCTTTCTTTGGGACTAATAAAACAGGGACATAGCAAGGACTAAGGGACTCACGCACATAACCTTTATCGAGTAATTCTTGTACTTGTCGCTGAATCTCCTTGGTTTCTTCCGGGTTTGTCCTGTATGGCGCTCGGTTTGGCAAGGAAGCCCCTGGGATCAGGTCAATCTGATGCTCAATTCCTCTTATCGGTGGCAGGCCAGGTGGCACTTCGTTTGGAAATACATCAGCATATTCCTGCAAAAGATTAGTGACAGTAGAAGGCAAAGTAGATGGTATGTTGTGAAGTGAGAACAAAGCATCCTTGCAAATAAATACATAGCAGATTGAAGCAACATCATTTAATTCAAGCAAATCAGATTTGTTAGCAAGAAAACAAGCACTTTTCAGTTGTATTTCTGTCTTCCTCACTTGAGTAGATTTAGAATTGTCACTCTTATGTTGTACCAACTCCTTTGCAGCACCTAGATTTTTATTATGAACAGATTTATTTTTCTCTTTGCAAGCTCTAGCAACTTCATCCTTCAAAATAGCATCGGGGGACATGGGGTGCAATACAAGCTTCTTCTCATTATGCATAAAAGAGTAGTGATTTGTTTTACCATGATGCACGGTGTCCTTATCAAATTGCCATGGTCTACCAAATAACATAGAGCAAGCTTGCATAGGTACCACATCACAATCAATATAATCATGGTATGAACCAATTGTAAATTCCACACGGACCATACGTGTTACCTTAAGCTTACCACTGTCGTTGAACCATTGGATGTAGTAGGGGTGTGGATGTGGAAGCGTTTTCAGCCCAAGCTTCTCTACCATGGTGGTGCTTGCTAAGTTGTTGCAGCTTCCTCCATCAATTATAATACGACAAGATCGTTCCAAAACTACACATTTAGTTTGGAACAAATTGTGTCGCTGGTTTTGTTCAGCTTTAATAATTTGGGCACTCAAGACACGTCTTACAACGAGGCTCTCATAGTGTTCAGCATGTTCAGCCCCAATATGCTCTTCATCATCATGCTCCTTTTCAGCATCTTGGGCAGCAAGCATGGCATATGTATCATTATCTAAATCGCTGGCTGATGAGTACTCACCATTTTCTCTTATAATTAGTACACGCTTGCTTGGGCAGTCCCTTCGGATGTGCCCAAATCCTTTGCATTGGAGGCATTGGATGTCCTTTGTTCTTCCCGTGGAAGCAATAGAAGAAGATTTGGCTACAGCTTGGGAGGATCCTTTCCATGTCTCAATAGCACGAGAAGGTGCTGATTTCAATGGTGTTGTGGATGATCTATTGGAAGCATCTCCCTGAAACACATGGTTAGAGCTAGCAGCACTAGTGCGGGGCTGCCAAGATGTATTGCGACCTGCATAAGTGTTAGTTCTCAAGCATCGTCCCTGGACTTCTCTTTCAGCCTTACAAGCAAGATGAAATAAGCGAGTAACATTAGTGTATTCCTTGTAAGCTAATATATCCTGAATTTCTCTTGTCAAACCACCCATGAACCTAGCCATTGCAGCTTCTTCATTTTCTATGAGACCACACCTCAACATGCCTATTTGTAATTGTTGATAATACTCTTCAACAGATTTGTTGCCTTGTCTAAGCTGTTGTAATTTATGTAATAAATCACGAGCATGATAGGAAGGAACAAAACGACTACGCATGATTCTTTTTAAAGCATTCCAAGTTTGTGGTATGGTAGCTGGATGTGTAGTTTGGTACTCATGCCACCAAATAGAAGCAAAATCAGTGAATTCACTCGTAGCAGCTCTAACCTTTTTATCATCAGAAAAATCATAGCATGCAAATTTTTGATCTATCGACAATTCCCATATTAGATATGCATCAGGATCATATTTTCCATCAAACGATGGTATGGAGGATTTAATTCTTCCTAGAGAATCATCATTTTCACGTACCTCACGTCGTGGAGGTCGACCACCCAAGCCATGGCGATCACGTCGTTGGTGTCGTCGGTGCCTAATAGATCGGTCATCACGCTCGGTGTCTGCTGAATACTCCGTAGCATCATCTCTTGCGGTACCAGCAATGGAACCATAGCCATCATCATCACCTTGTTGCCTACCGGCACGCCCAACTTGGTCCATCCTATCTAAGCGCTCAATAATTGCTGCAAGAGAGGTGTTAGTAGCAGCAACTGTTCGTTCCAAAGTGGTCAATGTGTTGTTGGTAACAATTTGTGTTGTTTCTAATTGACCAATGCGCTCATTGGTGACTTGAACATCTTCATTGAGGGCATCTGTGTGCAACCTTACTTGACGTTCGAAATGTTGAATGATGCCCACTGTTCGTGGAGAATGTGGAGGTCGCGCATTTGCATCCTCTGCCATGGTTAGTGCAAAAGAGATACAAAAACAAGTAATGCAGCCTAGTAGTTGCTATGATGTGGAAGGATAAACACTGCCTCAGTAGCAAGAAATCAAGCTCTTACAAGTTCTCACCACGCAAAGCAAGTGGCGCTGGCAAACAGCAAGAACAACAACAGTGGCTGCTAGCACAACCTGGTGGTGTTGTAGAAAAATTTGTGGATTTATAGGTGGCTGCTAAAACAATAGTTCCAAGGAATAGCTAGTACCACATTAGCCACAACAAGTTGAATAAACGTTCCACAATGGTGTTGTGCTGGTCCTAGTCCAAACCGTAATAGAGACGCGAGCCGTTACACAAATGATATCACCAAATAATCAAAACAGCAAGCTGACTTAGAAAATTGTGAAACGGTGGCACACAAACTGTCTTTGTTTTGTTGCACATGGAATTTTATCTACCAATATTCTTACTGCGATTTTTTTTCTCTTTTTTTGTACGTGCTTTTTTTTATCAGCGCGGCTTTTTTTTTGTGCACTTGCCTTTTCCTTTTCCTTGTTTTTTTGAACTACAGCTAGAGAACAGCTAGAGAACTAAAAATGGTGATCTAAACAAGGTGGCACGAACTCGAAACTCTAGCAGCAAGAAACTTTGGACCAGCAACTCGACACAAATACAGCAACCGTGAATTCAACAAGTCGAAAACTAAGTAGTAAAGCAAAGGCTCAAAATGTTTTTAGGTGATTTTCTGCTCTAAATATATCTTTGGCAAAAGTGGACTGTAGGTAAATAAAATAAGGAAGATGGAGATCTCTCACCGAGCAACCTGAAATTTGATACCACTTGATGAACCCAACGGGTAGAAGGGTGCCCGATCTTTCGATGAGAGATGGTGGAGGTGGAAAACTTTTTGGAGAATGACGTTGGCTGCCCGACTACCACAACCAAGATGGTGGTGGCGCCTTGAGCGACAGGTACACCGTCTCCTGATAACTACAATTTGGGGTGGAGGTCGACGTTGTGCTATCCGACTACAACAACCACAAGGGTGCTGCGCCTTAGCGATAGTTACACCGGCTCCTGTTGTTGCTGCTCTTGCTGTGCCAAGAACAGCCTTGAACCTGCAAGCAATCGAGAACAAGCAAGAACAAGATAACAAGCAAACACGCACGGATCTGATAAAGTTGGGGTCCCGTTTCAAGTATTTGGGTGGTCTAGCCGACACACACGTTTACAAGGAAGTAGCAAAGGCTAGACTTACATCAAACAAAACCCAAGTTCTTTGGTGGCTGCTAGTTGCTTAAATAGAGAAATAGGAAGAAGGAATTCTGGTGGAGTCATGAAGTTCCCTCGGCAGTTCCTGGACGCCTCGGGTGTCGTCTCCCATTAATTCTTGATCCACCAGCAAGTAGACGAAGGGAGCTTTCCAACAAGTATTTATTTGCATTAAATGGCCTTGGAAGTTGGAAGATATGCCCCATTTAAACTTGTACTTGGTGCTGTTACGAAATCCTCTCGGGTGCAGCAGCCTTTGTTGCCTTGTTGCCTTCTCCAGTTCAAGATGGTTCACCTCCCAAACACCTGAGCATAATAAGTCATCGCAAGGCTTTAGTACCTCATTTAAAGAAGAATTAGCTTCAATAGTAAGGAACGAGTTCACCTGATAATTAAGTTTACGTGCACGGGCTCGTGTCATTGGTCCTTGATTAGCTACGAATGGTGAAGTGGTCACTGTATGGTTGTATCAATGATAGTGATGTCCTCATCAGTGATGTGCGGCAACGAAATTGCGCGAAACCACCCCAAACATGTGTTTTTGACCTAAAGTAGTGGATTGGGAAGTTCGTTGCGAAAAACGAAGAAATGAGGTGGCAAAAACTCGTGCTTTGTATGCACCCCGACACCCGTTTTCGGAATGGATGACTTGCGGCAACGAAATTGCGCGAAACCACCCCAAACATGAGTTTTGGACCTAAAGTAGTGGATTGGGCATGTTCGTTGCGAAAAACGAAGAAATGGTTCCGGTGTCAAAAACTCGTGCTTGTATGCACCCCCACACCCGTTTTCGGAATGGATGACGTGCGGCAACGAAATTGCGCGAAACCACTCCAAACATGAGTTTTGGACCTAAAGTAGTGGATTGGGCATGTTCGTTGCGAAAAACAAAGAAATGGTTCTGGTGGCAAAAACTCGTGCTTTGTATGCACCCTGTGATGAACCCAACGGGTAGAAGGGTGCTCGATCTTTCGATGAGAGATGATGGAGGTGGAAAACTTGTTGGAGAACGACGTTGGCTGCCCGACTACCACAACCAAGATGGTGTGGCGCCTTGAGCGACAGGTACACCGTCTCCTGATAACTACGATTTGGGGTGGAGGTCGACGTTGTGCTATCCGACTACAACAACCACAAGTGTGCTGCGCCTTAGCGATAGTTACACCGGCTCCTGTTGTTGCTGCTCTTGCTGTGCCAAGAACATCCTTGAAACCTGCAAGCAATCGAGAACAAGCAAGAACAAGATAACAAGCAAACACGCACGGATCTGATAAAGTTGGGGTCCCGTTTCAAGTACTCGGGTGGTCTAGCCGAGACACGCGTTTACAAGGAAGTAGCAAAGGCTAAACTTACATCAAACAAAACCCAAGTTCTTTGGTGGCTGCTAGTTGCTTAAATAGAGAAATAGGAAGAAGGAATTCTAGTGGAGTCATGAAGTTCCCTCGGCAGTTCCTGGACGTAGTCTCCCATTAATTCTTGATCCACCAGCAAGTAGACGAAGGGAGCTTTCCAACAAGTATTTATTTGCCCTTAAATGGCCTTAGAAGTTGGAAGATATGCCCCATTTAAACTTGTACTTGATGCTGTTACGAAATCCTCTCAGGTGCAGCAGCCTTTATTGCCTTGTTGCCTTCTCGAGTCCAAGATGGTTCACCTTCCAAACACCTGAGCATAATAAAGTCATCGCAAGGCTTTAGTGTCTCATTTAAAGAAGAATTAGCTTCAATAGCAAGGAACGAGTTCACCTGATAATTAAGTTTACATGCACAGGCTCGTGTCATTGGTCCTTGATTAGCTACGAATGGTAAAGTGGTCACTGGTATGGTTGTATCAATGATAGTGATGTCCTCATCATCCTCCCCTTATTGCAACAAAGTCGTCCTCGACTCAAACGTGTCATTCTCTCCCAAGTATGGTGTTAAATCTACAATGTTAAAAGAGGAACTGACCCTAGAATCTACATGCAACTGAACTTTATATGTATTATCATTAATTTTGTGAAGCGCTTTGAAGGGTCCAGCAGCTCTTGGTTGTAATTTAGATTTGCGTATATCAGGGATCTATCTTTCCTTAAATGCATCCATACTAAATCACCAGGTTCAAAGGTAATATGCTTTCTACCCTTGCTGCCTGCTTCTTCAAACTTAGCATTTATGGCTTTAATATTTGCTTTAGTTTGTTCATGCAGCTTTATAATCAGTTCAGCACGACGAGAAGCATCAAAATTCATTATTTCAAATGTGGGATGGAGATATGATCAATAGGAGCACGAGGGACAAAACCATACACAATTTTAAAAGGGCATAGTTTAGTTGTAGAATGCACCCCACACCCGTTTTGGGAATGGGTGACGTGCGGCAACCCAAATGCGTGAAACCACACGAAACATGAGTTTTGGACCTAAAGACTGGATTGGGCATGTTCGTTACGAAAAACGAAGAAATGGTTCTGGTGGCAAAAACTCGTGCTTGTATGCACCCCACACCCGTTTTCGGAATGGGTGACGTGCGGAAACCAAATTGCATGAAACCACCCCAAACATTAGTTTTGGACCTAAAGTAGTGGATTGGGCATGTTCGTTGCGAAAAACGAAGAAATGGTTCCGGTGGCAAAAACTCGTGCTTTGTATGCACCTCGACACCGTTTTCGGAATGGATGACTTGCGGCAACGAAATTGCGCGAAACAACCCCAAACACGAGTTTTTGGACCTAAAGTAGTGGATTGGGCATGTTCGTTGCAAAAAAACAAATAAATGGTTTCGGTGGCAAAAACTCGTACTTGGATGCACCCCACACCCGTTTTCGGAATGGGTGACGTGCGGCAACGAAATTGCGCGAAACCACCCCAAACATGAGTTTTGGACCTAAAGTAGTGGATTGGGCATGTTCGTTGCGAAAAACGAAGAAAAGGTTCCGGTGGCAAAAACTCGTGCTTTGTATGCACCCCGACACCCGTTTTCGAAATGAGTGACGAGCGGCAACGAATTGCGAAACCACCCCAAACTGCCATGGTCTGCCAAATAACATAGAGCAAGCTTGCATAGGTACTGATGTAGCTGAGGTGCCCGATCTTTCGGTGAGAGGAGATAATTCCGATTTGGCAGAAGATGACCCTTGCGATCCGACTACGACGAGCAAGCCCGAGGCGCCAATGCAATTGCTGAACCAACTCCCTGTGGTTACCGACCTTGCTTATGCGAGATCGGCCTGATCACGAAGATCGTTTCCTGTGCGCAATCGAAGAACGAACAAGAAAAGATGCGAGCAATCTAATCTATTACTCGAGGGTGGAGTTCTGAATACACGAAGACAGCGCAGATTTGCGCGTGTTCGAGAGTAGCTAAGGCTAACGTAAAACAAAACTCGAAAACTAAAGGAGGCATAGCTCCTGGATAAATAGAGAGGGGGCACAGCCCCTAGGGCGGCCAACCCTAGGTCGTCCATTATGGGCCGTAGTTGGGCTGGTCGTCTATTCTTCCGGTCTTCGTTCTTTAACAGCATGATGTAGTTCAATTCTCTTGCACGGGCCCGAGTCACTGGCCCAGGTGGAAAGGGTGGCGTCTGGACTGGGGAAGATGGTGCCTGGGCTGGAGAAGGTGCTGCTGGTGTAGATGTGCTCGTGTTGGTGTTGATGTCCTCATCATCCTCCCCTTCTTGAACTGAAGTCGTCCTCGACGGCAACTCCTCATCTTCTCCCGCATACGGTTTCAAATCTGCAACATTAAAACTAGTGGAAACACCAAACTCCGCAGGCAGGTCAAGGATATAAGCATTATCATTAATCTTGGTTAGTATCTTAAAAGGACCAGCAGCACGAGGCATCAATTTAGAACGGCGCAAAGTAGGAAAACGATCCTTTCTCAAATGCAACGAAACCATATCACCAGGTTCAAAAGTAACTAGTTTCCGGCCTTTACTACCAGTAATCTGATATTTAGCATTAGCAGCAGCAATGTTTTGTTGAGTTTGTTCATGGAGATTAATCATTTGTTCAACATGTGCAAGAGCATCTATGTGTGGGGCGTCCGCAGCATCAAGCGAAAACAAAGCAATAGGCGCCCTAGGAATGTAACCATAAACAATTTGAAAAGGGCACATCTTTGTAGAAGAATGTGTTGCACGATTATAAGCAAACTCAACATGAGGCAAGCAATCCTCCCAACGTTTCAAATTTTTGTCTAAAACAGCCCTAAGCATGGTAGACAAAGTTCGATTAACTACCTCAGTTTGACCATCAGTCTGAGGGTGACAAGTGGTGCTAAACAGCAATTTAGTTCCCAATTTATTCCACAGAGATCTCAAAAATGACTCAGAAACTTAGCATCACGATCTGAGACTATTGTATTGGGAATACCATGCAAACGAATAATCTCTCTAAAAAACAATTCAGCAACATTGCTAGCATCATCAGTCTTATGACAAGGTATGAAATGAGCCATTTTGGAGAATCGATCAACAACCACAAAAATGCTATCCCTCCCCCTTCTTAGTTCTAGGCAATCCCAAAACAAAATCCATCGAAATATCAATCCAAGGGGAAGTAGGAACAGGCAAAGGCATATACAAAACCATGGTTTGTTCAACCGTGACTTAGCTTTCTGACAAGTAGTGCAGCGTGCAACAAGGCGCTCAACATCAGCGTGCATCCGAGGCCAAAAGAAGTGGGCAGCCAACACCTCAATGTGTCTTGTAGACGCCAAAGTGCCCCATGAGACCACCTCCATGTGCTTCCTGTAACAACAAAAGACGAACCGAGCTAGCTGGAACACACAACTTGTTAGCGTGAAACAGGAACCCATCCCTGTATGTGAAATTTGCCCCATGGTTTCCCATTAATACAATGGCCGAAAGCATCTTTAAAATCAGCATCATCAACATATTGATCTTTCACAGTGTGCAAACCAAAGATTTTAAAATCTAACTGTGACAGCATGGTATAGCGACGAGACAAAGCATCAGCAATAACATGTCCTTCCCGTTCTTGTGTTTAATAATGTAAGGAAAGGACTCAATGAATTCTACCCATTAGCATGACGACGGTTCAGATTTGTTTGGGTACGAATATGTTTTAAAGCCTCATGATCAGAATGGATTATGAACTCACGATGCCAAATCTAGTGCTGCCATGTATGCAAAGCGCGCACTAAAGCGTAAAGCTCCTTATCATAAGTAGAATATTTCAGACTAGCACCGCTTAATTTTTCACTAAAATAAGCAACTGGTTTTCCTTCTTGTAACAAAACAGCACCTAGCCCAATACGCTAGCATCGCATTCAAGCTCAAACACTTTATTAAAATCAGGCAATTGCAATAGGGAGCTTGGGTTAACTTATCTTTCAAAGTGCTGAACGCTTCCTCCTGCGAATCACTCCAAGCAAATGGCACATCTTTCTTTGTAAGCTCATGTAGAAGCGCTGCAATGGAGCTAAAATCACGAACAAATCTGCGGTAGAAACCGGCAAGTCCAAGAAGCTCAGAATTTGTGTGACCGTCGTCGGTGTAGGCCACTCCCGAATGGCAGCAATCTTGCTGCTATCCACCTCAATGCCCTGTGGAGTAACAACATAACCAAGAAACAAGACACGTTCGTGTACAAAAGATGCATTTTTCCATGTTAGCAAATAACTGGGCAGCACGCAATGCATCAAAAACAGCACTTAAATGTTCCAAATGCTCTTTCTTAGATTTGCTGTAAATAAGGATATCATCAAAATAAACAACCACAAACAATCCTATGAAGGGCCTTAGAACTTCATTCATCACTCGCATAAAAGTGCTGGGAGCATTAGTCAATCCAAACGGCATAACCAAACCATTCTTATAAACCAAATTTCGTTTTAAAAGCCGTTTCCATTCATCACCCAGTTTCATTCTAATCTGGTGGTAACCACTACGCAAATCAATCTTAGTGAAAATAATGGCACCACTAAGCTCATCTAGCATATCATCAAGGCGTGGTATAGGATATCGATAACGAATAGTGATGTTATTAATAGCACGACAGTCTACACACATACGCATGACCCATCTTTCTTGGGAACAAGTAACCACAGGAACAGATCAAGGGCTAAGAGACTAACGAATGTATCCCTTGTCAAGCAACGCCTGTACCTAGCGCTGAATCTCCTTCGTCTCATCCGGATTTGTACGGTACGGTGCGCGGTTCGGAAGCTGTGCGCCGGGAATGAGGTCGATCTGGTGCTCAATGCCACGAAGTGGTGGGAGACCCGGTGGTAAGTCTTTGGGAAAAACATCAGCGTACTCCTGCAAAAGGTTAGCAACCATAGGGGGAATAGCCAAAGATGGTGCATCATCAAGTGAAATGAGGACACTGAGCATATAAGTGCATAGCATGGCAAATGAGCACCGTGTAGATCATCAAAATCAGCACGTGTAGCAAGTAAAACATGAGCCTTCAACTTGATTTCAGAAGGAACAGAGGGCGATGGATCAAGTTGTTTAGCAGTTATAGCAGCTCGGGCAAGATCATCTTTAACAATTTGTTCAGGTGTCATTGGATGTATAATTATTTTCTGACCCTTAAAATGAAAGAATAATGATTCGAACGACCATGATGCAAGCTATCAGTATCATATTACCAAGGTCGACCAAGTAACAAAGAGCATGCTTCCATGGGAATAACATCACAATCAACAAAATCAGAATAAGCACCCATGGAGAAAGGAACGCGCACGGAACGTGTGATTTTTATTTTACCACCATCATTAAGCCATTGAATGTGATATGGGTTTGGATGCTTACGAGTGGGTAACGATAACTTTTCGACCAGCATGGTACTCGCCAAATTGTTGCAACTGCCGCTATCGATAATGATGCGAATTGACCGCTCCTGCACAACACCCTTTGTATGGAACAGAGTGTGTCGCTGATTCTTCTCGGGCAAAGCGACCTGTGTACTGAGAACACGCTGCACAACAAGACTTTCATACCTATCAGCGTCGCCCGGGTTGACATGTACCTTCGCATTAGCTGCATGGTCAGTGGCAAGTAGTGCATGTTCAATTTCTTCAGAATCACTAGCGGAAGAGTACTCACCATCGTCACGAATGAGCAAAGTGCGCTTGTTTGGGCAGTCCCGAATCACATGGCCAAATCCTCTATAGCGATGACACTGAATATCCCGTGTACGACCTGTGGGTGGGGCAGTGCTGGCTGGTTTGGTCGTCTTCTCGCGTGGAGTAGTGGTGGACGTGGATGGCGCAGGGGGAACTGGTGCTGAGGTGGATGTCGAGCTTCGTCCTGCAAAAGGGTTAGAATATGGCTTCGAGCGGCGTCCCTGCACTTCACGTTCAACTTTGCAAGCATATTCAAATAAAGTAGTCATATCATAATATTCCTTATAATCAAGTATATCTTGGATTTCGCGGTTTAAACCACCACGAAAACGTGCCATAGCAGCGTCGTTGTCCTCCAATATCCCACAACGAATCATACCTTTTTGTAACTCCTGGAAATAGTCCTCAACAGATTGAGAACCTTGCTGAAAACGCTGCATTTTATTAAGCAAATCACGAGCATAATACGAAGGCACAAATCGATGTCGCATTGCAGCTTTCAACTGATCCCAAGTGGTTGGAATGGTAGTGGGATGTTTTATTTTAAACTCACGCCACCAAATTAAAGCAAAATCAGTAAATTCACTAATAGCAGCTTTAACCTGAGAATGTGCAGCAATATCATGGCATGAAAATTTTTGTTTAACCTCTAACTCCCAATCAAGATATGCAGCAGGATCATATTTGCCATTAAAAGGTGGAATTTTAAATTTAATCTTACAAATAAGTCATTAGGGGAATGACGAACCACACGGCGTGCACGACCACGGCGATCTCCATTGTCCCACTCAGTGTCACCGCTGTAGTCCTGCTCCATCTTTGTGGTCAATGCATCAAGGCGTGCCAGGATGGTGTCGAGTGTGGCGCGAGTCGCCGTTTGAGCAAGGTCAAGCTGGTTGAAACGCTCGGTCGTCGAAGTGACCGTTGAATCAAGCCGTTCATGTATCATCCTAATATCAGCAGCAAGTCCATCAACTTGTTCCCTTACTTCCAGCAACTGGGCATCCACCGTGTCGTGTGCTCCTGCCATAGTTAGCGCAAACACCAAAACACCAAGAAGAAAAAAAAACCAACGACAAAAACAGGGGTGTACTGCTCACAAGGCGCTCACACTAGTGCTGTTATCAAATTCTTATCCGTTCTTACCAAGCCACAGTGGTGAACTGCGACCAACAGGTGGAACCGGTGAAAGATTGGATGAGCGATTGCCTGGAGAAACAGAAGCCTGCTCATCGTAGAAATATGTGGAGTTCTGGGTAGGCTGCACTCAAGTCAATGATTAGCACAATCAAACAATAATGCAAAGTTGAATTATAGTGCAACACACGAAACTATATTGCTGGCCACAAGTGCAAAGGACGGATGGAACTAGCAGAATGGCAGTACCGTAAATATTGTACTAGCGAGGCCACTAGTAGGAATCACAAGTGATTTTGGTTTTTTTTTGTATGATTTTTTTGATATTTTTCTCAGCACAAAAAGCAACAAAATAGGAGCTACACCAAGTTTCACCTAAAACAGAGATAAGATGTGGTCTATAGAAAATCAGGAAGTTCTCTGAAAAGCGTGCGAGAACTTTGACGAATTTTTTCTTTATTTTCCTGAATTTTTTGACAATTTTGTCGAAACCCAAACAGACCATAGGTCAGTTTGGCCGGCCTTAGAATGGTGTCAACTAGCTCCTGTAAAAATTTCAGATTTTTTGGACACCCGAGCGAAAAGTTATGCCCGGTTTATGGAAGGTACCTCAAGTTATGTTTTAAAACGACCGGAATGAAACAACCGTATCCTTTCTCCTTCGTTTTCTTTTTTTTGTTTCTGTTTTTTTTTTTGACGTAACCGAAGGAGAAAATTAAGGAAGCGACCGTTGACTCGGTTTGTTTTTTTTCTGTTTTTTTTCGTAACCGAAGGAGAAAAACAAGGAAACGATGTTGACTCGGTTTGTTTTTTCTGTTTTTTTTGACGTAACCGAAGGAGAAAAACAAGGAAACGATGTTGACTCGGTTTGTGGTGTGATCAAACGGGAGATGGTGGCGGCGCTAGGGTTTGAATGGTGGAAGAACACAATGCAACCAGCAACAAATGATGCGAAAGCACACAAATTCAACAATGCAGATTATTGAAAGAAAGTGCGAGGCTCAAAAGGGTGCTGGGATAAGGTCTAACCTGAATTTTTATATGGTTTTGTGGACTGTAGGAAAAAAACACTCGATAAACTCACCGATCAACCTGGAAATCTGATACCAATTGATGTAGCTGAGGTGCCCGATCTTTCGGTGAGAGGAGATAATTCCGATTTGGCAGAAGATGACCCTTGCGATCCGACTACAACAAGCAAGCCCGAGGCGCCAATGCAATCGCTGAACCAACTCCCTGTGGTTACCGACCTTGCTGATGCGAGATCGACCTGATCACGAAGATTGTTTCCTATGCGCAATCGAAGAACGAACAAGAAAAAGATGCGAGCAATCTAATCTATTACTCGAGGGTGAAGTTCTGAATACACGAAGACAGCGCAGATTTGCGCGTGTTCGAGAGTAGCTAAGGCTAACGTAAAACAAAACTCGAAAAATAAAGGAGGCGCAGCTCCTGGATAAATAGAGAGGGGGCGCAGCCCCTAGGGGCGGCCAACCCTAGGTCGTCCATTATGGGGCGTAGTTGGGCTGGTCGTCTATTCTTCCGGGCCTTCGTTCTTTAACAGCATGATGTAGTTTAATTCTCTTGCACGGGCCTGAGTCACTGGCCCAGGTGGAAGGGGTGGCGCCTGGACTGGGGAAGATGGTGCCTGGGCTGGAGAAGGTGCTGCTGGTGTAGATGTGCTGGTGTTGGTGTTGATGTCCTCATCAGGTACCACATCGCAATCAATATAATCATGGTATGAACCAATTGTAAATTCCACACTGACCATACGTGTTACCTTAAGCTTACCACTGTCATTGAACCATTGGATGTAGTAGGGTGTGGATGTGGAAGCGTTTCAGCCCAAGCTTCTCTACCATGGTGGTGCTTGCTAAGTTGTTGCAGCTTCCTCCATCAATTATAATACGACAAGATCGTTCCAAAACTACACATTTAGTGTGGAACAAATTGTATCGCTGCTTTTGTTCAGCTTTAATAATTTGGGCACTCAAGACACGTCTTACAACGAGGCTCTCATAGTGTTCAGCATGTTCAGCCCCAATATGCTCTTCATCATCATTCTCCTTTTCAGCATCTTGGGCAGCAAGCATGGCATATGTATCATTATCTAAATCGCTGGCTGATTAGTACTCACCATTCTCTTATAATTAGCACACGCTTGCTTGGGCAGTCCCTTCGGATGTGCCCAAATCCTTTGCATTGGAGGCATTGGATGTCCTTTGTTCTTCCCGTGGAAGCAATAGAAGAAGATTTGGCTACAGCTTGGGAGGATCCTTTCCCTGTCTCAATAGCACGAGAAGGTGCTGATTTCGATGGTGTTGTGGATGATCTATTGGAAGCATCTCCCTGAAACACATGGTTAGAGCTAGCAGCACTAGTGCGGAGCTACCAAGATGTATTGCGACCTGCATAACTGTTAGTTCTCAAGCATCGTCCCTGGACTTCTCTTTCAGCCTTACAAGCAAGATGAAATAAGCGAGTAACATTAGTGTATTC